>NW_010582622.1:63189-92226 GCF_000705375.1 Tinamus guttatus | reverse complement strand
TCTCAGCAGGAGCTGGAACCTATTTGTACTGAGACAAGTAGATATTTGAGACCTTAGATCTTACAAGTTAGATCTGTACATGTATTTTGTTGAAATATTTTGTGTAAGGCTTGAAAGAAGAAAGAGAACTTAGCCACATATGAAAATTCATAATCCTTCAAAACAAAATTACAAAGATTTTAAACAGCGCTAAACTGAGGATTTATAGTATGCTTAAGCTGTCCAAATAAAATGGAAATGAACTTGAAAATTAATTCTTGAAAATTCAGCATGTGCTTTTATTATTTTAGCTAAAAGGATTTTGAAAGTAGCCTGTATAGTTTCTAGGGGTCCATGGATATCAACCCTGCTGTCCTTTCACCTCCCCACCCCCTATTCTGCAGAAATGGAATGATTTAAATTCTGTAATTTTTAAGTTTGATAAGTAGTGTGACAAATATAATAAATATAATAAAGAAGTGAGCATTTGTAACGCAAGCTCCTGATAGGAATAAGCACTGATAATACTCTAAATTTTTTCTGCCCCTTTTTTTTTTAATATGGTGGCAGATAGGCTGTAAAAACAAGAAAAAAAACCCTCTCGTTTCATGTAAATGAAGCTAGTAAAAGCAAAAACTGGAAATTTGTTTATGTATATTGCAGTATGCCTGGAAAATTCCAAACCTAGATCATAACTTTTTTTCCTGCTTTCTTTTTCAGATCCTCTTGTGCTTACTGTGCGTTGTAATTATCATAGCTACAGAGCTGTGGACACATATTCACTGGTTTACTCAGCTAAAACGTGTTTTATTAATCAGTTTTCTGATCAGTTTTGCATGGAATTGGCTTTACTTGTATAAGGTAAGTTGTTTAAAATTTCTCACCATTTTAGTTTAACGATTTTGTAGTTATCAGAGATTTTGGGTTTTCTTTTAGTTTATTTAAAAATATAATTGATTGCAAAGTAAATACAGGGATGAAAGTTTTACTTTGTGTATTGACAGGTTTATTAGGTTTAAAAAAACAACAAAAGAAGCACTGCCAATTTCTGTCTGGGTGCAGAGATGCCTCAACTTGCTGCAGAAATGTAAACTCTAAGGCAGCTTGTTGGGAAAGTCTTCCGGAAACAGTATGATTGATGTTGGCTTTGTTTGTTTCTTCAGAGATTCACTAGCTGGAATTGTATTTAATGGGTGACCCAGCAGAGATGAATGCTCCATTAATGGTCATAAAGTAACCAGTTGTAGAGTGGTATTGGAGTTAATGAGAAGGAATTTATCCTTCCAGGCCATAGCCCAGAATGGAAGTCCAGAATCCTGCAGAACACTGCGGTACAGGATTTGCAGACAGGGAAGTGCGGCACGGCAGAGTTAGGATGGTCCTTGATTGAGTGGGCTGCTGTGGGAAGGACTTAGTGTGGGGTGTTAAAGAACTGATGTTTTGACTGAAAAAAAAATCTTTTCTATTATGAGTTGTAGGGCAAAAATAGTTTGTGTTAGGAGGACTTGTGTTTGTGTTAAGAGGCATTATTTAAAAAAATAGAGAAAAGTGTCCTGGTGTTTTAATTAGTAATTTCATGATAACAGTCTGTCTTCTCCCACTTCGCCATCAAATCCAAGTGTATTTTAGGGAAACTTGTTACCAACTGGCTTTTGCCGTAAGTTTTTATCTTTGATATCCAGCAGTTGGTACTGTTCGAAGAAAACTGCTTTCCTCCAAGTCAAAAAAGTCATACTGTTTGGCAAATGGAGATCTGCCTTTCCAGATTTGTAATAATCTGGATCGCAGCACTATCTTTATTTCCTACATGTAATTCTGATTCTTCTGCAGATGGCCTTTGCACAACATCAAGCAGAAATTGCCAAAATGGGGCAGTTTGATAACGTCTGTGCTGAGAAGGTGGACTGGAGTGGAAGTCTCATTGGTAAATATTTGTTTGGTTGTTCTGTAACAGTTATTAAGGCCACAGAACATTCAGAAAAATCCAAGCTAGTAGGAACATTCTGTAAATAATTTCTTGGTGAGTACTAAGTGTGTTGAATCATCTTCTTAAGCAGTGTGTGAGTGTGTGGTTAAATCATGGTTCCATTCCACAGGGCTTTCCTTCCCAGGCCTGGCAAGGAGAGCTCATCGGCCACGCTGCTGTCTAGAGCACGTCCTGGGGTTACTGCTCAGCGCTAACGCTTCGCGCACTGGCCGTTCTCATCGCACGGGTGCCCCCTACTTCCCTCCAGTACCAGTCAGCGCGCAGTTTAGTCAAGAGAGGGCAGAATTCAGGAAGATTTCCTCATCTTCTAAGCACTCCATATTCATGTGAATACAGAAACCTGTTCAGTAGCTATTCACCCCGTTATTATTTTATGAGCATAGGTGAATATTTTTTATTAGCCAATTGAGTTGAATGGTTGCAGTTCTTAACAAATGCCTGTTATCTCTTTCCACTGGAGCTTATTGGTTATGATTGCTGTATCTTTGTCAAGTTTTAAGTATGACTCCATGAAAGTCACACTGCAGTTAAGTCATAAATTATTTGTTCATAGCTTAGTTAGGTTCTGCTCCATCTGTAGTTGACGTGTTACTTTCTATCTTACTCCCGTGTTGTAAAGTATGACAAAAGGAGTGAAAAAACGTGTCTGTGCTTTGACTATAGAATGGCTCAGAAGCAAGTGGACATTTCAGGATGATCCCTGCCAGAAGTACTATGAAACCCTACTTGTGAATCCTATTTTGCTGGTTCCGCCGACAAAGGTATTCACCAAATAGGATGTAATTGCTCGTGTTTATGTTTAATCAGTGACAACATTGCTTTTCTGTGCATCTTCTTCTAGGCCTTGGCTATTACTTTCACGACGTTTGTAACGGAGCCTCTGAAACACGTCGGGCAAGGCATGGGCGAGTTCATCAAAGCGCTCATGAAGGAGGTGCCCTTTCTCCTGCAGGTGCCCGTGCTCATCATGATGGCTCTGGCGGTTCTGGTTTGTATGCACTTGGCTTCTACTTACAGCATCACTAAGCGTATTGTAACTGATGTATTATTGATAGTTAAGTATTATCATATAATACTTATGTGTATATGTAAGTATATATTACTTATAGTCCAACCCCCCTGCATACGCAGGGAACAATATAACAATATACTTGTACATATGTATGTATTGCTTAAATTTCTTACTTATACTACTGAAAGATTTGTTAGAACAGTTAAATTCTTCTAATATACAGGGTTCAAGGGATTTATTTCCTTGACAACATTTTTATAGTACAGTTGATTTGTCATTAGAAATAGTTAAGTTTAAATTTAGCCTGTCTTTCTCTTCCACACTTCATTCCACATTTGCCATGTAGGAATAAAATAGTAAGGTAACCTAAGATCCTAGAATCTATGGCAGTTTATTTCTAACTCAGCTTCCACCTGCGCGCAATTTGAGTTTTATATATAAAAGCACTGAGTTTTGAGCTTATTGTAACCACTCTGATCATCTGAGCTGCTCCTTCCAGGTCTTTCGTCAGTGTGAAGACTGCAGTTTGAGTCTTTGTTCTGATTTTTTTTTTCTCTCTCCCAGGGTTTCTGCTATGGTGCAGGCTCTTCAGTGTCCATGTTAAGATACTTAACATCCCCTCAGAGGCAGACGCTCCCTCCACCCAACAGCCAGCAGGACTCAGTAGACTTCAGGCGGTACCACGCGGGTGACTCGGACACCTCCCCTTTACGGGAGCCTCCTGCTGTGACCAGAGGGCCCTTTGACAGAGGCGATGCCTGTGCCAGGCCTGGCAGCAGCAGCAGAAGCCCTGACCTCGCCCATGCAAGCCACGAGCCGGACACGCAAGTACAGGAGTCCCACAGACTAGAACCCAGTGTATGTTAGCTAGCCTAGGGCTCTCTGAGCCCAGATTAAACTTACTAGACTGAAGTATCAACTAGTCTTAGGACGGAACTAGCTTCAACAGCAAGCTTAATCCAGATGCTGTGTAGAGGAGTTAGGAAATACCTGTTGCCTTGTAGAATAGCCCTAGATAGAGTGTTTCAGGCATATTTTTTTTGTTGAAAAATAGTGGGCAATGGTTAGCAGTGACAGGAAACTACCACTCTTCATTGAAGCACCTTACAGTAAAGGATTTAAATAACTTCATTATTTTGGTGTTTAAAACGCTGATCAGCCTGAGCTTAAAGATTACCCTCAGAAGAGAAAAAAATCAGTACTGACATTTCTGTAAGGTACAGAATACATTTATATTAAAACTAGACCTATATTCTAGATTGTGCTTATTTCCATGTACAGCTTCCCCAGGGGAAAAAAAAGCTGCCAAATATATTCCAGAGTTTTGCCTCTGGAGCTGATACACCTGAGGAACTGGATCCCCTCACTTCAGCTTGCTTAATAGCTTATTATTAATTTTTACAGACTAGATTGCACACTGAGTCTGACGTTTGTAGACTAGCAACTCTCACAGCGGAATGTCTTCCTGAAGAGCCTGCACCTGAGCAGCACAAACAGCAGCTGGGCAAAGCAGAGCAAGGGGCTGGAGAAAACTACACACCTAATAAAAAGCTGGAAGAAGAAAGTCCTACAATGGGAGCACTGGAACACAAGAAAGAGAACGGGGTGTCGTGTGAATCACAGGAAAGAGACTGAGGAGTCATCACACTGTAAGTTTTGCTTAAGCTGTATTTGTCACACATTTGTTGTGTTTTCTACATTTGAGACCTAGAGTGGAACATCAGCAAGCTGAGAGAACTCGCCTTGGTCACAGCATTAGCATCTGTAGGGTTTCAAACAGAGAGGCTGAGTGCACATTATCCCTTTACTGCTCTTGGAACTTAGAATAAACTTACTAAGATATTACATAAATATTATATAAATAAGATATTACAAGTAGTTATATAACACAACATTAAATAGAAACAGGCTTGTGGTGTTGCTGCTCATCCTAAATCAAATTTGTATAATATGTTTCAAGTAAAATTAGGTATTTTGTGGTGGGGCAACATGAGTTGTTTATGATTTAGCTAACATTTGTCTAGTAAAACAGCTTGAGGTTGCTGCTGTTTAGCCTGATTCTGCTGCAGCACTGATATGTAATTACAGCTCCTCTAGAATTCTCAGGACTAACTGCAGAGAATTCTGTCTTTCAAATCACTTTTAAGTGGGCAGAATTGTCAGCTCAGTTCTGCAAGATCTTAATGATTATCTTCTAGTGCAATAATCTGCCTAGGAGTAAGGAACTGATGCTGTAACACTTTTCCTAGGAAAATTCCCAGTGCTGGAGAGGGAATAGCAGACATTCCAGGAAAGGTACTAGAGAGCTGCTTAAGGAAGTAATGGTAGCATGTGGGTTTGGAAGAACATTCTGGCATTTCCCCGTAAGTGCAAGGAGAACAGTGTTAGCTTCACTACAAGTCAATTTTCAAGGCTTAAAAAAAAGCTGTAAGAATGTATATATAAAAAAAAACAATTTTAATTTAAAGATGGAGATCACTTGATTTATACCTGGAGCGAATAAATTTTCCACCTTTGCTGTTACAGTCTGTGACTTTTAGCTCACAAGAGCAGTACTTAAACGCAGCTCAGGGCTAGGAGCCACATCAGGACCGATGTCCATGGAACAGGGGGGACAGTGACAGCAGCAGCAGGAGTGGCTGGGGTAGGTAACAGGCAGCACAGACAGTTGTTGCCTCCAGCTGCAGGAAGGACCTGCTGGCCAGGCTGAGCCCCTGGGGCCTAGAGCACTGGAGGTGCTCCAGGCAGCACCCACATCTGCTAGTTACAAACAAGTACATCCTCTTAACAATTATGCTGACTTTTATACTTTTATTCTTAAATATTACCAAAATAAGTCAAGCATGCTTTTAAAAGCATACTTTTGAATTAAACAGAATTACAAGTAACTTATTAAAAAGCATTTTTTTAATAAAAACTCATTGTAACACAGTTTAGAAGAAGCAAAGACAGAGGAAGTACTGAGGCTATTCATTTCTCAATTATTTTTTAAAAAAGTACAAAAGAAAACAGAACCTTTTTCCAGGAAATTACAAATTGCAGAGGTGGGCAGAGGAAGGGAAATCAAGTTTTCCTTAAAAAGAAATTATACAAACTTAGGTTTTACACTAGACAGAGATAGCAGTAGAATAGAATCCACACATCTGTACCACGAGTACCTTGACAGAAAACCCCTATTAATGTAAGAGATTACAGGCAGTTAGAGGGAGAGGCAGTAGTCAGTGATTCCAACAGACACTGCTAAAAGTAGCTGCCAGCTACGAACACGAGCAGCAGCTCTACCTTTAACTACAGGTCAGTGAGGGTGATGATGCTATTTATAAAAAGAAAATAAAATTACTAATTGCTTTCTTTTTTTTTAAAAAAAAGGCATGTATGTTTTCCCAGCAAACAAAAATGATATGTAAGATGTTACTGTACAGAACAAGCCTGTTACTTGCTTCAGCTAGAACTTGGTCCTTTTATAGCTGCGGGTAAATGCACCCTCTGCTCATCCATTCTCTTAGCTTGCGATCGTAAAATGAGGCTGAAAAAATCCTCATCGGGAACAGTAGGTCCTTTGGCAGCTGAGGGGGGAGCACATCTTTGATCATCCAGTCTGGAGCCCTGCAGAGACACCAAGCAAGAGCAGTGTTTATTTACATGATAGAGAAGGCAACTTATAAAAATTACTCAAAAGTTCTAGTTTTCTGATGTAAGAGACTTACAAGGGTTTAATTTCTAAGTTTTTTTCTCTAGTAGCTGAGCATGCAGAGAGATCACACTTCTGATATGAAATTGCTAGGTCAAAGGTGCAAATACTGAAAATACCAAATCTAGTTGTCATTATTAACTAGGTTTGTTATCATTAGATAATAACTAGATACATCATAGCAATATAACTAATCATCATTAATAGTTATCATTACTATCATTGTGTGCAACAATATTTACATGTTTTTGTCTCGAAGCATAACTTTAGCATTGCTGCTTTGTGTTTCTAGTCAGACAGTGCAGAAAATAGGCTCGTCCTCTGACATACCAGCTCTGTTCTTTCTTTAGGTGAGGGTTCTTGCTCTTTTCTTAGAAGCTGTCTGGCACACGGCAGGAATGGGACTTTCCCAGCTCGTTTTCTTTCACTGCTCAGGGAGTAAAGCTAGCTGTGCTGGTGTAGTGCCTGGACACTCTTTTCCGGGCCGCTACTGGTACCTGGGCACAGTGGTGCTGCCGCTGCCCTGCGGGATGTGCCCGCTCCAGCTCTGCGCTCCGCTCGCGCAGCGGCCCCTCCTGCACAGCAGGGCACACGCGGAGGGCATTGCCTGGCACTGCGGAGCTGCTATAGATAGTGTGAGGAGAGCGAGAATCCCTCAAATGAATCTAGAGATTCTGCGAGCAGAGAGCAGACACATTACTGCTTCACCACACTGATGAACATGCCACCGTGTCCGGTTCTGCTTCCTGCCCAAGGTAACCTCAGAAAACCTAGTCTGGATCCTTACCCATGCCCCAGAGTACCAAGGCTCTGGTTCTCTTTAGTTATAATGTGCTCTAAATGATAACTGGACACATCACTTATTGCTATGAATTAGTATTTCAGTTTATCACAACAGGAATAATAATCATAATAATCAAAACTGAAAATTTAATAGTAAATTATTTCATTTGGGAAGTTAGAAGGGCATCTGATTCACTAGAAATCCTAACAAATGAGATCTAAATGCTTTTTCTCTAAGCAATCATTTTACCCATGCCTTTCCTGCATCCCTCCAGTTCATCACTTCATTTAAATTGCTAACAGCGTAATAATTTGGAGAAATATTTCTTATAAAGAATTCTATTATCTTACAGAGAGTTACTTTATGTCCCTATCCTGCAAGCCAATTTACATCTTAAAATACATGGTAAGCATAGAAGCTTACTTGAAGAACTTAAACACACAAACTAAATTCCCAAAGACTCGGAATCTGAAGATTGTTTTTGCTTACCTGGCATTTTACAAGTATGTCAAAGAAGTCGTCGTCCAGGTCCCTGTTGGCGCTGGCCACGAGGCGGTCGAGGCGCAGGCCGGGCAGGCGGCTGCAGCTGGCGCGTTGGTCATCGAGGCGGCGGCTCTGCGAGCTGGCCAGAAGGTCCAGGAACTCGTCTGTGTGGGGAGACACCACGGAGGCTGAAAACGCTGCAGGAGAGGAATAAAAGCAAATTAGCCTAGAAATAATTCCCCACCAGAGAAGGTCTGGCAGGCAAATACATTTTAAAACAGTATGTGCCAGGAACTAAATTCAGATAGGGATGTTAATAAAAACCATTACATTTTCTCATTGTTTTAGGTGGAGTAGAGGATGTGGCTACGGCAGCAGCGGAGAATCTGTTCTTCTCCTGGAAGAAGCACCTCTGATCATCCATCCTGTTACTCTGGAATCGACTCAGCAGGTCAAAGAACCCCTCATCTGCCACTGTCTCCCGATTGTTTTTCTGAAGAGGACAGAAAAGTTAGAGCAAATGCTGAACTCAAAGGCACCTAAATCCAGGACAGCTGCATGGTGGTTTCAATCCAGCAAGATTTTTTTGTATTGGAGTATCAGAGACTGCTAAGCACTATTTTTTTGAGTCATCCATTTTCTATAGATGGAGATTTATCCTACAGTAATAGCAAATGCTAACATTATGGCAACATTTTTGGGAGATAAAATCTCTTAGAAACATTTAACTCTGAAACTGAGAGAACTGGTACTCTGATCACTACCACAGGAGGTTTCTCCTCAGCTCTTAACACACCAAAATTCAAGTGTCCATCAAGGAAAAAACAAAAGAGCAGTAATGAACATATTACAATTGCTCCTCAGATATATGGTTCTCTCATTTAGATCTAATGATGAAATTCTTGTTAATTTTAACTGACTTATGTCAGGAGTGTAATGACCTATAAAACATTTATCAAAGAAAAATATCCCACGGGCTGATTCCAGGCAAGCTTGAAAGACAGTAAGAGTAAGAAACCTAGATTTTGGTTCCGTTTGGAGAAATATGATCTGAGAGAGATTCTAGAAATAAAATGTACGTGCCAGCTGACCTAAAACTTTAGAAAATCTACCATGAAAAAAAATGTAATAGTCAGAAAAGCTTAAAGCCATCATCATCCAGGAGACGTATAAAAATGGTAGATTGTATATCAACTCAAGTGGAAATTAGGTAAGCAAGTAAAACTAAAACAGATACCTGCAGGAATGTGTTTGCTGTAATTTTCATCAATGGAAGATTTAATAAAAAAGCGGTAATCTCCAATCCTACCCTTTGGGAGGCTGGCAGTCGATGATCAATAGAATTACTGGCATCCTGCAGGACTTTGGAAGTGCTGCTGGTTTTGTACTTTTTGCCTTTCAGTCGATTTACAAAATGCAGCTTAGCTGAAGGTTTGGCAACCAGGGGTTTCTGCTTAGCAAGAATCTCACTGTTCCAGTTCTGAACCTAAGAAAATAAGAGTCATGAAATTAACTCCGTTAATTACGTTACACCGATGCCTCTCAGAATTGCTTCTTTTCCACCTCAAAGTGAAGCAACTTTACCTTTAGTTGATCCTGCCACTTCGCTTTTGGTTATATCATGTATGTGATACATGATTAGTGAGATCTTATTTACCTGAAGCAGGTTAACACTCTTGTAAAGGTAGGGCTCTTAAAGGAGCCATAGTGGGACACCTGATAGATTAAAATGTGGTATAATGGTGTATTTAATCAAACACCCAGAAGTTTTCCTTACTGTCTGGGGGGTAGTTAATATGACTACTAAAATTCAGGTACAGGGGGCAGTTCCCCCAATGACATTTTGACACTTGAAATAAAACATGGCTTTAGAGGGGGAGAG
Organism: Tinamus guttatus; assembly: GCF_000705375.1. The sequence goes on along the minus strand of NW_010582622.1, from coordinate 82,408 downwards.
CAGAGCAAAGCCTTGTGTGCAGCAACTCTCCCCTAGGCTTTTGCAGAGACCGTTAGATACACCCACGTCCCAATAAAGCTTGAAAAGGAAGAGTGAGACAAATGCCAGCAGTCTGACTTCGTCACCCTGACTGAGTTTGCATATTTTCTCTTTGAGAATAAACAAAATTATCCACAAAACAGATAAGCTACAACTAACATTCTTTTATAATAACTGCACAAGAAACACTTTTTCCCTTGATCCACCATCAGAAATGGTGTCCGTAAGCACAAATCCAGCAGCAGCACTGCCTGTCACAAGGGAATTTCCTTTAAAGGCTTAAGCTGCACCCAGGAATGGCAGTGTGGAGAGCAGCGTGCACCGCAGAGCCGCCTCGGAGCCCCACGACCTGTTCGGTAACAAAAACCTTCATGGGAGGAGTGGCCACATGCTGCTACAATAGGAGCTTGAAGAAAGCCCTTTACTAAAAGCTAGGCTGGGCTACAAGGTTAATACTTTATTATAAAAATCCATGTGAAATGTTTTGGTATATTTAGGGGAAGATCTGTCGCACAACATTTTGAAAGATATCACAGATAAAGGGATTTAGAGATAAGAAAATACAGCTGGTAATAACCAAAAGTTTAGAGAGTCCCCAGAGAGAAACAAGTCTGGAATAAACCCCATTCTCATTTTAAATCAGTGTTCAACAAGGCTCTGGGCACGAGTAAGCTCTGCACAAATCACCACATATGAAAGATACTGACTTACCTGCCTGGCAACAGTCTTACTTGTCACCTCTAATTGTTAGACCTGCTTTTACCTAATTGTTAAGATCAGCTAAATGAAAGGAGATGCAAATGACACATCAACGTTTGCCACCTTCTTTCAAAGCAGTTAGGTACAAAACTTCTGATTATCTTGTCCTAGACCCTCTCTTGATAGCAAAGTCATACCTTACAGTAAAACCCTGGGAAATCTTTTTTGCAGCCTTATTGGAGGACCAGAGAGAAAAGTGCCAACCTTTTCTGGCGTTAGTTTCATCAGTTCCATGTTTTCCATACTGTGACGGCGTCCTGCTCTCGGCCTGGCACCTTCAGGAAAGAAGCAGGTTCATCTTTTCATCACTGAGATTGGTGGTGGTACTGTCGAAGCAGGGCTCTGCCTGTATTCGCCTAACTCCAAGATACAGCAACCCGAGTTCCCAAATGGTGCGGTTAAACTGACCAGCAGACAGCAAATACAAACAGCCCCCAAACCTCACAGATCTGTAGAAGGACCATGGAGCTCATCAAATTAACCATCTTCTACGGAAAGCCTCGTGTTGCTAAGATGGCCAGACATAATTTGGTAGCAAGTATACAAACTTCCCCCCTTGAAAAATGAGAAATAGCTAGAATCTCAATATTCATGTGAAGGAAATAAGCAATACCCTGTCATTCACCATGTAAATCCTCCAAAAAATTAGGGGCTAAAGGGGCCCGGTACCGCAAAAATAACCATTACACAAAGCAGCAACATACACGAACAATTAACGCAAGTAACAGATTTTTTTTCTTTCTAAAGTTCACTGTTAGGATTCTATAAATAAGCACATACCATTCAAACTATTATCAGCCACGTGGTTTTCTGACATCATGGAGTTATTTGTGCTATAGCTCAGCCCAAGAACCATCTGAAGATCAGAGAGATTCAGTCTAGCAGTGAGTTCTCCACTTCTATCTCCAACCTGCAGCCATATAAAATAAGCAGATCTAGTACTGCAATAAAATATGTACCTATGTAAATATAAAGCAAAGATCTTCTCCCCGAGCCCCTGGTTGAAAACTGAATTAGCTTTTTATTGTATTTTAATGCAAAAGCTAAAAGCAGGGTATAAACCAGAGCCTGAAGTAATCCTGCTTCCTCAGTACAAGGCATGCAGACACATTGTACCTACTGCCCTGCCAGGAGAGCAGAAGGCAGCGGCCGGCACGTGCGAGGGGGTGCAAATCCTACCTCTCTGGAAATCTCCAAGTGCCTCTCTGCAAAGTGCATCGCTTGGTCGTGGTTCCCCAGGGCAGTGTAAGCATTGCCCAGGCTCCAGCACGCGCGGCCTTCACCAATTCTGCAAAGAACGAGCCCATGGTCAAGCACAGCTCCCCTTCCTGACCCAACACTAGGGGGCAGGTTCTCGGAACGAGGCCACTACTGGAAGGCTGCGCCAAGGGAAAACAAGATTCCCATCAGAAACTCTGCCAACACGGATGCATTAAAGTATCTTGATTAAAGAACTGTGAGCTGGGCATAAGCATAAATGGGAACAAATCCCATCAAATCGTGGATTTTCAAACTCTCAGCGCACAACTTATTCCTTCCAGTTTTGCAAGTGTTATATGTAGCAAATGGATCTTCCAATCACCTACCTGTTGCCCCAAGGGAAAAGAAAGCTACAAAAAATTGAACAAATTTTAGTTGCACCCCACCCAACATTGTAGAAAAACTCAGAAATCATGGTCTTAAAAACACGCGTTACTTGCTAGTGGATTTATTCTTTCCCTTCTCACTGTTCCTCATTTGTGGAAAAGCAAAAGATACCTGTTCTTATGAAAGTATGCAAAAGTACTGGAGTCAAGTCCTAGAAAACAAAGATCTGCTTCTGTTTTTCTTAATTTACAGAGGAAATACTGATACAAGATGTGGAAACTGTCATTCATCAATGCTGTAAAAAACTGAAGAAAGGCTCAGGCTCACTACCTGAAATACCTTCAAGAGGTTTTTTTTTCCATTTAGAAACTAGAACCCAGCATTGTAGAAATTCACATGAATTCAGATGTCATATAGAAAAAAGCAGATCTAAAAGGTAACAGGATTTGGTTTAAGTGTCACACATACATTAAACAATCTCTCGGGACCTACTTATCATTTAACTCCTGAGCAATCACCAGGTGTTTCAAATGATAATCGATTGCTTTTTCGTAGTCTTGGAGCAAGGTGTAGGTGTTCCCCAGGCTGTAGCAGGCCTGCGCTTCCACTGCTCTGTCCTTAAGCTGCCGAGCCAGCTGCAACGTCCTCCTAAAAGAAACAGGAGGTCACTGCAGAAATCACTGGGAGGAAGTTGTACATAGTAAGTTTGTACATAGTGTGCAAACCTGTGCAACTAAAAATCACTTACACAAATCCATCAAGTTAAGTAACTAGGCAAATTTGCTAATCTATATCTCATAAAATTTTGTAAGATTTTAAGTGCCTTTCTTTCTTCCACTTCCCTGCAAACAATTTCCATTCACTTTATTAGGGAGCAAACTGGTCACTTAAACTAATTTCCTAATTTGAATCAGTTGCTTCATCAATTATTTATAGCAGTTTTCCTGACAGTTTGGACTTGACACAGTTTCCTACCAGCATTAAAATAAATGCAGTATATTCTCCATTGATGCCATAATACCTGAAACCACGAAGCCAGCTTGTCCTTGCTGGCTAAGAGGAATTGCAGTGCTAAGCAGATTCTGCTCCATGTTCAGCCTTTTTTCCTGTTTCCAAAAACAACAGGCAGCCTAGAGTCACTAACACCCACACTGTACCTTTGCAGTGTATTTTCCCAAGTTACAGCAGCAACAATTGCTTGTACTGAGGGGATGAAGAAAACTTCTGGATTAAGAATACAGCTCGAATTTTGACATGCACTATATCAGCAACACTAAAGCCTGCTCTTATCTCTCCAAATTTTTATTAAGAGCTAAGGCAGTAATGTTTGATCTGCAAAATGACAGCAAAAAGATGTCTGCAGTGTCAATAAAGTCTATAAAGTAACCAAAATGTTAAGAAACAAATACTTTGCTAAATAAATCCAATTCATCTCTAAGTATATGCTGAAGAGATGGTCATTCTACAGTCAGCTAAAGTGCTAAGCACAAGGAAAGTATAAATGTGTAAGATAGATATGAAAGTTATAAGCAGTCAACTAACTTGTAGTATTCAGAAGCAGTTTCAAATTCACTCAGGAATATGTAGGCATTTCCAAGATTGCTGTAGGCTCTTCTTTCAGCTGAGGTATCACCAAATTCTTTTGCAATTAGTAGACGCTTTAAAATATTAAACAAGGACATTAATCAGTCAGCTTTACATTACAGAACACACACACGCACCCAGGAGTGCCTGCCACCGCGTGAAGCGCCCGTTCTTCAGGCCAGCACTCGATAGGGACAGCCGGACCCGGAGCTGCGCGTTAAGATCCAACGCCCACCTTGCGCCGAGAGCCTTGCAAGAGGCAACACAACCCGCGCCCACGACACCGCAGCCGCCAGCCATGTGCTGCTGGCCCAAGCAGCGCTCCCTCCTGAGCACTGTCCTACCTGTTCGTGGGCTATAACTGCGCTCCTGAAGTTCCCTAGGAGGTAGTGGGTATTGCCCAGGTTCCCAAAGGCTCGGCCTTGCGCCGCTCTGTCCCCCAGCTCCGTTACTATCGTCAGGTTTTCCCTGGTGAGAGAAAAGGGAACAAAGGGGGAAGAGCAACAACCTGTAAGTTGTTTTTTTTCTTATAGTCATGGTCACCAGAAAAATCTCCCACTGTTCTAATGAATTAAATGTTTGTATCCTCACAATCATCAGCATTTAAAGTTGCTACTTACTCATAATAATTTGCAGCTTTTTCTAATGCATTTTTCACATCATCTGGAAGCTCGCCTGGCTCATGAGTCCCTGCACAAGCTACACTTTTCCCTTTAGAGTGATAAACATTTCCCAGATTGTAAAGCGCTCTTGCTTCTCCCACCTAAAACAAAAGCAACATGTTAAAAAGGCTCTAAACTTCGTGCTTTAGGCTCGTGTCTTGCCTAACAAGTCAGCGCAGAAGGCAGAAAAGCTCTAAGCACCTGCCAGGAGATGCTCTGACCCTTCTGAACAGGCTCATGTCACCCTCATCACTGCCACTTGGTCACATTCCTCAATCAAATTGCTTTGCTTACAGTTTCCATTCAAGGTGTGAGATACATAATTCTTGACTCTAATTATCCTTAAAAATTAAATAAAATGTGAAATATTTATAAATATAGGTCCTGTAATCTCCTAGGTGCAAAAAAACCTCTTCAGCAAAACAGATTCTCATTTTTTAGAAGTAATTTAATGTTCAGTATTTAATTCCCTCTGAAAAGTGACATATTCATCTTACTACCAATACAAAAGGATTCATTAATACATATGGTTTTCTAGTAACACATAGCTTGCTTAAAGGATTCCTCAGCAATTCTTACCTTATCATTAAGCTCCCTGGAAATATCCAGATGTCTCTGACAGCAAACAATAGCTTCCTCAAAATTCCCAAGTACCTTTAACGTGTTGCCCAGATTCCCACTAGCTTTGGCTTCACCCAGCAGATCTCCAATAGTCCTAAAATTGCAGACATAGAGCAACCATCACATGGTGCGGAATGGGAAATCGGAGAGCAGACTGATGCATGGTGGACAGTTACAAGAACTGACGAAATTGCCAGGTTAAGGGAGGAGGAAGGATTTGTCCCCAACTGTGGTCAAGTCCTGCATTAGGTGTCTTTGTCTTTTAGTGGATCTATACAAAGTCATTGAGAGTCAGACACAAATGGTATATGAAATGCATACATTTTTATATTTGATAGTATCACATTATGGTTTTACACAGAGAAACACAATTGAGTTCTGCCTAGTAAAGAGCAGAGCTGTCTTAGAACCCCAGAGAACCTGCGAGTTCCGGAAACAGGAAAGGGCAAAGGAGAGCTGGATTTAAAGCAGCCATGTAATTAATTCTCTACAAACCTGGCAAGGTCTCCGTCACCACTGAGATGACGGGGCTGCAGCAGCTCCCACTCCCCAGGTAAAGGGCACCGAGGTACCTGCGGGGCTCCCCAGCCACCCTCACTCGCAGGCTGGGGTGGACAAAGGAGCCACCAACCGCTTGTCTTTACGAGAGAAGCGGAAAAGGAGAACGCGGTTAGGGCAAGACTCGGGTTACCTCGCGAGGGTGAGGTCATGGTGATGGTACTCCAAGGCCTTCGCATACTCATGCAGGTAGAAATAGGCATTGCCGAGCTGGCTGTAAATAGCACTGAGCGTCTTCAAATCTTCTGTCCCGACCTGCACAGCTGCTTCAAAGAAAGACACACCAGCTCGGCAATCTCCTGCCTTACAGAGGCGCTCGCCCTCCAGAGCCAGCTCCAGGCAGGAAGCCTCCATCCTGCACAATTGGAGCAGAAAGAGGAAAAGGTCATTTCTGACTAGTGCTTTGCCCGGTGCCTCTGCAGAGCTGGACGTCGTTCGGGCCTCTCCTCTCGCTTAGCACTGGGATTCAGCAGCACAGCGCGAGCCATGAACACAACATTACAAAAGCAAAGGCAGAAATGGAAACTGCAACTCTGAAAATGATAAGCAAATGTAACACTGTAACAGAGAGACAGAGAGCTTGGGAAAAAAAAAAAAAAAAAGGAGAGAGGAGACAAAAAAAAGTCCAAACTCTACCTTGTGCTTATATAGCACCATTAGGACTTTTAAAATGCAGAGAGCCTTTACTATGTAGACAAAATCAAGCATACAGATTACTGGTGAATACTCTACAAATAGAATATGGTATTTTACCTTTTTATCCTACTGGCTTACAAATGCAGAGCAAGAAATTAAAAGCTGTAAACAGGTGCAATGGATATGGCAGTGGTCAGAGAAGACGAAGATACCAACAATAGGTCTCCCTTCTGTCCACCAACACCCAAAAAAAGGCTATTTTATTTTTAGGTAGATAGCAGAGTTCCTTGCAAAACGGCTTACCAAAACCAATCACACATAAAACCCCAGTAAGTTCAATATTGCTATATATCAGAGATCACGACCACTTTTCCCCAAACTATTTCGCAAGTAATTCAATACTATTTGGTACTTATTTCCTATAATGCCAATGCTTATGAAAAGTCTCACAGTTAAAGGGAGAAAAAAGAAGTAGGTGGAATTAACAATGGGCTACATTTCAGTCTGAGTTACTTAACCTCAAATCCCACCGTTCGATAAGCTGTTGGAATATTTTTGATTATTATGAGCAAAGAAATGTGTAACTACAGTTATAAAGTCCTGCAAGCAGAAAAAAAAAAGATATTCATTAAAGAATTACATAGCAGAATTGCAGAACATTAACACATTTTGAACAATGAACAAAGGAAGCTTTGTTAAAGAACTATGATTGCCAAAAAACGGATACATGTGCTTACGCTATTATTATAAGTCAAAAAGAGGTAAAATTTCAAATTTTAGTTAAGTGTTAATGATTATACATAACATTTATTTTACAGCTTTCAGAGGCAAGGGAGTTAGGGAGGAGGAAGATGAGAAGGAAATGAAGCCTCAGTCTTGGTCTAGAACAATGCAGTACACAGGCCTTTTTGAAACACAAGCATTCTAAAAAGCTCACAAAAGTGCCTTCGTTCTACTTCAAAAAATATAGGAAAACTCAGAGACATTCTTCAATAAAAAATGTGTGCTAATATTATCCAAAAGTGCTACATGCCAGCCTTGTAAGAGTTTTCACACTGCTGTTGAATTGCTCTTCAACCCGCATTACCCAGTAAACAATACAGTGACTCTAACATATGTGTTTGCATCCAAACAGGGCATCTTATAAATTAAATATGTCCTTGTTCTGCCACCATTTGTGATTTACCAGTTGTAGGAATGAATCTTTTAGAATCCTGTCCCTACACTATTTTTCCCTTAATGTGCAAGAACAGCAATAGTAACAATCACAAATACTTGCTGGTCAAAAGTTATTTTATGATACTACTATTAAATAGCTGTTTTGACAAAACGTGGAGATGAAATATTAAATAGATCTGCAATATTTCATTTTTTAAATTAAAAAAACCAAAAGCATTACATTACACTGTATTGTATGCTATGAGGATTTTTTTTTTGAAAATAATCCACTGAATTCCCACAGAACTTTGAATTTAGCCCACAAAGAAAATAAGCAACCAGCACAGAGTAGTTCCATACCTGCTGCTCTTCGACATTCCACAACTTAAGCACAGGGAGATGAAAGACATTCTTTACTCTCAGAACTAAAAATAATGCACGCTCGGAGGTTGGTAAAGATGCAGACACCAGATTACAACTCAAGGATGACGTTCTTTCCAGGGCCAGTTCCTCAGTTTGGTTATCCATAACACATGCAGTATTTTTACGCTTGGAAATTATCCTCAAAGAGGTTAAAGAATTCCCATTTGCTAGGACACACAGCCTGAGTTTTTATTACAATGTGCATGCACTCTATGCAAAATGGAAATAGGTAGAAATGATTAAGTAGAGTATGCTACACCATCAGCAACTAAAGGTTTAAGATTTAAAACACCTCATTGGGTAATCTTAAATAATCCTATCCCAAGAGGTTCTCTCCGGGCACCTCATGTTAGCTGACAGGTCCAATTAAACTGATGTTTGGAAAATATGGTGCTCCTCAGATTTAGAACATTACACAAGCATACTGATTTCTTTAGTATTTTTAGTTTGAAGGACTTGCAGCAAAACACGTATGTGGCATAACAGTCAAACTCGATGTACCAAGCCTCAGTTCTATTAATTTAACTCATAAATAATTCCTGCTTTCATTTATAATTGCAATGCATCAATCAACTAATAAATGAAGGAAAGGCATAGCTTGAAAAGGTACAAAAGATAATTTCAGAGAATGCTACAGATGAGATTTTTTTGTTTTGTTTTGTTTTTCTGATATACCGCATTCGATTAATTTTACATTATTCGAAAGACTGCCAGGTGCCAAGGCAGCATCACCATTTCATGAAGGAACTTGAAACCTAATCTTTTGACTTTGCAAGCCAGATTTTATATAAATTATAGAAACAAAAGATCTACTTTTTCCATACAGAACATTAAAAAATATTCATCAATCTTGTCATAAACTTTAGCTTCATATCAACTGTTAGAAATACAAAGGTTAAATGAGAATGAGAATTAATCTTTGAGTAAAAAGAAACCTCAAATTTAAATATTATTAGGAGTACAGTTCTAGAAAGGTCGTACTGACAAGTTGTTAGAATCTGTGGGCAATAAATTAAAGTTTTATTTCCATTTAAACCAATTCTTACTGAGTTTTTACAACTTCAAAGTCTAACCGACAAAGAAGAGAAAAAGAGAGAGAGAAAATGAAATATTCATTTCAATTTACTTGGGCTGCCTGTATGCAATATTAATATTTTATTCATGCTATATGAGATCTATAGAGTCATTCGGTTATTTACCAAGTTGGTTCTAGCCAAACATTGACAAGCTTACTGATCAGGCTTACTGATGAAAACAAGTAGAGATAACTTCAAAGTCTAACCGACAAAGAAGAAAAAAAGAGAGAGAGAAAATGAAATATTTATTTCAATTTACTTCAGCTGCCTGTATACAATATTAATATTTTATTCACGCTGTATGAGAGCTATAGAGTGATTCGGTTATTTTACGAAGTCGGTTCTAGCCAAACATTGACAGGCTTACTGATCAATTATGAAAACAAGTAGATTTTTTTTATATATATATAATGCTTAATAAACAGTTATGAAAATAATGGCACATTTTAGAAAAAAAAATGTACATAACTGTTCTCCATTGAAAAGAATATCACCTCCTAGGAACGATCCCAGAAGTGGTTTAAATGTCCTATGTTAAATAGCATGTAGGCAGACAAGACAGGGTTAGGTTATCAATATTTTAGGAAGTCATTAAATAGTTACAAGGAGAATATGAAATTACTTTCTCTGTTCCCAAGGCTGAATTGAATTACTTATTTATTCAACACCCAATGCCTAAACAAAAGCTACATTGAATCAGCAGGGACACAAAGGCCCATTCATCTGGGTGCTCCTAACCAAATTCTGCTCCTGCCAAACACGGTCATGCCCTTCCAGATATGATTGTGGAAACCCTCACAGAGGGCCTCACTTTGTTATTCTCCTGCGGGTTGCCTGGACCTGCACTCCTCTGAAAGGCTGGCATCTCCTGAATAATTTCTCATTTGTAAAACTACCTCATCCTTATCTGTTACTCTGAGCTTTTCATCTCATCTGTCTCCCTTTTGCACCCCCCTCCCCTTTTTTAAAATCTCTTTTTCGACCTCTCTACATTCTCTTTTTTATCTTTGACACTTACGAGAGAAGAAAATAAACCTAAGGACATTTCTCCCCCAGCCTCCTTGCTTTTCTCCAGTGTTTTGAGTCTCCTTTCCTTTAGCTGTTCCAATCTTACTGTAAAGAACAGAAAAATGGTAAGAAATAAGGCAACAAAAGAAAGCAGGAAGACTGATTTTTAAACTGCTAATCTTTTTTTTTTTTTTTTCTGCTCAATCTCACAAAGGATTTCTGAACATTTCTAAGGCTCCCGTCTCAGCACCATCAGTTACAGGCTTCTAGTGTATGAATTCAACAGGCCAAGCAAGGCAAAGGAGGTTCTACAAATACTCACCCTATGGAGCTGTTATTAGTCGTGTTTGTTATCCCTAGCATTTTATTTTCAGTCACTGAACTAGGCTAAAGCTAAGACATATAAGGATTCCTTGTATCTAATTCATCATACCAGAATTTTTGCAAAAGAAAGAAAGCAGAGAAACTGTAGTTTATTTCCCATGTTTTCCCTAATTGGCCATGAAAATATTCTTCCTGCTAAGAACGCAGCTAACCAGAAATAATACTGTACTTGTATGAAATGGAAGACAAGGCCAATCTAACTGCAACCTAACACTGTCAGAACAGCTATTGGAGGATGTACTGCAGGTACCTTCATTTTTCCCAGAATTCGTTTTAAGCAATAGCACATGCTGTCTTGTAATTAAAGGCAGATAGAAACTTTGTTTCTGTCAGATAACAAAATAAAAAAATAAGACCTCCACAGTGAGGGTGCTAGGATGTGCAGAGAAGGGAATCAGGATTGATGCTTTTTATCTGTTTTTAAAGCAATTGTTTCAGTATTGCTATATCCTTTCCTACTGAACAAGCTGCAAGATTTATCCTTTGAAAGCACATGTACATCTGGTGTAATACATACAGCGCTGCTGTTGTTTTTCAGCATCATTAGAGGGAGCCTGCCACACTAACAGCTTATTCCACATCTAGAAAGGGTCTCCAGAAGCAAGATTGTAGACATTCGCAGAAGGGAAAGCACTTGTAATAACAATTCCTTTTACTCCAAGATATCAAAGCAGTTTTTATCTAAGCAATCAAATCTCCTTATTTAGGCAAAGAAAAATCTGCTCTAGGAGAAAGTACACCTAAAAATTCATCATTCACAACCGCAATATTGGGACAAGTAAACTGAATTTAATCACACAAAACCCAACAGTTTGCATGAGCACTCTAAAAGGTAAACAGAGAGTACTAAATAAGAATATTTCACATCATTCTTACAAATCAAATCACAATAAAGAAATAAACACTCATGTACTATTCCGAAGCAGCCAACAGCTCCAGTGCCATACAACCATGTACTTATACTAGTATGTTCTCAGAAGCGGATTTTCATTTTTTAAAAATTGAGAAAAGCAAGAAGAAAATAAGGAGCATCAGCTTGACTTTCAACTTCAATAATACTAACAACAGATGACAAACTTTTTGCTGCAAATTTGCTTAATTTTCTATAATTAAAGTTAATACAGTCTTACCTGTACCGAACATGAAAGGAACGATCTTCCCGCATGTTTATTAAAACATTACTTTCCTCCATTGGGTTGCATTATCAGTAGAGAAATTAATATTGTTCTGTAGCACAGGAAATACTTTAATACGGAGAATTGTTCTCTGAACACCGTTCCAGTTAGTATATTAATAAGTTGGAGTCAAGATATCCTAAGCTTCTGTTGAAATACTCTTCCTTATTAATAAGGTTAGGAAGTCAGTCAGATACATCTTAAACATTCAGCACCGTGTTCAAGTTCTTGCATCTGTGGCCCTTTCAGCTCCATTCAGCTGCGTTTCTGCAAAGGGAACACAAGATGCTTGGCTTGAAGTCTCATTTCAATTAATAACTTGTAACCATTTGCAGCTGATGCAAAAGCACAATGCAGCTCCTACCAAGCAGGGAGTGACAACCAAGAGCTTAAAGCCTGAGCCAAAATCTTCTAGACACACACGACAGTTCCTGAACTCAAGTGCGAAAGCGAGGAAGGTGCGACATAAAGCGGCCCTCTCTCTTTTTAATTGGAAAATTTGAGTAATATAGTGAAGTTCCAGGAGAAAAACTTGAAGGAGGAAAGCTACAGATGAAACGCAGAATATGAAACCAAACAGTTTTCCATGTAAGCAGCAGCACTAAAGCCATGACTGCCTGCTAAGGGTCCACCGCAATCCCAGCTGCTAGTGTCAGCCAACACTGTAAGCACAGCGGCCGCAGAGCGCTAACACCTCCCCCCATCCTCAAATGCCCAGCACAAGCTCCAAATGCTGCTCCGAAGGGACCAGTAGTTCCCTGCGAATTTGTGAATTGGGCTTAGGCTGGCAGGGAAACAAATAACAGAAAAGAAGTTTTGTGTCCAAAAGCTTACACGCTTTCAAGTGTAATTTTAGTAGAGGAACTGACATATTCATTGCTCAGTGCTATTATTGCCATGCTTTGCAAGTAAAAATATAGTTGTGGAATTCCCAAATGCATATTTCATCAAGGCATTGCAGAGGCATCAAAGACAAAAAAGGAAAACACGAGCATAATTCAGGTTTTCAGCTGTCGCCAGGATAAAGTGCATCTGTGTCTATTTTTAATTTTAGATGTCGGCAGTGCCTTTTCTCTCATCAGCTTTTTCAAGCATCAGCTGTGGAGGTTGGTGCTTCCCATTACCTACTTGACAACCCCCCTCACACTGATCACTCACATGTTGTGGCCAAAACCTATTTGGTCCCTCCATGCTTATCCTTAAAATTACCACGCCTCAACAAATGGGTGTGGGTTCATTTCTGCAACTACAAAGCGTGACACACACATTTTACAACACCAGTGCAGACCGGAGAGACCACAGTGCAGGCACCTGCTCTCCCGAAGCATGTCCAAACCCCAAGCCAGGTAATTCCAACAGCAGGTTGCCCAGCCCACAGCGACCGCGTGGGCGCACGCACGGTGCTCAGCCAGGGCAGGTAGGGAAGGGCCTCTTCCACAATGGGAGGCATCCTGTAAACTACTGTATCCCATAAACTAAAAACCATGTACATGGGCAACTGTCAAAAAATGCCTCCTTCTGTGTTTACATATTTATACTGTAATTGCAATTACCAAAATGATTAGTTTCTAGGAGTTTTTGGTTTTGTTTTTAATAAAAACACACTTTCAGGTATAAGCTGCCCTTTGGGGATTAAAGTATCGCAAGCTAAGCTTTGCTCTTTCTATTTAGTCACCGTAACTTTTCAAAGCATCTCTGTGTAATCAAGCCTTTCCTGAGCTGTGAATGAACACAAAAGCAATCCAGGGCGCATAGGACTTCAGTGGAAAAGCCTAGTAATTTAGAGAAGTTGGGAGAAGCTCTACTCAAGCTGCATATCTAAAAATCTGGCAGGCACCGATTGCATGTCCCCTGCATCCTTAACAGAGTAAGTTCTCAGGCTCCAGCAGCTTCACTGGCTCCTTCCCTCACCACACCACATCTGCTTGAACCCACTTCTGCCTTTCTGGAGTTTGGCATATGCTTTGTGGCCACCTCTTTGGCATCTCTACAGTCACATGCTGGACTGACTGACATACGCTGACTGGTCACTTGTGGACCGGCAAACAGACTAGGTAACAGTTCAGTTTCTCCTTTCTGAATGAGATGGATTGAATAATGCTTTCTCTACCCACCTGCTCTTTTTCACTGTAATTGCTAAATTAAAAATTATACAAATACTCTCTTTATCTGTCATGAACACTAAATCGCATGTAAATCAAGGACTCCCTGCACCCACAGCTGAGGATGAAAGCATGCATGTGAGTTCAATGCTAAAGAACACAGCTCCAGAGCAAAGGTCAACATTTATTATCTAACTGCTACTATAATGCAGTATTACAACAGATGTGGTAAAAGTGGAGAGATTTATCACCATAAAAGGCTTGATCTCATGTTTGGTTACCTAAACACACTGACCTTGCTGCATCACAAGTTCTAAACACGTGTAAGAAAGTTCATCTCTCTGTCCTTCCGGCTACACTAGTTCCTTCTCCTCTCCCTCCACTCACATCTCTTTTTAACAGATCAGATGCCTTCACTTAAAAGACATTCTACGAAAGGCAAATAAAGGTCTAGAAGCATTTTTACACACTTACTAGCATTATCTGTACATACTTTCCATTTAATTTATTTGGAAGAGCTGTTTTCCTTAATGTTTGTGCAGTACCTGGGGTTTAGCAAATTTGAGGCTTTAAGTACAGCTAAGAAGTCTGTAAGATTGCAAGCCTTTTAACTGCTGCATATCTATTTTGTTCATTTTCTTCTTCGTTGTTAACTGGTTATGCAAATATTTCCTTTAATAAGCAAGGCTTGTTGCTTGCCTAGCACTGTTTTGATTATTACTCACAGTATATGGCCTAAAACATTACCAGAGTCTTAATGACACAAATTATTTTTACCAGATCATGAGATAACTATTCCCAACAAGCATGATGATTGATCCCAGGAGCATCTCCCTACTTGGAGTCAAAAAGAAGCTCAACCACATTCTTAAGGGTTGTGTCTTTTTCTTTCCATCCAAAACACCCAAGCAAGCAGATACTAAGCACATATATATGCAGTGCAACAAGAGAAAACTATAGCGTACCAGAAACCAGACGGAAAAAAAAAATCAAATCAAGCAACATTCAAATTCCTGGCAAAAATTCAATATCTTACACATAATAAACACTGTATTTTTACCCAGCAATCACTGGGTAATCACAAATATACTGAAATGTAAATATATTAATTATAATGGAATCATTGCAGATGCACTTTAAATTTCCGGTCTGATTTAGAGCCAAAGGAAAAATTAGAAACTTAAGAGAACAACAAAACACATAACTGACAGAAAATATATATTCTAAATTCTATTCTATATATTCTAAATTGTAAATTCATCACAGCACTGTCATAGTTCCAGGCTTCATCTCCTCAATTTGAGTGCATAAAAGGGTGACCTACTAGGCACTCTTCAGTAGCATGAGGTACATGAATAGAAATCTCCAAGACCTCTGGCAAGGGTGTAGCCTATACTGTGAACTACAGGCTTAGAAACCACTGTTGCCAAAAATAAAAGAGCTAGCACATACTTTTATTAAATGGAATAGTAAACAGAGAAGGGGCAGAAATAAGTGATACTAGACTGACTTTTGAACATATTAAATATCAGCATTCAATGATGCAAAGGTGGATTTCTCAGTGCCTCTATCACAGACTCTCTTTCCAGAACAGAATATTCCCTCTTAATGAAATCAACATTGAGCTGGAAACCAGATTGCTACTTAACGTATGTAATTATTATCCAGTCTGCAAGTTAAAGAACTGGGTGTAGCCAGCACACGCAACCACAAACATTTTTACTGTAAGGATATCCCTGCAGTTAGCTTACGTAAGCCATCTGTTTCGATTCTGAAGCATGGCAATTGCACACTGTGACAAAATAAGAAAGGAAGGGAATCGGAAGTGCCAGCTGCCTAACACAACTCACATGCTTATAATAAATCTCACTGGGAACAAATATAAAAAATCTACTCAACTGAAAACAAATTCTAAAGGAAACAAGATCGAGCGCTCAAGAGAATATTCAAGTATCACAGCCCTTCGTGTCCTAAACAAGAGCAAAATATGAATAGCTGGTGATTTTTCAAACATTTGATACATCAAGCTACTAGGATCCCATCATTGTTATTTTTGAACAATGAGTTCTAAATTTTTACACCTTGTCATTTTCTGATACTTGAAAACAAGTACTTGCTGTCTTCACAGTATTTGCTGCTCCTTCCAAGCATCTAACAACTGGAGATGAGATTTACAGTTTTTAAGTGTTTAAATGCCCCAATGGACTTCAATGACAGCTCATAACAATGTCATTTCAAGCCAAATTGTGATTCTTTTACCTAAGCACAAAGTGAAATCACATCACCAAAAAAACAGTACGAGTTGTGTTACTGGTATCCGATCTCAAATTTGAACATCACTCTTTCTGCTTATTAAGCGCAATCTCATCATGTAAATGAACGTGCACTAGACTTCAAGCACATTAAATTATGAGAAAGAACACCAGATGGGGAATGTTCAACACAAAATGTTGGCTTTCTGTACTTAGCTCATACAGCGTGTTCATCACAAAGCTTTCCAATAAAATGCTCCATTTAGCTCAGCTCCTTCTGGAAGCATAATATCCCAACTTTTAAAAATAGAGCCTGGTACTTAAAAGGAAGCTGAGATTGCACAGGCACTTTACAGAAATAAGATGAAATTAATTTTAAGATTCCAAAAGTCACAAAAAATAACAACAACAACAAAAGATTGGAATCCAGGGCAATAAAAGTCAACAGTAGAGCTATGTGATGGAACAGAGCTGATACATCAAAGCTGCCACTTCACAATGCGATGCTCATTCATCAATGCAGCAAACATTCAGTGTAAAGATACCAGCAAACATTTTTATCCTACAAGGAACAGATACAGCTGTGACAGAACCTATATTACACAGTTAAAACTATCCACAGCAGTTAACTGTCAGCAGCATTTGCTCGGTGTGTCATGTCACCCTCAATGCGTCAGTATTAACAGCATGTTACAGGTGAGTGGAAAAATCCCATCAGAGAACTACAGAAGCAACTTTTCTCAATTATTTGTCTACAAACAAACAACATGCACTTACATCCTATATATGGAACATGCACACACTACAGTGAGAAAACCGTTTTGTTTTTGTAATTGTTTGCTTCCTATAGTCACACACAGAGTTGGAACATGCACACACTACAGTGAGAAAAACGTTCTGTTTTTGTAATTATATTACAATTATATTGTAATTATATTCACACACAGAGTGAAGTGAGTATTTATGCCACTTCCCTTAAGAAAATAATAAATAAAAAAATGTTGAAACTGTTGATGTGCCAAGTTGTAATTTGCTTTACATATTTATCCTAACATTGGGGCTGCAGGCACAGATTTATTCAAAAGCTATTCCAGTGCATTTTTTGCTGGGCTCTTGGAAGCAACAGATACTGAACTGGGCTCCCTTTTAGCTCTGTGTACACAGATCTATCCATTGTATTTAGACTTGACCACACAGGCATTCTTGATCACAGTACTACAGCTGTCTTCAGACAAGCTAGTGATTGCTAGGTATGGTTCAGGCTCCAAAGTTTTGCACGCAAAGAACAAAATTTCTACCAGCACCCTATTAGAATGATGGTAGAAAAAAATGTAAGTAAGCAGAAATAAGAAAGAAAATGCACTAACTTTGACAGCCTTTTTGGCAGACATGAACATTTTCCCTGTAATTCAGCCACATGCCAGTTTTTCCTCCATATTAGTAGAAGGTTTATAAAGCACACAAGTTTTACTATATGAACAAGAACTCCAAACACTGCCAGGTTTGAGTGCAAGGAAGCAACTTGACCTTAATTATCTGTTGGGGTTATTTTACAGGTATTACAGGTTTCAGACCATCTCTTACTAATTTTTACATCCCTTAATTCTCTTTACCACAAAGTAGTACTATTTTCTTTTTTCTTTTCCTTATTTTCTTTACCACAAAGTACTACTATTTTCTTTTTTCTTTTCCTTTTTTGGGGGGGGAAGAGGAGGAATGCAGATATTTTTACAGCTGATTTCCTATTAAATACTTAAAGAAAATTGTTTGCTTGTTTTCTTCACCTAGTATCTCTCTATTCCTTCATTCCTGTGAAGGACTAGCCATCGGATGTTTATCTTTCAGGAAATCATACCATCAACACTTACTCCTTAGAGGAAAATAACTTCATTAAGATGCTATCATTAACAACAACTGAAAACAAAACTATAGTTACCCAATCTGGACATGACTGACTATTGAAAAAAGTAAATAGATTGTGTAACTCTTAAAAAAAATATAGGAAAAGTTAAAAACACTGCTGTTGTAACAAAACAGAGGAAGACCAATAAACCGTGTAAAATATGAAAAACTTCGATAGTTAAGCTTTTTTGCAAATAGCATTTTTTTTTTTTTTTTTTTTTAAGAAAACTATCTGTTTCTTAACGCATCACCCTGACTGGATATAAGAAGCGAGACACATTTTTAGAACTTTATTCTTCTTCTCTGAAAGAAACAGACTTTCCAATTGTTTTCAGAGCTTTATCTTAGCATTCCTAGGAGGAGAGATTGGCCTTATAACTCCAAAAAAAAAAAAATCTGTGCAAGTTTTATATGAAAGTAATTAGGAGCATGAAGTCCTTCCACTCTGGGTAACCATTGACTAACTGGTGAGACGGAGCACTGACTCATGCACATGTAAGTTTAAACATGAGACTAAAAATCTATAGGCAAAGAATTGACAAGGACATCATGGTGAAGATGCCCTTTTTTTGCTGACATTTTCAGCTCTAACAACATTATGACTCATCACAAACAAGAGGTGCAGGGCTTTTATGCAAAACTCAAGCAGAGCCTGTTCTTTCTGGTCTTTTGGGGATGCGGGACCTCCCCAACTCCGAGATGGCCGTGTAGTTCTCCATGGAAACCCAGGATGCATGTGCTCCACAACCTGCCCGGGAAAGGCTTTAAAGGGGGAAAGAGGGAGGCAGCTCGAGGGGAGAATAATTTATGCCTTTGATAACTAGCCAATAAAGGGATAAATAATGAAATTCTGCTTAGCTATGTGCCTCTAACCTTAAAAACTATTAAAAAGCAAAAGAGGAAAGGGAAGGAGCCAGCACAGACCATCAAAGGCAACTCATCCCTAGGCTTAGCAAGGCGAGGTAGGATACAGTCAGTATAACATGCGTTTAGATATGCCACGATGCAATTTCTAACCGAAATTCTCGAGTTTGGAACTTGCTCCTCACAATCTTTGTGCTTCGCGACATGTTTGCAGGCCCTTGTTAGACGTAACACAACAACTAAGCATAACTGCTTTGGTATCTGTCTTTTTGCTACCGCCTCGTCATGGAGGAACGCGGATAATTCCGGTTTTATTTAGACCGGCAGAAGCTGGTTTCACTCTCAAGGCCACAAGCCCGGCGGCCACTCGCAGTTTATTCGCCGACACTCGGGGCCGCTCCACGCTGAAGGCCGCCCGCCCAGCAGGTG
>NW_010582622.1:18240-62914 GCF_000705375.1 Tinamus guttatus | reverse complement strand
GCTGTTATACGCCTTCCCCCCCGGTTTTTTCTCCTCCCTCCTCTTTTCCCTTGAGCTCGCACTTGTCCCTGCCTTCCCTCTCCCGCCGCCTTTGCACCGCGTGCTCCCGGGCTCCTATTTTTGAGGGCATTTAAATACCAAATAATTATCACGCCTCCCTTGCAGAGTTTGATCTGTGCAATTAAAATAAAAGTTATCTCTGACAGCCGTGAAGCACTGACATTCATATGCCCTACAGTCGGGATATAACGATATGAAAAAGGGCAACCCATCATTCATCCCAATGAACGTGTCATTTTTGGATGAATTAGACTGTATCCCACGCACAACTGATGAGGAAAATGAAGACTTACCCTCTGATGGCAACCTCAGAATAACCTGTCAACACAGTAATTATTCAGATGATTTGAGTGACTGTGCTTGCATAGAGCATATTTCTGATATTTTTTTCAATGTATCCTCTTCTGAAGATAACAAGAATATAAAAGCATCAGCAGATGCTGAAACTCACCCCCAAGCTGAATCAGCTTTCAACTGCCATGCACGTGCCCCAGAAACACCTGGAGTTTTGAGCAAAACACCTGTCAGGGAAGCTTGTCTTAGGAGTGATTTATGCGTTGGTGGCTTTCGCAGAGCAGGTAGGAAGGAGCACCTCGCCAACTCAAAGATGTCTGATGTCCTTTTGCGCCATTTCTCTAAGGGAGAGTTAATAACCACATGCCAGTTAATTGAATGTGAGACCATACCAGAGATATCCTTTACTGACAGCATCGATGAAGCCAGCAGTAAGCTTGAGACTTCGGAATTGGCCCAAAGCTCTTTATCTCATGGGCAGCCACCAACTAACTTGGAAAATTATTGCTTAGAAAAATGTGAGAAAATAGATACTGGTGAGAAAGATCACACTTTGCTAAATAAAAATACACTTGTTTCAGAGAGAGCTATTTCTGAAACTTCTGAGTGTGGATGCATACAAAGAAGTTCACCTCTAAGTAGTAAGAATGAAGATACGTTCATCTTTCAAAACCCTACAAAACAACAGAGAGATCCATTTGAGAGAACAGCTTCTTCTCAGTGTGACAAAAGTCAAGTTCATTATTACCTACCCCATTTCTCTGAAGTTGCTAAAGGACCAAAAAGAAACAGCAACAATAAACCAGTTTCTATCACTGAAAGGACAAAAGCCTTTCCTATTTCACCTAATAAATCAGTAACTGTGAATGACATAGTAGAAAACAAGAACTGCTTTGATTCTGTTGAAATAGAGAATCAAGAAGAAATGAGTGTTTCAGAGCTGTTGCAACAGCTACAGGTAAATGTTTTAAGACTTTCTTAAAATTAAGAAATTCTTAATATCTGTAAAGAGTGATATTGCCTTAAGAAAATATTCCATATCCTGCAAAATCTAACATGACAAGTTTGTACCTTAGTAAAATTATTTGTGATAGGTTTAATAATTCTCTCTTGTTACTTCCTGGCCGTATACAAGATGCTGACAGAGCACGCTGACACCCAGAATCGTATTGATCAGTTGAGATTTAATTCTAAGGTAAATCTCTTAAAAATACTCTTCCTTAATTCATTTTCTTATCTCTAAGATTATAAATATTCACCCAAACTATTGTTATCTTCAAGTTGCTCCTCCTCCTATTTATGTACATCTTCTAATTTCCACAAGATAAAATTGAAGTTTTAAGTATCTATACAATGAGGCACTGTAAATTTATCAAACTATATGGGATAACAACAACAAACATACTTCATTTTACTGAAAACCTGTCCTGTGCATTTTGAGCTATTCAATGTCCATAAGTGCTCCATATAGCATTTCTATAGACAAAGTTTTCCTCTTTTAACAGATACTTTCTCAGTCAGCTTTTCCAAATCCAAGTTTTGCCATGTACTCAGGAGGCACTGAGACATCCTCTGGAGTCTTTGCATTATACCCTCCTATGCTTGGTTTGTCTGAAGCAGGTAAATTAAGTTATAGTGACTATGCAAATAGTGATTTTCTTTGATGTAATTATATTTTATGCAAAACAAATGGTTTGCGTAGAAATTCCAACTGGTTGATATTCTCTTGTGTTATGTAGGATTACAGTGTGGGACAATGGTATCAACATTACCACCAGCTGGTACAGTACAAGCACATCGCCTGAAGCCTTCCAATTTACTGCCAGAATTAACACAAGGGCAAAAAATGACTCAAATACTACAGGAACAAACAGATCAACTGAAAAAGAAAGTAATAACCACCTGTGTTTCAATACATACTTAGTACTGATGCTCAATTTTTATATTCATTGACATATTCACTTTAAAAATCCCAAGTAAAAAATTCTGATTTTTTTCTCTTGAAGGTAGAAGACTTGTCTCAATGTAAGATCCAGGAAACATTCCTTTTACAAGATAAACATCTGGTAAATCAATTCATACATTCTTTGTCATCTGAACTGCACTTTAAATGGTGGTCGACTTGTGAATCTATGGCCTGATCCTCAATGTTTTCCTCAGATATATAAAAAATAAGAAAAAAATCAATCTCAGATTGAAATTATGAATATAAAAGCAGAAATGAAGGTATTCAGCAGGTGGCCAAATTCTTAAATCTGCTTTAAAGATTACAATTCAAAACTTCATGAAAGCCTTAAGTATCCATAAAATAGCAACTTTTACATGTAAAATATCAGTCTGGAAGTCATGGTTTAATATTTTATTTGTATATAACAAAGCAGTGCAGGTTACTTAATGGACATACACAGTGTAATCCTGTTCCAATTCAGATCAATAGCAAAATAGCATATTGATCATCACTGCAAACAGAATCTGGCTTACAGCATAAGTAGCTATCACTATGGCTTGCTTACGTCCAATACATGTCATTAATTATTCAATTATTTCTTATTGGTGAAGGTATTAAATCATTTGAAAAGATGCCTTGATGCCCTGGAACAGAATTATTTAACAGCTAAAGAGGAGCACTGTAACTTACAACTGCAGAACAACAAGGACACGTCTATCGATGTTGGAAAGTTTGATCCTGACAGGTTAGAAAATAAGTACTAAGAAGTCCATCAGCACATTCTCGATATTTTTGAGTATCTCAAAACCATTAAGTCATTTGTCCTTAGAATATTTTTCATAAATAAGTTATCAATTTTTATGTGGTAAGCCAGAAGTGATTTGGCCAAAGTTCATCTCAGAGTTTATGGTTAGATCCTGCAATTATAAGTAGGATACAATTAATTCCAGCATTTAAATGGACTCAGTGAAATCTAGGAATTCATTTTCCTTACGGACTGTTCATTGTAGTACCCAATACTGGTATCTCAGTAAGAAATCGAACATCAGTGTGCAAAGGTTTCACTAATTGTGTGTTGCTGTTATGTTTAGAAAGGTGGAAGGAGAAATATTTAGACTTGGCATGCTGCTTGAAGACATCCACGAAGAGACTGATGACAGCAAATGCAGCTCACCTCCTTTGCTTACTCCTTATGAATCTGCCTGTTCATCTTATTCTCTCTGGGAGGTAACTTAGTGAGTTTTGCTATTAAAAGACAATATTAGTCTATGTTTTAGGGATACAGATCTCATTAACCTCACTGTGGTTGTAATCACCTACTATTTGTAAAAGCACAACACTTCTAGATAGTATATGTCACTTCAAATAATTTTTAAATGAAATATAGCCTTTATAATATTTCATTAATTTTAATTTTAAAGATGTAAGTACCAACATAGCTATGTTGGCATTTTTTTGGTCCCAGCTTTGAAAGCATTTGCTTTCAGAAAAAGAAAACGAGCAGCCACCTTAACTTTTACAAATCTCTCTCTCGGTTTTGAAGTGAATCACTATCATTCAGTTTGAATGAAATGCTACTTGGTTTGTTCAAGATTCTTAAACTGGAGAATTACTACAAGAAGAAATACATTACTGTGCTATAGAAAACAGTTTACTGGTAATTATAATAATAGTTTGTACTGGATCATAAATGCACAGAAAACACTATTTTTTTTTAACAAAACTACAGATGATTAAAAAAATCACTAACTACTTTCATTGTCAGTATTTTAAAAGCCCACATCTCTGAATCCTAATTTGGAGACATTCAGAAAATCCTAGCTGGTAGAAGTCAGGTACTTGCAAGGCAACAATCACATACTGTATGTCTTACTTTGTACAGGGCTCAGGAAATTCAAGCATTATTGATCCTCCAGAAAGAATAGCTGTTGAGACTGCATTTCTTTACAAGAACAACAAGGAAAAAAATATAAGTCATACAACTGATGCGATCCCACAGACAAATCATAGAGTTTATTTAGAAGGAGACAAGCACAATCCCTACCCATGTGTGTAAGTATAAAACTTACAGAAAGCTACTGAATTTATAAGACTGGATCTATAATTATTTGCCGAGGATAGAAAGTTGTGATGTCTGAAATATATGAGAGCAGGTAGAGTGTTTCCACACTAAACCTCTTATATAATTCCTTAACTACATACCCATTAATTCCTTCCTGTCCAGCACTCCTACTGTGAAGTTCATCATACCCAAGCAGATATTCCCTGAAACCACAATACAAGCAGTTTCACTAGGCGTTAAAGTTTCTATACAACTGCAAATTTCAGGATGTGAATGACTAGCAATCATTAAAAAGAAAAAAAAGAAAAGAAAAGAAGGAAGGAAGAATGCAGATCCTTTGCTCATACCTGTTATAGCTTTGTGAAAGGGTTCTAGAGACTTTTGGGAAGTATTTGATAAGTGATAATCAGCTTAATGGTATTGCAGAAATAAAATAAATGGTTTCTCCTTAGCCAATTGAAATTACAGAAGAAAGATGAATTGACTTCCAAGAAAGAAATGCAGCCCCTGGTAAGAGGAGGTCTGCAAGCAAACAAGCATTCTCCAAATGTAATGGTATGATATCCATTTTCACACTCATTTTGTCATCTTAGATGAAGACATTCAGCTTTATTGAGACAATTTCTCAATGCTTACAAAATATTTTCCCCTTCAGTGTTTGCACATGATGACAGCCCAATTTTTGAGCTAATGCAGCATAGATCAACTTTCCTGAAGTGGCTGCAAAAAGAGATTTAAGGAAAGACTTTCTGAAAGTTTTTGAAATTTGCAGTAAGATTGGCGTCTCTTAGGAAAGACTTAACTGTGTCGCCTCGCTTGCCAAGATATGCTTAAAAAAATTCTTTTAATTTTAAAGCATGAGTGAAATGAATGAATACATGCTAATCTTCTCAAAGCTATGCTAAGCCCTATTTTATATGCCAGCTGTCCAGATTTAAAAGCATTCAAGTGTTTTTCAGTCTGCTCTACCGCTAGAATTGTAAATAGGAAAATCAGTTTGTAGTATCGATGACAACTAAAAACAATATGAAAAACAACATGCAAATGGTACCATTGCTTACACTGTCTTATTGGATACATACAAAATAATGTAAACAGTCACATATCAATTTGTTCTGCCTTCTGGATGCAACAGAGATTTCTGGATGCAACCGAGAAAATACATGGTGCTGAAGGCCTTGGATCCTACCCTCTGGGAAAACTAGGCCAAAAATCTAAGGCTGATGAAGAAAGCATGGAAAGGTAAGTATCTTACCTATTTTGCCTAGCTGCAAAAGTGTTTTTCTTCAGCTAAATTGAATCATCCATATGTCTATATGCTGGATTCTGCCCAAAACACTGAATAATATTTTAAATACATTTAAAATGGCCGGATGAAGTACTAACAAGCAGATATCACCAGTATACACCATATACCAGACCTTCTGAGAAATGCCAGAACTCACATTGATTTTATTACAGATAGGATTATATTCATGTTACAAAGTAGGCTTTCTCACTGAGACCAATGGTTTATGGTACCTGAATGGCACAAACTTATTTTAACATTGCATGAAGGGGTTTTACATTCAGTCTCTATTTAGGGATGCATTTCAGTAACCTGAATAGGGATGACTGCAAAGTTTTTGGCAACTAAAAATACTTGAAATAATCAGTCATTAACTTACGTGGCAGCCATGGAGGAAGAGGCATATTGATAAACCTGTGAAGATTCAAAATTCAATTGGTAAAATTTTATTTACAGAAATGTCAATCTGTTAAAATAATTCTGTATGGTTTATTCAGGAGTTTAAATTTTTGGCAAATTGTATCTCCATCCAAAGCTAGATCTTATAATATATGCAGTGTAGAACATGATATACATCTAAATACGCTGAAGGAAGAAGGTAAGCACAAGATAAACACACTCTGACTTACTGAATAGATGTTAGTATTTATTAAGTAAAACTCACCTAGTCTCCAGTCTTCTCTCTCTCTCTCTCTCTCTCTCTTTCTCACTTAAGAAAACATAGCTCAATCTTCTGATCACTGTTTTCATGAATGGGTAGAAAAATCTCCAAATAAATTTGCTGGTTCTGTATGCCCTAAGTTGAAAATACATTTTGCAAACCTGGCAAACAAGGAACTGTATTCTTTCAGAAGGTATGTCTCAAATTTCTCTACAAGTAATAAATAAATAAATAAAATCTTTAAAATAATCTCAAGTTATGCCCTCAAAAAAAATGTCATCCTGGCATTTGATAGTATTTTGATGTAATATTTGGACACCTGTAAGTAAACAGAATGTCACAACATGTTGTTATACAAGGATGGAATTATCATATTTTACTTAAAGCATGTTTAACAGCGAAATCAGTGTCCTTTAATTGAAAGAGTAATTAATTTATGATTAGTTAGCTTTTAATTTAAGCTTCTACTTACCACCTTTTCAGATAATTGATATGAATAAATTTACTTTTTAATTAAGCAGTGGTTACTTAAACATTAATGTGTTCATAAGGCTTGTCATTGTAATATTAACATGTATCTAAAATCTCATTCTGTTTTCATGATCGAAGCAATGAAAACATCCAGGAAAGGAAAACTGGAAGCTGTTCAATCTTCATTCAAGGAAAACCAACTGATTTATCAGATACCAACCTGAGTAAGTAGTGGTGGCATGCAAAGGGCAGAACTGTGCTTACACCTACTACTGAACCTACACAAAACAATTGTTTTGTGGGAAACAATTGTTTTTGAGGGAAAAGTTGAACTGTAATAATGTTAATGGCAATGAAGGGCTCAGAAATTATGGTGCTGAAATACAAACAAGTACTTAGGTAGCAAGCCATAATTTGTTAGTATTTATTGCAGACCTTTTTAATATATTTTGGTGATTTTAGGTAGTGATTCAGAAGACATCTCAGCCTGCAATTCTTCCAGGGATTCACAAAGTGAGGAACGTCTGAACCACAAGACTGAAAATCACAAGATATTGAATACAGGATTACATGGAGAGAGAAAAGGTATAATGATTGCAATATAAAAAAACTGCTGTTTATAGTGTCCTGTGTGCCTTTTTTTAAACTTTTTAATATATTTTGGTGATTTTAGGTAGTGATTCAGAAGACATCTCAGCCTGCAATTCTTCCAGTGATTCACAAAGTGAGGAACTTCTGAACCACAAGACTGAAAATCACATGATATTCAATACAGGATTACATGGAGAGAGAAAAGGTATAATGATTGCAATATAAAAAAACTGCTGTTTATAGTGTCCTGTGTTGTTTTTTTTTTAAAAAAAAAAAAAAAAACTTTGATGTCTTGGTTTTCAGGATTTAGACAGAAATGCACCAGAGGAAGCAGAGATCAAAGTGGTCAAGCTCTGGAGTCAGATCCATGGTCAAGGCCTAGGGCCAAAGTTCGGAGTCAGGTCCAAGGTCAAGGTATGGGGTCAAGGTCCAGTGTCAAGGTCCACAGTCAGCTCCGGGGTGAAGGTCCAGGTTCAGGTCCCAGGTCATCATGTGTGGTCAAGGTCTGGAGTCAGGTCTGGGGTCAGATCCCAGGTCAAGGTCCGGAGTCTGCTTTAGGTTCAAGCCAATGTCACAGTACAGGGTCAAGGTCCGGTGTCATGTCTGGGGTCAAATTGGGCGTGAGGTCAGGGTCAGGTCAGAAGTCAAGGTCTGGGGTCAATATTGGGGGTCAGGGTCCAATGTCAAAGTCCAGGGTCAAGTTCTGTGGTCAGGTCCGGGGTGAAGGCCCGCGGTCATGGTCCAGAGCCAGTTCCAAAGTCAGGTCCCGGTTCTAGGTCCAGGGTTGAAGTCCGGAGTCAAGACCTGGGACAAGGTCCGGAGTCAGGTCGGAAGTCAAGGTCCAGAGTCAAGTTCCAGGTCAAGCCCCGGGGTCAAGGTCCGGAGTCAGTTCCAGGGTCAAGACCCAGAGCCAGATCCCGAGTCAAGGTCTGGAGTCAGGTCAAGTTCCAGTCCTAGGTCTGGGGTCAAGGCCCAGAGTCTGTTCCGAGTCAAGGTCCGGGGTCAAGTGCCAGTTCTAGGTCCAGGGTCAAGGTCTGGAGTGAGGTCCGGAGTCGGGTCCAGGGTCAAGATCTGCAGTCAAGATCTGGAGTCAGGCCTGGGATCAAATTGGGGTGCCATCCTGGGTCGAGGTCTGGGGTCAAAGTCCCGGTTCTAGGTTTGGGGTCAAGGTCCGGGGTCAGGTACCAGGTCAAGGTGGTCAAGGTCAGTGGTTAAGGGTCTGGGGTCAAGGTTGGCGGTCAGGTGCCGCGGTCAAGGTCTAGAGTCTGGTTGGGGGTCAAGGTCCGGGATCAGGCCTAGCATCAAGGCCCCCATGATGGTAGTAGTGATTCTAACTGAACACATGATTTTTACTAAACAGAAACACCTTTTAAATACATAAAAATTACATTTTTCTGTTTTTACTAAACATAGCTTCAACTTTTTCAGCCTATTCAAAGAAGATAATAAGCTGCACTCAAAAAGCTTACAGACATAAACTACCACATCACCTTGTAAAGGGACTTTCTGAAAGGTAAGCTGTAGCAATTACTATATATAAGCAGTAGAACAGTAGATGTCATTACTAATTATTCAGCATGGGAAAAACAACTCCTATCATAAGCAGTGGCAATGCTTTCTCTTTTGCAGAATGTGCTGTATATTAGAATTTTGCTCTCTAACGAAATTAAAATATTTACCTTAAGAGGAAGTGTATATAATTCAGTCATTCTTCAATCTAAGTCAATTAGCAGAATCCACATCTAATGTCTTTAGCTGACATACATTTTGACTAAAAAACATTAAAAGAAACCCTTCACTTTAAGATAATGTCACATTTACAGATCCAGGAATTAATTTATATTAGTTAGGGTGCAATTCTGTTTGATACCAATTATTTTCTTTACAAATAGCAGTCCTTAACATGAAATTATATTGGAGACTGCAAGAAAAATGGATTCCTATTACACAGACTAGACTAAAGCAAACTCTCAGTAGCTACTTTGTGAGAGATGGCTATAGCATCAAGGAGATGATGGCTCTGTACCATTAGAACGGTTTACTGACCCTGCCTTCTGCAGTGTTTACTGTCTCACTGCAGTGCATATGCAAAACAAGTTATGCTGGACTGCGTTTTATGATCAAGTGAAAAGTCGCATTCACTATAAGATCAACTTGCAAGCAAATATGCTAACAAAGTATCTAATTCATAGTTTAAAAATTCTTTTTATTAATAAAACTGTGTATTATTCTCTCATTTATATACTATTTATACACTACAGAGTACATATAAGTATATGCTATGTGCTTCTATACTATATATACACATTTATATATACCCTTATAGGAAAAATATGGAGACTGTCAAAACCTGCTATTCAAGCATGTATGATACAGTTATCCTTTCACCTCACCTACCCAGAAAGACGACTTCTAGAAGAAAATCAGCAGTCAACATCCGAAACACAAACATGAGCATTTCCGATACAAACGTAAGACTTAGCATTGTGCTTCTCAGGTGTAAAGAACTTTTAGAACTAGGAGGTACAGTGTGCCAAAATTGCTGTAGGTCACCTATACACCCTTACCCTCCATCGCAAGCCCTTCTTCTTGGTCTGTAGTTTTGTTCAAACACTGCAAGCAGTATTATTCACATTCTAGGCCACCTGGATGTTCTGGAATACTGCCACATGTAAGGACTTCACTCCGGTGTATTTTTTCGCAGAAAAATTCTCTTTCAAAGAAGAGAATTTTTGCACCATTTAGTCCCTGTATAAATAGGAAAAGGGGCCAGAAAAAGGGAATGGATGTTACCTCTGAAATTACATTTTCTAGACTGAAATAAGAAGTGTCAACCCAACCTCATCAACTGCTACCAAAACCAGGGGTGCACGAAATGGGACAACCCTCTCTCACAACAAACGTGCACTATACTGGGGCTGCTACTAGTGTAAATATCCCCCAGTGCAACAAATACACCTTAAGATAAATACACCTTAAGATAAATAAGTAGTGGCCACATACACTTTTAAGATAAATAATTAACGGCCACTTCCAAGTTGAATCCTGAGTAGTCTACCACATGACTCAGAATTTATACTTTTTAACATGTATTTGAAGTAGGATCTGTTGAATATGCTATAAGATGACCTTAATTAAACTTCCTTTTCATTCTACTCTATACCTATGGAAACACTTGTCTTCAGTATTAGCACAGCTATGTTTTATTATTCCCAACAGATTTTAAGTTCTACTCTGGACCATGCCATACAGACAGCAAACAGTTTGAAGAGAACTACAGAACGAATGGTACAAGCAGTTTCAGAAGATCTAGCTAAAGTTAGAAGCAAACAGCTTTAATTACCAAGTTTGAAATAAAATGCTGTATTTTCTTCATCATTATGTATCTCTGTACAAATATAAAATAATAAGTAGAAAAATTAGAAAGTCAAACTAGTTCTGTGACTATCACTACTAGCATAGATGACAGTTTTCCACACGTTTCCATACAGTGCAGCACTGGAAACAAATTACTGATTCTACCGAGAATAGATTAATACATTGGCTAACCTTTTACTACTCTATAGCTGTCTTCTTTCTCCAAGCATTCACTTAAGGTAGCATTATAAACATTGGCTTGAACAAGAAAGGTTAGCTTTTAAGCCCTCTTTTTTTTTTCTTCTCTGAAAGTAGAGAAAGAGGTTATCAGTCATTATTGCATTCGTGTCCCACACCTTAATAATAACTGCTCTTCTCCTGAAACATCTCTGAGCACCATACTAGTACAGCAAGTCATAGTTAACATATATAATTATTGGTTAAGTGGCACACATTGAGAATGGTTCACATTTAAGATATTTTCTTGCATGTCTTAATAACTGAGTAATACCACATCTTGTCCATGTTCTCCCAAGAGTTAAACTGCAGTATCCTTACCTTCTCTGATACATCTGGCCAAGCAAATAAGTGATTTGTATTCTGAAAACCAGTTAACTGTAGTGTTTAAAAGCAAGCAAATAGTATCTCAATACAAGCTTATTTGCTATTTTTTCAAGCCATTCTAAAGTATTTAGAAGCCATTTATAGCTCACCTTGCTGCTGTGTGGCATTGATTTATAAACTTGACTCAACAGATTTTCCAGGCTTCTCCATGCTCTGCATCCATCAGAGTCATCAACCTCTCTTTTCTCCCTTGGGCTCTTAACCCAATTTCCTTCTGCTTATTACTATTATCTTAGGCTTATTTCAGACAAAGGTGCTGCATAAGCAAAGGCTGACTTGCCTACACTAGATTAAGGTTTAGAATGTCCTTGTGATGAGTTTGTGTAGTGAACCTGATTGGTGAAGTAGCTGCTGCAGGACTCCCTAGATCCAATTAAAAGTAGAATATCTAGAAATATTTCTACATCACAAACAGCCAGACATTTTGTTTAATCTGGATCACCACACCTGTTATCCTGTGCCTGAAGGAAGAATATAGTTAAATAGCCAAACACTTAGTAACATTTCCTCAGAATATTCTCTGAGCCTTCAGCAAATTGGAGCTCAGAGTCCTTCTGAATCAACAACCAGATCTTCATGTTTAATTGCCTGCAAGAATTCTTTTCTCATGAGTTTGAGGAACTGTTTCCACACATGCACGCACACACATCCCCTGTATAATTCAAGGTATGTAATACTTGGCTATAGGATGTCTTAGATCCTTTTGTTTTGAACCTCATAACTGCACGTTTCAAAACCTTCTTTACTGTGAGGGTGACAGAGCACAGGCACGGGCTCCCCAGAGAGGCTGTGGAGTCTCCTTCTCTGGAGATCTTCCAACTCACTTGGATGCCACCCTGTGCCACGTGCTCTAGGTGTCCCTGCTGGACTAGATGATCTCTAGAGGTCCCTGCCAACCTCAACCATTCTGTGATTCTGGGTGATTTGCTTTTTTGCCCACCAAAGAGGAAGAAAACGTCTACTACCTCTTTGGTCTCCATGTTAATGTGGTTTTATGTTAGCATGACTTGGATGAAAAAATGCCGAAGATCTCACTTGTTCAATATGTACTTTTTGCTCTGAATATTTACTGAGATATTTATGTTAAGAAACTAGAATTTAGTAAAAATAACATTGATATTTCGAATAATTTAAGAAGTCTTGGTGCACAAGCTGTTTAATGAACGAGCTAGAAGGTTAAAAATAAAGTCAATGTATAGTAAATGCCTCGTTTGTGTAGATGAGGGTAAAAGCTATATGCACTTATCCCCATCATGTCCCACATTCTGCAAGATTTTGTTCTCTGATATACGGGAGCAAAGCGATGGAGGTGGGGGGGAAAAAAAAAAAAAAAAAACATATATCAATTTTGTCTTTTCCCACCGCTAATGAACTTGGAATGAACTTAGCTGAGAAAAAGAAGAAAAGTTTCTTTCAAGTCTTTCAAGATACTGGTTAACTTGAGAATAGAAGTAAGGACAAGTAAACACTTTTTTGCGACACAAAAAATGCATGCACTATTAGTTGGAACCTAATAATAAAAAATAAATCTAATATCCATTATTTTATGACATTGCCCTCAGATCTACACACAAACTAATGTTAAGGCACATCATTTCAACATTAAACAGTTGTATGTTTACACTTGAATGACTTTCTAAGAGAAGTCTGTGCATTAGCAGTATTGCAGAAACAAATCAAACATAGAATTCATTTGATCCAATCTAACATAGGTTATTTTTAAAATACATAATGAGTGCAGTAGAAGAGAACAGTAAATTCTGCTTGCATTCTTTTTTTAATTACCAAGCTAATGCACAGACTCAACTGCCTCCCCTTTTTGTTCTCCTTTTATCCACCCCTCCACCCAAAAGAAAAAAATTTACCCCTGAGTGAAATACTGAAAGGGACATAGAAGTGGGTATGATACCACAAGGTACAGGTAACCCATTTCTTAAGACAAAGAAACTACATAGACAGTCATAAGAAAGTATATATTCATTCTTTTTGAAAAATGTGAGTAATAGCCCCCATAGATACTTAAGGAGTACTTCAGTGCACAAAACTGACAGCATTTTATCAGAAGTTATTTATTGAAATCAGAATTGCTTAGCACTTCCATCACAAACTTGCTCCTGTACCCACCACCACCTGAAAAGCCCCTCTTTCTGATCTCTTAGGCATGTAAAATGTTACATTTCATGATTTTTCACAGGATGACATGCCTTTAAAGAGCTTTCAGTGATTCATTTCATAAAAAAGTGTTATGGATAGAGCCATTGCGCTTGTGTGAAATAGTTTTACCACAAACTTGTATTTACAAACTTTAATTTCAGCATTTTTTAAGAAATAAACTCTCCAGTTACATAAAGCTTTCATAGTTCTCAAAAAAAAAAATCACAGAATAAATTAAATCAGGGTAATAAATCTTAGGGGTGAACATGCCCTTTTCCAAAACGCACTTTACAGTGTAACACTCCCATATGATATACAACTAAAACACACAAGTGCTGATTTTTTTTTCCTTTATGTGCCTTATATTTTCCCCCAAAGCAGCAATTTTAAATTAAATTATTCAAAACCACAGTGTTCCAGTACAGTATTTGGAAAAATTAATTCCATAAGAATATGTACATACTGCTTGTCTTTTCCAAATACATTATAATCACCATCTCTATTCGTCCCTAAAGCAGACCATATCCTTTGGCTTACTAAGGCTCTTTACTTCATCCAGGAGTCTTTTAGGTGTCAAAAGATGAGTAGAACCTGTGAATAGAAGATAAAAAAAAGTATTCTTAATCTGAAATTATGACATAAATCATTACAACTGTTCTGAACTTTTCAGCAGAATTGTCTTTACTGTTCTTAATTTCTTGTTGCAAAAACAAACAAAAATCTAGATAAAGCATCTTTTCAGTTTAGGTGAACTGCATAGTTTAAACAGACACAAAATACATTCAGTACAGTACTAATTTGCTGAACTAACCTAGGGAATACAAAGGAAGGAAAAAAATAAGCAAAAAATGCCTATATTTTCCAGAAACCCTATCTTTAGGCTCCATACAGTGTTTTCAAGCAAATTGCTACATACCCCCACCTTCCCAAGACCAGCTTACCAATAATAACTTCACAAGGCTTGTAGGCTTCAGAAATTTCATACGCACATCGCATCTCAGAGTACGTAATGCCTCCAATCACAAATATAATCAGTTTTGTACCACTTCTTCGCTCATCTTGGTAACTACCTTTCGGTTTCTGGCGAGCACTGTAAAATGTTTCATAAGATGACAAGTTTGTAACGATTTCTGCTGTTCACCAGTTATAATTGCAGTCAAAAATTTAGACAGATTGCTAGTTACAAGAATTATACGGAAAACAAGTAACACATCACACAAGCACTGACTTATTGCAAGGGGTAAAATAAATACAAAGCAGGAATCTTTTCATACAGACAGCTCACTACAAGTGACTCCTATGGAGGAGCTTAATTCTGCACACCTCCAATTCAAGTGACATTTTTGGTAACAGATACTTGTATGAGCCAGATGATCACTGTGTCTTAGCTTTCCACTTCCCTAACTGGAAAAAAAATCTCTAAGTATTTGACTTTTACCAAAGAGTATTCAGATATCTAGGACTTGAAAGATAAAGGCCTTTATATTTGCTATTTCCAGCATATATGCAGTTATTTTTTCCTCTAGCACATATTGTAACTGCAGATTCAGATTAAACCTTAAGTCCTTAACGCTTTACCTGAAAGACAAACAAAAAAAGTACAATACAAAACTGAGTTAAAAATGTACTTCCTTGCATTAAGTACTGTAACATTCAGCCAAAAAATAACTGCACATCAACAGACCTATTTGCTTGTTTTTAGCACTGGAAGTAACAGAACTGACAGCTGTGCATCTTTAGCACTGACTATCTTCTGTTTAGTAAGATACCAATTTCCATTTGAGCACCCTCACATTAGCAGAAAATTCCTTTTATGATGTCCAGCATTTCTGGACTTCTCTACACTATTCCTTGATATCAGAGGTCAATTTTCTAACAGGACCATATTACTAAGCAATGAGATGCCCTACAGAGGCTGAACTTAACTTACTGAACTCGGTCTCAGAAATGAAGACTGCTACCAAATTATAAATAATCAATCTTTTTCCTGAATTTAACATTGTAACTACAAAAAAGAGCTAAAACTGCTGTACATTAAAAAGTTCTATGGTTTACATTTTTTATTTTTGGAAACATTATTTCTAAGTCAAAAGCCAGAGAGAGATACCCCGAACAGAAGTTATTGAGAGCTAGTTAAAGTCATTAAACTAACAGCCAAGTTCAATACGCTTAACTGAAACACTTAAACTTCAGTGTTACCCTAAATAAACTATTTCACTGTTCAGTATGCACATTTCTGTTAAGATTTTAGAATGCATAAGAAGAAAGCAATGCTGAGGAAAGGGTCAGTTATTTTTCAAGGAATTAAACAGTTTACCTTACTATTCCTGACCCATTCCAGGTAGGAGGACACTGGCAACAATAAGGCCATTCATTCAGATCTAGTTTTTTTTCTATAGCATCCTGAAGGGCAAAAGAAAGAACGCCTTGAAACAGTCATACAGACCTAAATCCACAAAATCTTCAACCCCAAAAAGGACACCTAATTAGAATTTAATGCCAGAGTAAGTAATTTCTTGAAAAAAAAATGAAGTTGTTTCCCAAAAAAGAGTGATCCTACACAGAGCAGCGGACTGCATAATGCAGACAATTATACATACCAAGAACCTACAGAACTATTTATTGAAAATAACTCAAGTATTAAGGAATTTCAGAAAATCCAATACAGCAGTTCACTTACATTTATCTCTGCATTTCACCCACTAACAAATTAGTTTCCCAAATTTACCTCCATAACATCTTTTATAACAGGTGTCCATCTAGAAAGCTGGTAAGTTTCCTCTGAAGAGCGATCTCTTCTAGGGTGTTTACATTGCTCAGAAGCAGACTGAGGAGACTTAAGAAATCAGAAATGTATTATACATGCATGTTTTTGGGCAACTGGTTTCCACAGTTGAGAGAAGGGAGGAAATCATAAAGAAATATTCAAACATATTGAGGTATGATCATCTGCAGAGTTCAAGATCCAGCCGAAATAATTATTTCAGACACAAGGAACTGAAGAAGTTGGACCTTCCCAAAAGCAAATAACTCAAGGCAGTATCTGATGATTTTACAGAAAGCACTATAGTTATATTACCTTGAAAATTATTCATGTTAATTGTTCAATGGATTAAACATTTAGATACATCATAAAAACAAGAATTCATAGTAGTTTCCTGTTTCCAAAAATAAGATCCTGATACTACCGTTGCCTAACTATCTGCAACATACTACTGGTCAGAGTTACTGAAAGAACGTTAGACAAGTAGTTGCATGTTAGAAGAGCAAAAGAAAAAAAAAGAAAAAAAACAAAATCAGCGTTTCTTACCGAGGAATGCCCAGATATTCCCAATTTCTTATCATATCACTATCACTTTCTATTCGTACATTCTGGATCAGCTTGTCCAAGTTCTCCTGAGTTGCTCCTTTAAAATAAGGAAAGTAATTCAGTTACTCTGCAGCATGATCAATAAAACTAATTGCTATTATTCTGCCCTGTTACTATTTAGTCTAGGACTTTTTAATTGCTTATTTTCTTAAGTTTAGCATAATATCTTATTTTAGTTTAAAAAGCAAATGACACATTCATGAGAACCTAATATTGTTATTCATTATTTATGCCAAATTATTTTATTTCCTCCTCTGTTAGTACAAACCCTTCCATA
This sequence comes from Tinamus guttatus, assembly GCF_000705375.1. The sequence goes on along the minus strand of NW_010582622.1, from coordinate 45,757 downwards.
TTGACCTCCTTTTTAGACCACAGTGGATATGGAGTTTCTTTTATCATCTTTGGTACAGTGTGAAAAAGTGAAAATTAGAGCTGTTACATGCATCCTGAGAACAGGGGTGATGGTAAAACAGGGTATGGATCTCATCTTTATCAACAGCATCATTCATAGCAATCTGAGATAAGTTGTAGAACTTGAAGAGTATTTATTTTAAACTTTGTCATAAATTCCAATACAGGTGCTTGAGTTCACTGAAAATATTGGGCTCTATCCCAAAACATGAATTTAAATTAATAACATGGAGAAAAAACAAGGTTTTTTTTTTCATACCATTTGAACTAAAGATATACAGGAGAATAGCTCTGATCTTGTCATAATTGTCATGATTTTTGCTGAGCAGAACTGGAATGAGGACTCTCATGGAGTCCTTCACTTTCTGACCTTCTACATCAGTTCCAAGAGCCAAGTCCTAAATTAGAAACAAAGTGATAACGGTTTTTAGTGAGGAACCATTAAAAAAGTACTGGTTTGTGTTTCCTCTTTTTTTTTTTTGTGAAGTTTAAGTAAAGAATCAAGCTGTGTAAATTTAAAGTCAGCAGCAAAAGCCTTCGACATAATTGTTTCAGTAGTGACAGAGCTATGATAATTCTGTAACACTTAAATATTTAGAACAGTTTGATGCATTTTATACTGGAAGTTGGAAAATTTCCTAGAATATAGTTCTGCTAAGCTAAACTAAAAGTTTCAATTTTTCATTAATAAGATCATCAAAAGTATACCCTACATGCATAACAGCGATCTTGTGAACAGCTTATATATAAGCAACCTCAGCACAGCATGAAAAAGAGTTCTTGTATTTCATCTCTCAGTCTCAATCCCTTACAGTCTCATTCTCTAATCACATTTTCTAAAATTCTTATTAACCTCAACTTATACTTTTTACTTGGCACTTGAGTACAACTGTACTGCCTCTCTTAACAAGTGCTTTTCCCAGACTTTCTGAAAGGACTTCCTTCTGAAGGACATAGCAAGGCAGCTTCCTAGGAGATCTGAAGGACAAAAACACCAAATCAAATCTCAAACACCTCCTTTATTGTCAGTACTATTACCTCAAAAGTGATAGACAGATACTCTAGTTTTGTTAAAAGTATCTATTCCTGCAAAGTGAAATTCATAGTATTTTTTTCCTCAACATACCTGTTCAGTTTTGCAAAGGCTTTCTACATTAGGTTTAAACTTGCGCATGCAATCTTCTGCTATGTTAAGATGAACAACTTGCTAGAAGACAAAAAGCATGTGGTGAATAAACTCGCTGTATATTTCTGCATGCCAGTGCGTAAGTAAAAAAACAATGATTTTTACTAGTTTAAAATCACAGCAATAACTGTCTTTGCACTATCCTTCTGTGCTATCGTGCACTTTCTGTGTTTCACCCCTCATTTAAAAGTTAGCATTCGGAGGGTGGCAGGAAGTGAATTTCAAGTCTAGCAGTAAGAGCACTTTAGAACTTTACACCACTTCGGATAGACTAGGCAAATAGAACAAATCTACAATCCTCAAAGTGCATGAAATACTCAAAGAATTAAGCGTTTTATACCTAATAAAAAGATACACCTAAAAACAAATGTGCTTCTTGCTACAATGGGTAAGCATATCCATTTGGAGAAAAGGTACATGGCATGTACAGTAAGGGACAGAATAAATCTAGATTTCAACAACACCCAGCAAAAAATTATATTGTAGAGATAATTGACAGGTAAGTGGTATTTACAAAATGGTCCTTACCCTACTAATCTGTTTCTGGAATTCTGGCATCCTTTTCATTAACTTGGTCAGACTTGCTATCGTTACCTGTGAAGGAATGATACCAGTTAAAATTGTCTTGCTTTGTTTTTGATATTCAGCATCTTCATTTCCCTCTCTTTGGGAGCTCACATTTTCCTAACATTGTCATTCAGATGAATTTCAGCTGTGACAGCAGGTGCATGAACCACACAGATCTCACCCACTACAGACACAGTCAAGTTACTATGAAAAAATAACAAACAACTCACTTTTCCTTCTGTTGCCTTTTTTTTTGCTGAAATTTCTTTCATAAGTTTTGGTATTTCCCTGACAAGGAAGAAACAAAAGAAAGGAATCAAATGCAACAGCACCACAGGTGTTAATTTTTCTTTTTTAGAGAAGCTAAGCAAAGAGGTTCTTAATGAAAGCAAAAGCTTCATTTGAGAGATGTTTCATCTGTTATTTAAATAATATTTGCATAATGTCAATTCAGGCAATAACTTTTGACGAAATAATTCCTGGATTTAGAAAATGTAAAAACATTTCCTAAAAATATTTCTAATCAAGTTTTCCACAAGCATATTTGAATCTAATAAACACTGTATTTCAAAGAGGTTCTTAATGAAAGCAAAAGCTTCATTTGAGAGATGTTTCATCTGTTATTTAAATAATATTTGCATAATGTCAATTCAGGCAATAACTTTTGACGAAATAATTCCTGGATTTAGAAAATGTAAAAACATTTCCTAAAAATATTTCTAATCAAGTTTTCCACAAGCATATTTGAATCTAATAAACACTGTATTTTTAAAAGTATGCCTTCTTGCTAACCTTAGTCAATATGTTTGTGTCGAATCTTCACCCACAGCTCATCATCTTCCTCCAGAAATGCCTCCTTTTCCTTCCCAGCAAGTCCATCCGTTTTGTATCTTCCAAAAAGAAAAGTCAGATTGGTTTTTTTAAAAAAACCTTTCTAATAACTTAATTCTTACATACTAATGGTATGAACATGTATATTTGCCACCATGCACAGTAACACCAGTAACACATACAGGCTTTCACTCATAAGGCAAGTATTGCCTGATAGACACAATAATTTAGGAATTAAGAATTACATACTATGCACACTAATACACACTTACACACTAACTACACACAGATAGTGCATACAGTCAGAATACAGAAACGATTAATTTTGAAAGACAGATCACAACTATCCACAAAACCTACTCCACTACGTTTTCAGAACCAGCAAACTTCAGATTTCACAGAATTCTACATACTATGTTAAAAGACTCAAGACCCCACACTTAAAGGCTTTTTGTTTAACTGAATCTAGGCCTCATGGTATCATTTGCTGGAATGGTTTATCTGAAAGCAAACTCTTACCAAAATCTTTACTGTCAGAACGAACCAAAACCAGAAGTACATCACTCTGATCCAAATGGTATAACATTTATGTGATGTATATAAACAGCATGTTTTACCTAATATATTTTTGGGATAGAAACACACATAACTTGAAACAATTACATAAATCAGAGAGTAGAGCTACAAAAGTGAGCATTCCTGAGAGAGACAGTTTTGAGCTTTTCCTCCAAGATGATACTTACATTACTGGTCATCTTGTTTGCCTTGATAAGCTAAGAAGGTTGAGAATATGAAAAGGAAAAAGGTAAGAATCTGAATGTGTACTAGAAAGGTTTTGCTTCAAGTTTAGTACAAAATTTGTTAAAGAAGTCAGATTGACTTACACAGAAATCAAACTGAGCATCTTGTCAGAATCAAGCTTAGCAAAAATGCTCGCTGGATCCTACCCATGCTCAATTAAATGAGGAAGTTAACAGGCAGAAAACACTATAAAAGCAAAGAGGAAAGACTAAAATAACTGAAGCCATCCCTACATAATACAAGCACTTAAAAGATACTTTTGGAGCAGTTCGCTTTTAATATTCCATCGGTTTTCTAATCAAATAAGGTGTTTATATTTGAAAAGGAAAAAAAGTAATACTTGCTTGTAAATATCATTTTCAATAGGCAGCAGATCATATGCCATTGCTTGGAAAGTGAGCTCATGAAGTACAGTTGATACTGGATCAAAGCCACGATCAATTATTATTAGTTGAGAGTGGGATTTACCCTAAAAAAAAAAAAAAAAAAAAAAGCTGAGTTACACAATTTCTTTCTTTTTTTTTAAACTTACAAAAATTCTTAAGGCTATCCCTTACTAGTACTCAAATATGCAAAATATTTGTACTTCAGATAGTATTATCTATGTTGTATTACAGAATAAGTTATGCACTGCATAATAATAAATTATAATAAAATCATAATAAATTATGATCTGCATATATTCAGTCGAAAGTTTCATTTTAAGGTTTAGCAAAGAGGTGATAACTTGAGCTACACTCATGTATTTAGAAGAGCGAAGTGTTAGCTGTGTTACAGTTTATGTCACATTTCTACTTGGAGAAAACTCCTTCATGGAAGGCATTTCGGTTCTGCAGTGAAGTTGGTTTTACACACAGCCCAAAGACAGGTAAAATTAAAGCAGAGGTTACACACTTTTATTAGCTCTGCATCATCTCCTATATTAGTAAAGTACCCATTTTCCAAGTACAAAGTAGTTTGTTCAGTATCTCTTATGGTAATTACTTTTTAATATAGATACTCTGTACAAGTTATTACCTCTTCCAAGCTATCTTTATACACAAAAAGAATTAAAGGTCAACTAGTGACCTTTGTTTACAAATAAATAAAACCTAGGTTTACAGAAGCTGGTGTCAAATCATGCACAAAAATCTACACTTATAAAAACTAAGCAAACACCTGGGTTCAAGGTCTACCTTTATTTGGCTCCTTTCATCAGTTTTATAGTAGTTTTCAAGACCTTTTTCAACAAGCTGTGCAAGTTTGCTAGCATTATCCAATGGTTTGCTGAAGGGAAAAAAAAAAAAAAAGTACATTTCTTAATCTCAAACTAAAATGCTCCCTTTAAAACTCCCTAATGGCCCAGAATGTAAAATTCTCACTCAGAGGTGGGACACACAGTTAAACCTAGGACCACCATCTAGTCTTGAACCCTTTTTCATAAGACTGCTAATTCAGCAGTGCACCACTGCCACCACTACTCTATGGGCAACCTGGCTGCACTAATACCAACCTATTTTTATCCCACCTTTTATATCGTACTCTTGGATTCTCATCTAAAGTGGCACATAAAGTGACGATTTGTTCAGCCATAACTGCCATCACAGAAGCTTTATCATTCGTCTTTTGCAAAGTTGGGCTATAACAGCGGTAGAAGGCATCTGGGACATTGAGAGTAAATACCTAGGTAAAGCACCAACGAAGAAAAAAAAAAAAAAAGGGTCAGATTATACATTTCCAAAATATTTTGTGTAAGAAATTGTTGCTACTTTAAAACTGCATACTGTGTGTGTATATATATATATATATACACGCTTCCATATAAGCAATAACAAACCTCACTGCTTACTGAAGACAACCATCTCTATCCTCTCTGCTAAAAAGTAGTTTTACCCAGCTACTGACTCCAAGTTTTAAAAAGTGATCCCATACTAGTAAGTCTTTTCATCTGAGAAATACTGGCAAGCACTGAAAATATGCAGAAGTGGCAATAGGTTTCGTGTACAATTTGTCAGGAAAAAAGAAAAAGCAAAACAAAACAAAAAAACAAGCAAAGAAGAAGTCCTATCTTTTAAAATTGTTCTCTAGCAAGCCAACACCACATGGAAACAGAATTCCAATTTTTTGTGATCAAGGTAAAGAATGAAACTTACCTGAGACTCATATGGGAAGAAGGAAATGCTGATTTCCTTGCATCTCCTTATGGATTTTGAGCAGGAAGACTTAATTTTATTGAAAAGATGGTCAGGACAAGCTAGGGGAAAAAAATAAGCTATAAATCATTTGTGTATATTTCAACTATTACTCAATTCACTAGCTTAAAGCGCACAAATCTGTTTTCCAGAAGTGAGCTTTCAGAGCTATGTTTGTGTTTCTGCCTGCAGTAGAGGACTTCTCTGTAGCTTGAGATTTTTATCTCACAACTCTTAGGAAACATATCCCACTTTCCTATCATTTAATTCCACTTTCCTTTCTGAATTCAGAAAGGAATTAAGAGACAGTTAACAGCAGCATAAAACAAGGTGACCAACCTTCCCAAAGTGAAAGCATAACCAACACGATTAAGTTTAAGGCCCCTTTTTAAGATAAGCACCCCTGGTAATTTTCTTGGCTTTTTTCAAATGACATTATAGAATACTTAACAGGGATTTGCAGTGACAAAGGATACTGATTTTGCAATGGCAGGCAAATGATAATGGCAAAGCAAAGATTTATATTCCCTCTTTTCACACAGGATAGAGAAAACATTCCCAAATTACAGAAAGATTAGAGGAAACAGTATAGACCACAATAGTGTACTCCCACAACTCAGTCTCCATGTTCAGTGACATGCATTTTTTTTACCCTTTTCTTGCCACTTGAGTCATGCTGACTGACAGCAGAAGAACATGCAGTCAGATTAACCCCTGTGTAGACTAATTGCAAATGCTTTGCAGTTTACATCATTCATGCAAGAGCTAAGTAAACACCATACTCTTTCTTATTCTAGGCAGCGAGAAAAAAACTGGATCACAAGTCTTAAGTTAACTACACTAAAAACAGTGTTCTTGCAGAAATACAAGCTGCATTTATATTTCTACAAAGAATTTTGTTGAGATACATAGTTACACTTGAATTGCTTTGTTCTGTAATCTCTGACACACTAAATCACTACGTTATTTTAAAAACAAAGGTAGAATACCTAAATTAAAAGCTGAGGCAAGGGAAGATCACCACTGTTCAGCAAGTGTGAAAGAACTGATCCTTGTCACACTGCACCTTGGGACACTTCTGGTATGTACACAACCCTGTAATAGGGTTAATGACTTAAGTCTCAAAACCCTCTCTGAAAAGTAAAACATTCATGCACTTACTTCTAAGCAGCGAGACAGGATCACTTATTTGCATACACAGAGGTATGAAACTACAACACAAACACTTACAGTCAGTGAAGTAGACATATGCTGCTCTGTATCTGCGAGATGATTTACTGTTGAAGTCACCAATAAGTCCATCTACAGACTTAGAAAAGGAAAAAATAATATTATTTTGCCTTCCATAATGCACCAGACAAGCTCCTCTCCTAGTGCCTAGAACCCTCATTTTAATTAACCAGTACAACTCAGAAATAATATAAATCAATATATAAAAGAATCCCCACTGAAACAGAAAACATATAAAACCAGACTAAAGACAATAAGTAATTGCAAAAGGTCAATAACACACCCCTGCCAGGATGCCTGTAGGACACAAAGCAGAATGTTTGCATCATTTTCTGCCCACAAAAGTGGGGATTTGTTCTGTTGAAAATTAGTTGGAAGTAGCACTGATGTCTTTTACTAGAGCCATTACTTTAAATGGCACCTTCTAGGGAAGTATGATGCGTCATTCTTTTCATTAAATTTATAACTATATAAGCATCAGATGAGTACCTGCACTGATCAAAAGATACATGCTGGCAGCTGGCCACACAGTAGCACTGCCCTTTGGCTTATAGAAATATAACCAACAGAGTGATACACAGTTCAAAAATCACATACTACAGAGGAGTAAGGAGCACATAAATATTTTTAAAGTCTTCTTCTTCTTTTTTTTTTTTTTCCTTAGCCTGAAGGATTTTCCTGCACTTTCTTAAAAATACTAACCTTTTTCGTTGGAGTTATGAAATAAACTGCTTTCATGTATGGGGCAGGCTCACGGTTTTTATTTATGTCCTCTACAACTACAAAGTAAAGAAATATTACATTCTGATATAAAGAGTTTTGCACACCATATACGTATATATACACGCACAAACAGCAGAAATAAAATGAATTGCCAAACAAGATGTCTACAAAATTAGTGGTCAAGACCTATCTTTTGCCTAAAGAGCCTCTATGTTTTTAATCATTCTAAGCACAGACTAGTTACAGGTCCTCTAGAACCTCTAGTTCTGGGTTGACTAAATTTCAGGACCAAATACTTCCTATTCCATGCAGAGTTTTGTCCCACAAAAACTGGTATAGCAAACAATGATGCTCAAAATAAGGGGCCCAGTATGAAAAATATTGCAAGAGAACTGCTGTGGCAAGAACCTTCTTTTTGCAGCAGGTGGAAGAAAAGAGGAAATGAAACTAATCAGGGCAACAGTTTGGCCTTTAGCCACCTCTGTTCTTTGTTTGGGCTTTTCCTGCAGGCTTATTCTGTTTCAACATAATTGTACCCACAAATTGGACATTTTCCACAAATCAACAGTGTCAATCAGCTCTCTTTATTAAAGCCACTACACAAGAATTTTGCGGGGCTGTGTTGCAAGACACTAAACTGATAAGGCAGAGGAATTCATGTTGTTGGGTTATGTTGAGAGGGAGGATCAAGGTTGATAAATTAAAAATATCAGATGTGGATCCTCCATTTACAAATTCCTGGATTCTACCAATAAAGCTTACAGCAATCTTTGGAAATAAAAAAGATAGAAAAATCTCTCATAGCTGCTACACAGAGCAGTTTTTTTATTTCAAAAATTTCCATTACATTTTCATTCATAAAGAATACAACTGATTAATTATTATATAAACCAGGAATCTGATGTCTAATATCACATCCTTACTTGTCTTTATCAACCACATTAAGAAGCCTTCGTGCAAGCCTATCAATCTTACTCTTCCCCCTTTTCATGATATTGTCATCTGTTTATACATTAAAAGTATATTAGAAAAGAAAAAGTTCTGCATACCTGTGATACCCTCTTCCAGCAAATCACTCATTTTACAGCATAGTGACAGTAATTTGGTAGTGTAATCATCTAAAACAATTATCTAAATATAAAAATAAAAAAAACAGATAAAATAATCAGTTACAGCAAAAGGATACCATTTCCTTAGCAAATTCCCAAGAAAATTTGAAGCTGAAGCCCACTTCATTACTCTGCATCTTTTTCTGACTCGCATATAGCAACTTTACAGCAGGAAAAAAATCCCAGTTAGGATCCAAAGACAGCAGCCTGCATGGAGAATTTCAAGAGGCAGACTATCTGAAATAGGAAGCATGTCCCCACTAATCCTAATAGCAGAAATTTTTGAAATTCCACATCAATAGAAATCTTCCGATTCCTGACTACAGTTACCCTATGGCCTACTTAAATTTATTTGTTCTTATCTCAAAACTCGTATACAGCTTAAGCAGCTCTTCTCACTCCCCACATATTTTTATGAAGTGATCTCTTCTCTCAGGAGATAGAGCCTGCTTCATTCAGGCTCTCCAATTTCCTCCTCTCTGGCATATCTTCTTCTGTTTTAATAGCTCTTGAGCATGAAAACTTAGAATCAAAAACAAAATTCCATTGGTATTCTTTACAACAACACAAGTACTTTCTCATCACTGCAGTTCATGAGAGCTCAACAAAAATTATCATATCGGACTTTTTTTTTTTTTTTTTAAATCCTGACAAAGTAATTGGGATTGCACTGTTTCAAATAGAAGGAAAATACAATGACACATTTCAAACAAATTCAGCTGGGGAGGGGAAAAAAAAAAAAAAAAAAAGGTTTGTTCTCTTCCTCGTTGAGGAGGACCAATAGTAGATTATTTCAGCTGTAACTCAAATTGGACAAATATTCCTAACAAAGAAAATAAGATTACTGGATGAGAAGACCTTCTTCAAGGCCATTCCAGACACCTTTTCATATTATTTTCACTACTGTTGACATATCACAGAGTACATACAACATGCTTTGACAGGAAAAGCTCTAGGTCATGCTGTTGAATCCAGCAGTATAATTACATATTGACCACTTCTGAAATTAAAGCAGTAATGTTAAGTTCTACAGAAATGAATAAGAGCTGAACTATTCAAAAAATTAGGATAAGTAGAATGTATTTTCTGTTCCCTCCAAAAATGTATTTTGTAACATGTAGGTCAACTAACCCTTTATTCCTATGCCAACTCTTAGATTTTTTTTCCACAATGCATTACTATTACGAGTGAACAGAATCATGAGTCACACTAATTAGGAAAATAAACATAATTGTGAGTGAAAATCACCTGCCATTAACCACCCATTTTTTGATATTTATATACTGAGTGATAAAGACTACCTGCTTCAGCACCCCCAAACCTCCTACCCCACTCAAAATAATAATTATTAAATATGTTTTTTTAATAAAGGCTGTACCTTCCATTCTTCCTCTTTCTTGCAGTCATCAAACATTAACGATTTCAGCTCTGTAACCAGAAACAGGTAAAGTTACCTTACCAATTACAGGAAACTATGTGTTGCTAAAACCCAGGAAGTTCATCGCTCAGGTTGTTTGCTTGCAGAACACTAGGCAAGGAGGATACAAACCAGAGATATCCCCTGCGAATCCCTGACCACAAGCTGCCCCAACTCCATTTCAGATAAGTTTTGTGAATTTTTCACTTGTGCCAACATCAAAAAGTTCCATAAGAGTAAGCCCAACTAACTGTAAGTCTATAGATACTTAAAATAGTTCTTGTTTTGATAGTGAACTAAATGGACTACTAATACATTAAAAATAAAAAATAAAAAGTTAAGCTATTATTTAAGTTGATTTCGCTTTCAGCTTATTTTTCAGCAGTGGCATTCGCTGAACTTTACACCCCTCTCAATCTAAAAACCGACGGAAAACGCGGCCGCACGGGTGTGCCACCGCCGCCGCCTCTAACCGCTCCGCAGGGGCGCGGCGGAGCCGCCGCCGCCGCCGCCACCTGGCCCCGCTAACAGCGCCTCGCACGGGCGGGCTGCAATAAACACCTGCGTACGAAGCCCAGTTCCCAAATAAATAACGTAAACAAGCTACGAGGCCTGCGAATGCCCGCGTCTCGTTCCCGGAGACGACAGGTGGATGATAAAGGTGACAGGTGAAGCCTGCACTACTGGGATAAAATAAGCAAATAAATAAATATATACATATATACAGAAAGTTACAGGGCCTGTGAAAGTGCACAGGTTACAGCTATTCCTGCCTTTACATTATCTGAAGCAAACAGTAAATGATAAAGGGAACAGTTCAAGCCATAAATGCCCTCCTCCCCCCCAGATGACATGCAGTTTCTTGCCCTATCAAGAAAACCTGCATTTTTTAGGAAAAAAAAAAAAGAAAAAGAAAAAAGAAAAACCCTAACAGGCAATGTGGAATTATCAGTGAAGGCTGCTAGGTGGGAGCCGGCGGGAACTGCGCTCAGATGGTTTCTACTGCCACTTTGTGCTGTGCAAAATCGCTCAGAAGAGGAATAGCGAGGAGGGTGCAGAAAAATCCGTGCTCAGAAGTTGACAAAAAAAAAAAAAAGGTGTTATGTACTAAACTGAACAAAGCCCACACAGAATCCAAACAGTGCAAATCCCAAATTTACTGCTGGATTAATCACTTCACAGAGCACGTAACATGCAATGGAAACCTAAACAACAGAAAAAGAACAAAAAATGCCAGGCCTGCCTGTGGTTTCCCTCCCCCTTTCTGCTCTGCTAACTTTTCTCCCCAGCTTTGGGGCCGGGCTGCGGGCCAGCGAGAAGGGGGGCTTGGTGGCCCATCCGGGGCACCTGTGGTGCCCGGGAGCTCCAGCCCAACGTGGCCCCACATCCCAGCTCCGGCAGCATGAGTGGAGCCCTCCTCGCTGCGGGAATGCTCTTCGGCCACCTGCAAAGTGTGAGTGTCGCCCAACTCCTGTTGCCCTGGCTTGCGCGTAACTTCCCCAGAAAGAACATTTTGCTTTGGGTTTCTAACGTTCTGCATCTTCTCTTTCAGATCTTTTCGGCTAACACAGGTAAGTCTTTGCATTTTCCGTATTTCTTTTTTGCTTGTTTTTAAATAGGTCTGAAGAGAACGCATGATTTTCCGATTTTTCATAAAATATTTTGTAAGTTCTAGCGGCTTTAAAATCAAAAATGGGCTTAATATATGCTTCAGTTTAAAAATGTATGTTGGTATCTTTGCACACTTGTAAAAGTCAGTTTTAGGAGTTCCAATTATATTAAATGTTCACACAAATATTTTTACCTACCATTTATGCTGTGGCCTTAGAGTGAATCAAAGGTAATATTCAGGTGGATTAATTGTGTTGTTCGCTATAATACGTAGGTATCTTTGCTGCAGATAGGCTTCAAACTGTCCTGCATTTGCATCGCTATCCTTCGTGCCTCCAAAAAAGAATTATTATCTTTTAAGGGCTAAATATTTTTAACGCTTTTTTACTGTATTCCATCTTACATTCTTTGTATGTCTACAGGTCCTATTGCTTTAGATGCGAATATTGACAATTTAAAAATGTGAGGAATGCAAGACTGCAAGGAACACACCCACAATTGATTCATTAAGATGGGTGCTAGTATTTTATTTTACATATATTGAACTGACAGTGTCTTAAATTCTAAGTTATTTTGGCCAAGTTGTTGCACTACTTGAACACTTACTGTAGCGTGCTATTCCTTCTCAGTAATTGCAAAATACATATTTACTCCTAATCATGTGTAGGAATACCATTGATACTGGCTGCATTTTCAAGCATGAATTATACGCAGTATTTGCAATGCTCTAAAAGTTAAAAAGAAAGAAAATAAGGACATTCTCAAATCCATATATTAGAAAAACGGTAAGTCAAACAATGCCTTCCTAACATGCTTTAAAAAACTTTAGCTCTTTGAACAGCACATTCACAATACATTCTTACTTCTTTCTTCTTTGTAAGGCTTCAGAATATATTAATGACTTTTTTTTTCCCTGCAAACAGAAGGGCTTCTCAATTTTTTTTAAATAAAGGATACACTTCTAAATAATGATACTGCATCATAAAGAGCTTTTAAGAAAAATAGCTATCATCACAAAATGATATTATGAGAGCAAGCAGCAGTAATTACAGTAAATAATAGATTACAGAGTGAATGATGGAAATAGCATTCCAAAATTAATGTAATCCTATCTTCTGAAAATTAGGTCACATAAATGATTGATCAGGCACTGAATAATCTTTTTGTGAGGATTTGACTAAATTCAGAATTAACTAAAATGTTTTTGTGTTTTTTTTTTTTCCTTTTCCTTTTAGGTTTTTCTATGTCTGTATATGATGTGACATCAAGAAGCATTTATCTCAGATGGCCCAAGTTCTCAGGAGCCTCATCATACAGAGTTACAGCTACTCCTGTGAATACTGTAGGCCAGACATTTTTGGCTCATTTTAGTGATGTTAACCTTAAAGGTACTCTGACTTCCTTAACTCCCAGTACTGTTTATGTTATACAAGCAGAAGCTGTTGACAAGAATGGAATTATTCTGGCTGAAACACAGATTATGCAGTCAACAGGTTAGTAAAAAAAGTCATGTTTGTTGAAGCCTTTTGGCTTCAGTATTGGCATAATTAGCTCCTCTTCCCCACTGTTTTTCTTTCATATACGTTTCCCTGACCTTCCATTTACTGCTCACACAATCAGACTGCAGCTTTCTGAATCACCTCCCCTGATTTTGAGATACAGATGTGAATCTATATACATTTTTCAACAATGAATAGTGATAAATGGTATCTTGGTTTCATTGCAAAATGACTCTGCAGCATCTAAGTCATGGATATCACAGGAGAATATACATAAACCAAAGTCCTTTTTTTACGTTTCATCACTGAAATGCAGTGGAAAAGATATTGTTGAAATTCCATTTTAAAATACTTCAACTGACAGGTTTTCAAAATAGACATTATTTTTCCAGTAGAATTTTTATCTTCTAAAAGGAGTAATTGAGTTGCAATAAACTTTTTAAGATGTAAGTGTTTATCCTGGTAAGTTTAAAAATTCTTCTCTTGCTAGCTTACTCATGGGACGACTGTAATACATTAATATTCTGTAATTTAGCTCTGATGCAAACCAGGTGCTACATATGTATTACCATTTTCACAAATGGGGCCAAGCATACGTATTACCACTTATACAGAAGGGGCAAAAGAAGTGTCTGAGTACAGCTAAAAGAGGAAATACTTAGGTCTTAAACAGCAGAGGTGATGCTCTTGACACTGCAAATGTCTCTCAAATCCTAACTTAGCTGCCTTGCCATCAAAATGCTTGCTTCAAGGTGCATACCAAAATCCCCAAAACTTCATCATCCCTTTTCCTAATTCTAGGTGGGATAGTTTAATTTTACCTCCTTTTTTGTTCTTTGAGTCTTTTGCAGTCTTGCTTTATATATGCAGATTCCAGTATGAAAATCCCAACTATAGCACATAAATTGTTTAATTAAGAAACATGCCCTCTTGTGGTCACTTTTCTGACAACACTGCACAACTCTCTCTGAATGACCTGTAGCACCGGGAATTAAAAAAGCCTTTAACTGCAACATTTGAATGTCATGTTACTGTATATCTGAATAGGCCTGCTCTGAACAGGGGACTGGACTACCTGACCTCCAGTGGTCCTTTCCAACATAAATTATTCTATGATTCCGTGATTCACAAATACTTTCTATACACTATTCCATTTCAGAGTGCTTTGTAAAAACACACACTTCTTGTTGGTTAGTATATAGCTATTTAACTACTGAGCCATCTAAATAAAAATATAAATATAAATATCTGTAAACATTTCAGTCCAGGAGTTGGTCGTAAAGTATATGAGGGAATAGATAAGAAAGACAGAAAATATTCTGAAATAGGAAAACCAAAAACTGACTTGCATCTATCAGCAACATACAGAAGAAAATGACAAAAAAGTATAAAACAGGAGAAATTAGAAAAAAACACCCTCCATTGTACCTATCATATTAACTGATACACAGTATTTCATCTTTAAAGACGAATGTGTGGTCATACCAGTAGCAGATCTTCCAAGAGTTCTCAAACATTACACAGCTGAGAAAAGAGTCACTGCACTCCAGACACTGAAACTGCTTCCTGAAACAGAAGTCAGTATATGTTATATTATTTAATTTTTTAAAATCAATTTAAAATTTAGTATAAAATATTAATAGAAAATATAAACCATTTATTATCACTCTCTGAGCAGGGCTCAAAGCACTCAGCACTTCACAGGGCTGAATTACCTAATTTGAGTATATCTGTTTTTTTTTAATTTTCCTTCCTAGCTCCAGACATACCTGTTATTGACCAGGCTTATTCCAAACTTAGCAACAGTATCACAGTGGAATGGAGAGCTGTCCCAGGGGCTACTAGTTACCTACTGACTGCCCGAGATGGAGATTCCTTCATTGAAACTACAGTCACAAATTCACCAGGCACAGTGACAGGTTTGAAAGCTGCTACCCTGTACAGAATCACCATCAGATCTATAAATTCAGGTGGAAGAAGCCAGCCTTCACCTTCCAGAAAAGCAAAAACAGGTGGAGTTCTTTTTATTTTTCTTTTTTTTTCTATTTAGAATTCTGGACTGTTATTTTAATTAGAGCATTCATGTCTTATAAAATTTCCTTTCTTTTTTGGAAAATATTTGGAACAAAATGAACAATATAGCCCAGAGGTGTACTAATACTGAGTTGTTATAATGCTGTATTTTAAATTGAATATAGCAAATTCAGCTTCCAGTTTTTGACAACTACAATTTGTGTGTCTGACGATGATCATGAGGAGGAGAAACAATTCAAAGTATAAAATGAGAATGTTAAAATTAGAGGATAGGAAATGCAGTGTCATCTCAATTCTTGTACCCATTCAACTGTCATGCCTCACTGTATAGATTATGATCATTTTGTAAAACCTGTAGTATCATAGTGGATGTACCAAATCAATTTCCTTATCTATCCTGGTAGTCTTGCATTAATTTACCCTTCTGTTTTGTTACCTGTGTATTTTTCTCAAAGAGTTTGATGATTGTTGTTTCTGTGTTAGAATGTGGAATATGCTTCCTTTAAGCATAGCATTAGAAATCCAAAGGCTTAATCAGTGTTTTCTCCCCAGTCCTGGCGGCTCCGATCCTGTCGGTAAGTTCTCCGAGTTGCGACTCCATTGCAGTGACCTGGAAAGCTGTTTACATGGCAGCAGGATTCGCTGTGTCCCTCATGAGGTCAGATGGTTTGGGCAGGATGCTGAAGGAGAACACCACCAACACCTCCTTGGCGTTCACCAACCTGGACCCAGGAACTCTCTACACTATCAAGGCATATGCCTGGGATGCCAATGGGATGCCCGGAGATGATTTCACATATAACCAAAGAACAAGTAAGAAAAAAATTGAAGTTGAAGTAAACATACAAAAGCACACCAGGGTGTGTGTGTGACTGTGTTTCAGTGAATTTTTCAGTGAATATTGGGCAGATTTTCAGCTCATACAAATTTTACCCTCACCTCAGAGTTCACTGAAACTCTAATGAGTTATGAATATAACTAAGGCAAAGATACTGTTAAGATACCTGGGACAAATCTGGACAAAGATTACATAAACTAGAACTAATTTAAGGATTTTTCTATTTGTGAACAACAAATACTCAAATAAAGCATGAAATTTCAACAGAAAGTTTTGTATCAGTACAAAACTAGAATGCTCTCTTTAGAAATGTATGTCACTTCAATATGAATGAGGTAATATCTGCATCACAAAAATTGTTTAATTTGCATGTTCTGAAAAGATCATGTCTGCAGGCCATATGCTAAGTTGTATTCACAAGTTTCTGAACTGTTACATCCTAGGTCCGAAGGCACCGGCCGATGTTCAAGTAGCTTTTAACAGTGGCACTTTAAGAGCTATTGTTTCTTGGATGCCAACAGAAGGAGCTCTAACTTACACTGTGATAGTCTCCAACAGACTCTTGACATTGAAGTGTAACTCATCTTCTAGCTCCTGCATGGTGCCGTCGCTCCAGTGCGGATCAGAATACTCTGTTTTTGTGATAGCGCATAATGATGCTGGATCCAGTAAACCAACTGCTTCAGTGAACTTGAAAACCAGTAGGTGAACAACAGCCTTATATAGCTTACGATGTTTTGATATATATTTATCTTCAAATGCAAATTAATCCTTTTTAATTCATAAGCGGCACACAAGCAGTTATTTCTGCTTCTGTGCATGA
The DNA here is from genome assembly GCF_000705375.1 of Tinamus guttatus. The sequence continues at coordinate 28,858 of NW_010582622.1, read as the reverse complement.
ACTCTCAGGTATCTTCTGATTTCAGGGATAAGCTTTCTTCATACTTCGGTGAGAAAACTTGGAATGGGGCATGTTGTTATTGGAACCAGTTAAGCCTGCATTTCCCTATTATCAGAAGTACCTCTCCTAAAGTCTATTTCCTGAGCATGAAATAAAACAAAATACCATAAAGTCCCCATCTATGTCAGCTCAGTCACAGACTAGGAGAAATCATTGAGGAAAAAACAGCTTTGAGGACTAGCCCTAAGCTAGGAACTGCTAGGGTAGATCTAGGAGTTACTTAGAAAGCTGGTCACAATCACTTCCAGATAAAGTTGCACTACAAATTAAGGTATAGTCTCAAGCCATTCTCTGGTAGCAGCTTTATGAAAAAAAAATGTTGCTACTCTCAACTACCTATCACCACTGCCCCATCCGAGGGCACTATTTCCTCACCTGTTGGAAGAATTATGCATGTAAGCAAAATCTAAACCATTTTTGTTAATATATGCTATTTTAAATACACACTATTCAATTTCTTGAATGTAACCTGGTTCATTTTGATGGGTTAGATACTCACATAAGCAACTGAAGTAGAACTAATGGGATGAGAGCTGCGGGCTTTCTGGTCAAAAGTGCTTCAGATAGAAGATATATCTTCTAAGAGCAGTGAACTAAACTTTTAGAAGCAGAAAAAAAATAAGGAGTAAAAACATTATTAAAACAAAAAAAATGGATTTTGCAGTTCAGTGTGAAACCTAAGCAAAAGACCACTATATTCAGACACAGTGAGTTTCACACCAGTATCTAAAGGGTTTTCACACAAAGGCTTTCAGAAGTCAACTGCTGTTCAAGCTAGTTTGCCAAATATCATCCAAAGCTGCCATCTGTGAACACAGAAAATGCCAATTCCTGTGGAATACTGACTCTTGACTCAGTTGTTGTTCACAAGGGCTCCTTAAGCAATTTTTTTTCATGTGATAAAATCAAGGTAGCATCTACTTTGTTCTATAAAAATGATACTCACTGTTCATCTAAATGTAAATACCATTCTCTGTAAAACCAAATGAGTTGGTGTTTTCTGCTAATTATTCAAGCTCAGTAGATAAATGCTATACTTTATTTTTTTTCCTAAAATGTAATGAATAACTTAAACTTATAATGAATAACTTATTTTTTCCCATCTTTTTTAAAATGTTGTTTTCAGTTCCTTGCGCACCAGGAAGTGTATCAATTGAAGAGGACGAAACTGGTACCCTGTTGGTATCCTGGTCTCGTGTGAATTTTAGTCATTATTATGTTGTTTTTGTGAAAAGCGATGATGGCTTGGAAGTGTACTGCAACACATCCCATACTCAGTGCCATTTTCAGTCGGACTGTGGCTTCACCTATTTCATTAGTGTCTTTGCGTATAACAAAGCAGGCCAGAGTCCCTTAGGTGATGTATTCAATTACACTACTGGTAAGTAGTGATGTACTTTTGCAAATTCATTTACTTCCATTAATGATATTGATGGTTGAGCTGCAGTTGATTTCATCTTCAGTAATAAAGCACAACAACATGCTTACAGATTCATAACTAATGTAATTTAGCCAAGGCTGTTTTCATAGTTGTAAAACAAAAAGAAATCAAAACCCACAGCTCTATTGGAAATTGTGAAGGATGTTGTAAAAGTTACTTGGATAGTTTCTAGATGCTTTTGAAATTTTAAAACAACACTACAAACATCTGGAGTTTGCATGTAACTTTTTTTTTTCCCTGTAGACTAACATCTTCATACAGTTTGCTATTACCCCTTAAGTATATAGAAACTTTTCAGTGCCTATACATTCAAATGCCATCTTTTGAAGTGGACGCAGTTTAGGATTAATGAGACTGTGTGCATGAGACATCTTTAGAAACTTCAAATAAAAATAACATAAATAAATGAAACACTGTTTGGTTTAATGTCACATTTCAGTCTACCTCAAAGTCTTCATTCCTGTGATTTTTCTGTTTTTAGCACCTTGTTGCCCCAGCGACTTTAGCACCGTGTTTGTGTCGGGTGACACGCTGGAGGTTACCTGGTCTCCTGTCCGTGGTGCTGAAATGTATGAAACCAAAGCTGCGGCCTGGACGGGCGTCGTGCTGTGCAACGACACGGCCCCCGCGTGCACCTTATCGGCTCTGCAGTGCAACACGCAGTACAACGTCACTGTTTACTCCTTCAGCGAAGTCAGGGGCAGCAATAAATCATGTGCATCTAAATATGTAGCAACAGGTATTACGATCATTTTTATTTTCCTCAGCAGAACTATTAACTGGACGCTGCAGTCATTCATTAATCAAAAACACTGAGTGCCAAGTTACTTTAACTGATAACATTTCCAGGAGATTTTTCCCCCCCTTATTTAGAAAGATGCTGTAACCAAAGACCTAAAGGTGGTCTTGAATTAACAAGTACTGAATGCTTCAAAATTTTGAAAATCAAATTTACAGTTCAGCTTATTTTTGTATGCAAAACTTTCAGGTTGTCAGTTCTATCAAGAGCTCTAAATTCTAACCAGAAATAACCATTTAAGAATCATATGTTATTCCAAGTCAGTTTGTCTATTCTAACTGGAAGTTAATATTAATGTATACTTTATACAGTGTGCATAAACCAATTATTTATATGTTGTCAATGCAAAATCTTTCAGCTCCTTGCAGCCCTGAAATTAAAAATATCTCAAAAGACACTGTTTCTGTAATCAGCGTGTACTGGCAATCTAATAACGATGACGCTACATACATCATCACTGCAAAAGGCGAGGCTGGGCTGTGGCACTGCACCAGCTCTGGAAACTTCTGTACCATAATTAATCTTCCCTGCGGATCTGTTTTCTCTATTAGCGCTATAGCAAGATCACCAGCAGGACAGAGCTTACCAAGCTATAGTGTCCCTTTAGAGACAGGTAAGTGGCAACTGCATATAATGGAAAATACTTAGCACAATAATAATATTTATATCTTCCTCTTTGCTTTGGCGTTTCCTAAACGGCATTATGCACCGCTAGATGATATATCCTGTGCCTAACTGTATGTATATATATGCACGAGAAAGATCATCTGGCAGGTCAATCATACTAAGAAGCCACAAAACAACCAATTATTATTTGTCAAAGCTAATTATAGCAACATAATTGACTAATATATTGCACGACCTCCTTGTCAGCACTTTCATTATTAATATTACCAAGAGAGGCACAGAGGTGATGTCCTTATCAAGGAAAGATCAAAGCACATCCTGCCACCATTAATTAAGTGTTCATCTGTTAGCACAGCTTTGGCCTGTACCACTTACCCAACAATTTCCCGGCATGGTTCTGATATTAACATAGAAACCACAATTCATCTTCAACAGGCATAGTGGTTGTGATCATCTTATTTTGTACAATAAAAGAGATAGTTGAAGAAAAAGTCAGGCTCAGCCTTTTGACTTGAGAGGTAACCTGAGATTCTGACCAGGGATTTTATTAATGAAGACACTGATGAACAAGCCTCATAAATTCAGGACAAAAATTCTTGTAAATAAATTGGTCTTGACACTGTTTTAAATGCTTACCACTTTGTCAGAATAGTCAAATGTTTTTCAGCATGCTAACATTTGTCTGAAAAGCATGCAAATTTTTCTCTTCGTTATGTATTTTAGTTGCAGTCTCTGAAAATATCTTTCATTTCCCTCATAAACTGGAATATTGACTTCTCTTTTTTTTTTTTTAATTCTTTTTAAGCTCCTTGCTGCCCTACTGACTTGACACTAACTCAGGTGACACAGTCTGTAACAAATATCAGCTGGTCTGTTGGAATGGGTGCACAGACATATGCAACAACATTGGAATCTCCAAAAGGACAGGCAAAGTGTCACACTCTCCAAAACTATTGTCTCCTAGGATGCATCACATGTGGCACCAACTACACCGTATCTCTGAAAGCAATCAGTGAAACTGGTTTGACATCCAGTTGCACATACAAAGGATATTCTTCTAGTATGTAAATAAGTGCAGTTGGGAAGAAACAACTTGGGAAATATTACTTTGCATGCTATGTTCCTCACAGAAAAAGTGTAGCTAAAATTACCTAAATGGTTAATAACTTGTTCCCTGTTTGGATTAATTTCACATATCACTTAAACCCTGTTATGGTAACTGCCATCAGCTGGCCCTGTAAAGAAATTTTGAGAACAAGCATAGATCAGTTTTGGAGCCCACAGATGGGTCCTTCTGCATTCAATGTCAGAGGAGAGCAACAATATTCCAGTATATTTAAAAGTGAAAGAATAAGATACACATTCCAACTTCATAGTTGGAATGGCCCCAAGAGAACAGTTTTCCCTAGTTTCTTTGAAGTTACTTTAGTTTTCTGTGGAAGCTCAATTTTGCTCCCTGGATTGCTGGAATATAGAATGATAGTAATTATGTCACCTGCTTTAAAACTTGTTTTGAGAATTTAGTGTATTGAGAGTTTATAAGATATGCTTATTGATATCTGGCTTATTTTATTAGGTGCTTGCTGTCCTTCAGGAGTGAAGCTATACAGACTTGGCAATAACGCTATCAGGGTACACTGGCGAGCTTCTGAAGAAGTGACAACTTACAATACTGACTTATATGGCTCAAAAGGCAACTTCACCTGTGCCCCTCACTCAGGTCTCAGTCACTGTGATATCACTGAGATACCTTGTGGGGATGTCTACACAGTGGTAGTAACTCCAGCAACTGATAAAGGGCTGAAACTTGCAGTTTGTCCTAAAAAAATATATTCAGGTAAAATTTAAAACTTATTTGAACCATGTACTGTTGTCTGTGGATGCTATACAGACAAGATGTCAACAGAGTTTATGTCAGAAAAAGCAGTGTGCAGCAGAACTTCTCTATCCCAGTGCTGACTCCAACATAATGGTTATCTATCCCAGTGCTGACTCCAACATAATGGTTATAGGTGCTACCTTGCAACATCTACAACAGTAGCACCACAAAAACATCTGGGGACTGGATGTAACTTTTTTTTTTTTTTTTTGGAGGGGCAGGGGGGAAGGGTATTGTTTTTCTCCTGAACATAATTGTTGCATGAGAAAGACCTGTATTTACCTACACAGATGCTTCTTAACTGGTTTATCAACAACCTGGGATGGTGAGGTTTATTTTCAGTTGAGATACTAACAGTTAGAAGGCAGAAGCAAATAAATGAGCTTTTAGGTTTATGGCATTATTATTTTTGAATGTACAAACACGTAAGAGGAACTTCAGTGACACACTCCTATAAAATCAAATTGTGTATATTTTAAATAACAATAGTTTAAAGTGGGGATGATTTCCTTGGGAGTCCTTTCCTAAGGATAAATATAATCCATCATAAAACTAATACCAGCTGATGAAATGGCATAGTTGTATAACATGGTCTAAATTCTACAGACTACTCCTATTTTCCAGCATACCACCAGGCACCTAACACATACTATTGCTTTGTATCATTTCAGTAACTTGTTCTGGAAGCTCTGTTGGAAGGGGTAAGAGAACATAGCACATCTGTTCCAAATCCATTGTGTTTATAAAACATGCTACCATTGTATAACATTAAATTCAAAGTCAGGTACGAACAGTACCTTGATAGTCAAGGCTTGTGTTACTGTTATGCATTTTCTGCTCCTGCCACTTACAGTGCATCATTATAAAACTGTTACCTATGTTGTGGCCTGCACGCTATCATGCTAGTCTACATTGCTGCTTTATATTCAATATTTACCTAGTTGCACATAAAAAGTTTTTCTTTTAAAGCCTAGCCATATAGCTATCAGTTTTCTCCCCTACCTGAAGTTATTTTAATTTCTGAATTCTGTTACAGTGATATATAGAGGAAAGAGAAATGCGGAACATCTCTAAATGAATTTTTTTCAGATAAAGAGGTAAAATGAGTCATGATTTAGATTAAGATTTACTTATCAAGTTTTTCCTGCTGTTATCTCTGGGACTGGGGGGGGATAAACTTCGTATTTAATTGATTTGTTAAAAATCCACCATGTTTATCTCAAAAACCTAGTATTGTCTACTCCTACCCACTGTCAGTACTTATTTGCATACTAATTTGTTCTTCCCTTCACTTACACCAATGACACCCATCTTTCATTTAACTCATTTCTAATACCAATTCTAATACCATTTCTATCTCGTACTTGCCCTCTAAACCCAAACAAATGAAGATACTCACTCACCAGCACTTAATTCTTTCTGTCATTTAAAATCACAGGTTCTTCCACAGAATTACTGATATTCTGGACTATTTACTTCCTTTGACTTAGGAGCCGCATGGCGAGCAGTCACTCTGCAACAGTTGGTGATGACTTTTTTTTTCTCCCCCTGAGGTTGATCAGCCTCCTCTTGCTGTTCTCACAACTATGCTGCGTGCTGAAGATGTTGGTAACACCATTGTCTAAGTGCCCTTCTCCATCTTTCTTTCCCTGGAACTGGAAAGATGACATCTGTTTAACTGCAAGTCATCCTGCTTGAGGACTGGGAGGAAGCTGAAGATCTGGTCATATCTGTTATCTAAACCAGGATATCATACATGAGCAGCCCCAACTTGAGCTCATTGTTTAAAATGCAGACGAACATTTACATAATACTGCATGAGCAGAGATGGAAATAACCATCTATTTTTTCCCCGTCATGCAGTGAATTTTGGAAGCTGCTCCAAGACAGTTACTAATCAGTAGGTATATTCTAGGCCTAATGTATCAATGAAAGAGACTGAAATAAATGTTACATTAACTCCTCCTTAAAATAATGTGGAGAAGGAGTTTCACTATACTCAAAAGTAGCTTGAGGCCTCATCAAATATTCTTGGCCTATTAATTTAAAACATAATAATCAGCTGAATAAAATCATTGTTATTTAATCATAGGTGCCTTAATTAAAGTTTACTCAATAGAAATGAGTTTAAGTGAATCATTTTAAAGATGAACTGTAATTATGCAAAGATAAGTAGTTGCAAAAAAAAAAAAGGCTCAATGTTCAAAAACAAGTTATTTCTATTTGACACAGAACAGCTTGGTTTTTAAGCTACTAAATAAGCTGGTAAAATCCCACAGTACTTCCAACTGTTTCAGAATTTGACACAAAATCATTTAAGTTCTTTTTAGAAGCAGTTCCCCCCTCCCAATTACTGATGCTTTGAGGGGGAAGAACCTGGAGATCCTCGAGAGTGCTTTTTAAGCACTGTCTTAGCCTGCTTAATAATTGGTGAATCTGGAAAAGCCCTTTCACTTGGGTGGATGTCTCCTGCCTGTGGAGTTACCCTCACTTCACAGAAGTGAGTCTAGAAAGGTCAAGCATCTACCAAAATCAATGGTAGTCACTTAATTCCTTTACGTTCACTTTAAGAGCTCTTGGCTAGTTGTGCACTGTCCTTGACTAAGCAATATTGAGCTGTAAATATTAAAAGCATGAGCTCAGTAGTACTTCTTCATATGTATATAAATGAAAGTATAAAAAGCACTGATATTCACGTACTAAGTACTATCCAGCTATATAATCATGAACATGCTACAGACACCTGGCATACATTGGGCACAAGTCTGGTGCACTTTTACCTTGAAAACTTTTTAACAGTGACAGAAGAGCAGCTCTGCAACCTTACCTCCCAGGGAAGGAGTTTCCTGGAGAAACTGTTACAACACCTCTACACAAAAATAGCAGAATTTTCCATCTAAGCACCAGGAGCCAAATGTAACTGCAAATGGATTGCTAGTAACTGCATCAAACCAGTAAGCACTGGAGACTCCGTTGCTACTTCTGGTTTTAAGGAAGATCATATAAAAGAAAAAGGCATCGGACATATGAAAAAGCATTCAAGAGACTCTAGATCCAAAACCAAGATCTGTAAGATATTAAATCACCACTGATATTTAAGTCACATGTCCTGGTTTAAATGATTTTTTAATGAGGCAATATAACTTGTATGTCACTCAAATATTCCAGTACTATCCATTATATTGGTAGTTCAAGAATATCATTTGTGAATCTAATCAACCCCTTAAATCAGAAAGGGTTATTTATTAAAGACTAAAAGCAAAGTCCTCAAATTCTTGTCCTTGGTAGAAATACTGACATGGGCTAAACGGCCTTTGCCCATTCTGTATCGAAATATTCACTACCATGATGAGGTTTTGCCACATTTCTGCCTGAGGATGTCTCCTCACTTAAAGAGTTTACAGTCAAAAAGCTCATGAGACTAAAAGCAGCTCTCCAGAGACAGAAAAGATGTTCCATTTAAGGAAAAAGTTAACCTTGCTGATTCAGAGGAATCCTTTCAAAAAAAGCAGTTCGGTTTGTCAGGATGCTTTTAAGTGACCATTACAATTTTTTCCCTTCTCTACTTAAATAGATCAGTACTTTTGGTTTTCCATGACAATGGAGAGAACTCTTCCACCTTTAAGATTTGTTTCAAGTTCCCATTTAGAACTTAATGGACATAACAACATACAGTTGAACAATACCTCAAGCACCTCAGTACTAACATACTCCCAGTACTGGGAAACATGACTCCTCTTTTAGATTTATGATATATACTAAGGAAATGAATACTCAAGAGGACAACAGTTTAAACAAAAATAAGCAAACAAAACAAACAAAAAACCACACCCCCTAACATTTAAATATCATACCTAGGTGACCTGCATCACACAGAAGCAAAAAGGCACAAAACCATTTTCAGGCCTCTTCATGACCATGAATAACTCATATTTAAGTTCTTAATATTTTCCTGCTATTCCATTTCTGTCAGTTATATCTTCTTCAAATGGTACCTATTACACAAAAGTCTTGATTTATACAAACCATCATTTCATTTTGCAATGAAATACAAATGAACCCAAACATTCTTCAACTGGCAATAAACATGCAGGGAAAAGCTGACACTCAATACAAAGGAATTAATTGAGAGTTTATTCCAGATGGTTCTCCTCACTTAGTATACAAGTCATCAGAATAATCTATCAAATAGAGTTGGACTTTAATGATATGATTTTTGCATAATGCATTTTGGTTTTTGCTTCGAACAACCTGTTAAAAAAAATCTGCCAGAGATGAAATGTTCAGCACAAACTGCAATCTTCACTACTTGTAGAAAATGACTTAAAAAAGGACACTATCAGGTAATTCTTATTTTAAATGTTTACACTTATAAAAATGCTTTGGAAGCTTGAAACTGAAAATTTTTGTAACAATTTCTTCTTCCTACCTCCCTCCTCCAATCTTTCATGCCTTTATTAGCCCAGAATTATCATAAATGACAGTGTGGCTTCTGATTAAAAACATTACGATGACCACAGATAGGTAAATTGTGTTTAAAATACTGAAACTTACATGGACATTTCCAAACAAATAAAATGCATAGGTGGCTACAGTACTCATCCACCAACCTTAACAGTCTCCCTGTCTGAGGTAGCCTTTCTAAAGAATCACTAGACAAGCCCCAACATAATCTAAATCTTTGCATCAGAACCCCTATATCCTTGAAAGCCCACTCAATTTAACACCAGTGGTGATCGACATAATACATTTTAAAAGGTTCTGAGAACAGCAGGTAAAGTGGACATAAGTGTTAGTTCTAAATCTGCAGCCCTCAATGTACATTATATGCACATAAATATCTCAGCTATGATACACATTCAGGACCCACCCCTAAAAGCCACACTATTATGCAAAGCACAGCCATGCTAACTTCAGGATATAAACCATAATTCCACATCTACAAAACGAAAGTAGAATTAGTGGCAGTTTATTGCCTCATACAAATTTAACCAACATGGCAACCATGCCAAAGGAATTAGAACATTTCCAGGACATATGTACAGACTGTACATTTCAGAAACATTTGAACAATAAAAATGCAAGAACAATCTCTGTATTATGAGTTAAACTAAACAAATGGTTTGAAACCGCCAATGCATTGAATGGGTTTACAAAAGGCACTTCCCTACCCAAAATTGGAAACGACAATCTGCAGCCTAGAGGGAGGTTGGAGAAGAGTGCTCATCAACTACTGCACAATCTCAACTGTAAGAAAAAATAAGCAGGATTTAATCAAACATTTATAGGATTCAATGTGATCCACTTCTGAAAGAGTTCACACAGTTTCATCTTTGTTTTTTTGTTGCTTTTCTTGGCTCTCTTGTTCTGTACTTTGGCTCCTCCGACGATCATGTTTGTCTGAATGGTCCTTGCTATCTCCGAGATCCTGCTTGTGGGAACGTTCTTTGCTTCTACTACGCTTTCTAGATCTTTCTTTGCTGGGACTGTGATCTCGTTTCCTGGACTTCTCATCACTATCTGCTCTTCCTCGGCTCCTGCTTCTACTTCGTTTATTTGACTTCTCTTTGCTTTCACTTTTATGTTTAGTTGACTTCTCTTTGCTCCTGCTTCGGCTGTGCTTACCTGTATTCTTACTTCGGCTCCTACTCCTATGCTTTCTTTCCCTGCTTCGACTTCTACTATGTTTTCTCTCTTTTTTAGAATCCCTCTTGTCATCACGGTGTTTCTTATCATCCTTGTCATCTTTGTGTCTCCTCTCTTCTGCATCACCCTTACTTCTCCTTTCTTTTGACCTTTCTCTAGATCGATC
>NW_010582620.1:0-32534 GCF_000705375.1 Tinamus guttatus | reverse complement strand
GCAGAGGTCAAGTTGGTCTTCATGCTGCAAGAAACTTAGGAATAGATACACAAGGTCTTGGGAATGCTGCCACATTTCCATGGACTGAGCAGAGTCCAGTATGAGCTGAAATTGGAGCCTGCAGACAACAGTCTGGTTCAGCTTGAAGCCTTCTTCTCACTCCTGTCCCCTGGTAATTGACTTTTCCTTATGGGGAAAATCCCTTATTGACTGGTATATGGTTGCATTTGCAGTGCCAGTATCAGCATGGTCTTATCTGGTCACCACCACGGTGACCAGAGAGATGAGGATATGCAGAGAATGATGTCACTTCTCAGCTTTTGTCATTTGTTGAGGCAGGATCTCTTCTCCAAAACTTGCCTTCAAATCACCTTTCTGAGAAGCAAATAGTGGTGGCTGACGTGTCTAAGCTTATACTTAAATCTATTTGACTTTTTTAATTAAAGCTAGTGTGTTTTGAAATACTTTAGAGGTAGGTAAATGGAGTGAATTCACACTAAGAGATGCTCTGCTGTGTGTGAGCAAAATTCTGGAGAGAAGCATTAAGGGAATAATAGGCAAAAGTGGCTGTTCTTGACTGAAAATGCCTCTCCAGTGCAGGTCAGAATACTTGTGTATACTGTTCTGTAGTAGTCCCTGACTAATCTAAGTTTGATGTGTCCTAGTTCACTGTCTGGAAATGGAAAGGCATGCTGATTGGAGGCCTCTGAATTCTGTTCAGTGATCTGTTGAACTCTGCTGGTCAGATTTAGTTAAAGAGTATACTTTGTGCCAGCTACTGAGTTTAACTGAGGATCTGTGTAGGCTGCTCTTGGCCCCGTTGTGGTATTGTACAAACTTTCCATAACAAATATTCCCACGTCCTGAAGCAGCCAACGGAGCTGGCTGCTAATGCTTGAGGAAATACTACTGAAAACAGCACTAACCTGAGGGGATGTCTTGTCCTCTTCTTGCTTTATCTCTCTACTGTGGGGACCAGGAGGAAAGAGAGAGTAAGGACAAGGCTGCGGATCCTCATCAAGCAGGCATGTGCATGGTCAGGTACCTTCCTCTGAGCAATTGCACAATTCTTCTGAAATTCGCTGATAGGGAATGGTGATGTTCATGCTACTGCAGTAGAAGTGTCTCCGAGGATGAAAGCCCTAGGAATAGCATAACACCACAAACTGTGGGCACCAATTCAGCTGCATGTTCATCCTCAGAATATGCCAGAGCCGGCCTTGGATGTCAGCAGAAACAACTGGGTACATTTGGCTGTGGTGACAGCAAGTTGACCTGCTTAAAACTGGCACAACTGCTGATCAGGTCTAAATTTCTGAAAATTGCCTTGCCTTATTGTGTATTTCTGTGGAGTTAGCATGCTTTACTGCTATTTCTTACCTTGCTTTCTAGGTAGAAGCTAGCACTTGTGATTTGATCTCTTATTTTAGACGTATAATTTAAACAGCTCTTAAGATTTTCTTATTTTTACCCCCACCGACTTATTTCTACCCCCACCATGTTACCCTGTGCTCGTTTAAATGCTTTCAAATGTTTATTCTTCCTCGAGGAAGAATAAACCTGTGCCTTCTGCTCTGGCTGTGGTTAAATTCTTTCCTACCTGCTCAGTGCACATATAGTCCCTGAAAGGCAGTAAATAAAGTTGTCTGGCAGTAGCATGTGGTTTTGCTGACAGCTTGGTACGTTATGCAGCTGGGATTAAAACTAATCCTGTTGTGTGGTAACAACTCAAATACCTCAAGCAGTGCTGCCTTTGCTGGCTTTGGTCTCTGCAAGCAATTGGACTCCCACACGCAAGCGGAATATGTGAGACTTGAATGTTTGTGTGTGAGGTTGTTGCAGACACCAGTGATCCTGGATTTGCATTGAGATATTGCCAGTGATGAGTCCTGACAAGATCAAATCTGGGACATGGCATTGAACTCTGGACAGCAAGTCTGACTCAGAGGGACAAGTGTAGAGAAAACCAAGCTGGTGGTGTGGATCCTCCTGACAGAGAACGGACTAATGCAGTGCTTGCATCCTTCAGGGTGACATCTTAGGGATATATGTGTGTTTTGTCATAGTATGAGATAGCCATGGGAAGGGTTAAGCAAAGTGTTCCTTAAGCTGAAAGGATGACTTTTATGGTAGAAGTGGCACCTAGAACTGAAAGGTCCTGGTTTACTTTTCACTAGAAGCCTTTGTTTTGGAAAACTTCTCAAATTGACACATGACTTCTCCAAGTAAGAGGTATGTTGCAGAAGCCAAGAAGATCCTTTGGACCTGTTCCTCTCTTTTGCCAGGAATGTGAAGCTTTGGCCAGTTAGTAGAGATGGATTCTTCTCCCTTGACCTCTAGGGAGCAAATCATTTTCTGGTATAGTTATTTTGTTTGGAGGAAGCAGCCTTGTAGGCACTCACTTGAATTTATCAAATTGAAATGCTTGATAAGATCAATTCTTTCTTTTTCATGAAGCTAGGTACTTCTAGGTAGCATTTGGTCCACTTAAGATTTAGAGGTCTGTCTAAGAGTGCCTTGGGCCATCTCAAATCTTTTGGAAACCAGCTCTTAGATGAGGGACCGAGTTAGTTGAAATCAATTTGAGTTTTTACACTTTGCTTTCTAACCTCAGAAGGAGGAGATTTGACTGTACTGGCTTCTGACTTCTCCAGTGCCTGAACTAAAAAATGACTGCTAGCATGCTATAGGCACTAGTCAGTGGCAAGTTGATTTGTGAGCTGGATTTGAGTCACTGAGATGAACCAGTGGCCCTTGGATGACATCAAGTCCACCAAGGTAAAGGAGAGTGAGAAGGAAACAAGCCGTGGTCTGTTTATAGCTCAAGTCATCCTTGTGGCCCCTTGGGCAATGCTGCTGTTTCATATTCCTCAGTCTAGAGTTATTTTGGTACTAGGCAGCCTCCTGTCCTTGGGGGCACAAGATGCAGTAAAAAAATAACTGAAGAGAACCCTCTGATCTTCCTGCCAGAGGCTGGAAATAAAGCCCTGGTAAATTCTGTGTTCCAGAACAGATTCCTGTGCAGAATCGTATCTTCACATAGTCTGAAAACAAAGCTCAGAACATAAAAAGAAGGAAAAAGTTACAAAACACTGGCAACTTGGAGCTGCAATAGTTGGCAGTAGAGCAGGTGGACAGACTTGTCCCCTGCACAGGCCTGTGGGTCTCTTCCCACTTTCTTCCACTGTGGACATGCGAGAAGTGATTATGCCCTTTTAATTGTGGAGAGAGTCACAGCATTTTCTTTGTGATGCAGAAAGGAACAGGAGGAGAAATATGAATATTTGGGTAGTAAAGTGCATAGGCCTGTTCTTGTTAGTGTAGATGTATCATTTTGTTTAGACTGCCTAGAGGCCAGTGTGCAGAACTTCAGAGCTGTAGTCACTTGTGATAATGAATGAGTTCAAATTTGCTGCAGCTTCTTTTCAGGCGAGCTGATATTGTGGAGGGGAATATTTTCCAAGTGCTGTCAGGATCATGGAGGAGTTGAACTGACCTGCAAAGGGTGCTGTGGATATTGGTCCTGCTTCTCCACAGGGGACAAAGCAGAGCAGCTGACAACACAGTGAGGGAGAGGAAAAGAGTTCAAATGCAGGAAGGAAAGGAAGGATCTGTTTGTTTTCCTTTTCTGTCTGTACTTGGAGCTGTGACAGGCAGTGAGAACCTGGGGGTTCTCCAGGATTCTTCACTCTTTTTGAGTTTTGGGTGCAAAGCCCCAATATACTCCACTTGTGCTGCAGACAACAGGGCATTGGGGTAGGATTCTGTGATTGTGCTGTCAGGAACAGCAAAGCCCTCTGGTCTTTCTGACACCAGCCTTTTATAGCCAACCACCTAGTAACACTGACCACCCATTAAGCACTTGCTTGCCAAGTAGCAGCAATGCATGTTTTCTAAATTCTGTTATGTGCTCTGCTGGTTGTGGTTGATCAAATCTTGATGCACACAGCTGGATTCTGGGGCTGGAGTTTTGCACAGTGATTTAGACCAACTTTTGCAAACTGTTGCTCTCCTCTTTGCAATGCTTCAGCAAAGCTGTGCTGATAAAAGGGAGCCAGAGACCTCCCAGCCTGCTCAAATCTGTCAAAGGAGCCAAGCGTTGGCCTCCCAAAGTATTTCCTTACACAGATGCAGTCCCAAATTCTGGCCGGATTGCCCTGGAAGCAAGTGTTTCCTGGGGTTATCTGTATGTTCAAGTAGCAAGAGGAAATGTTAAGTCTTTCGTAAGCCAGATACTGTAACTCAGTTTTGCAGACCTGAGATATTCTGATGAGCCTGGGAAGATGATAACCAGCTGGTAGGAGCCTTACAGAAAGCTGAAGCAAGCATATGTAATAGATATGGTACCATTATCATTGTTAGCAATACAAATATGCTTTTAATTATTACTTCATAAGTACCCCATTGGAAGCATTCATATTTAATTATCATTGATTCTTTGAGTGGATTGCTCTAAAACCCGGGGCAGTAGAGCCCCTGTCTCTTGCTCAGACAATGAGTATCACATAACCAACTGTTCACTCCATCAGCAGAAAAAGATTAATTCTGTCTAGAATTGAAAGCATATGTTTTTCGAGTTGAGATTGGTGCCTGGAAGGTTTCAGACTGGTACAGGATCCTGGCTGGCCTCTCTCTGGAGGAGGATCAGTCCAACAGTGCTTTGCCTTGGAGATCACTATGGGGTTTGTTTTAATATAAAAAGATTTTACAGCCTAATGCTATGGCAAAAATAGGACATGGTGGTGCCTGAGAGGTCCTCTTGTCTTCTGTGAGGAAGTGGGTGCCAGGGTGAAGGACTCACCTTTGAAGGCTTTTGGAGAGAAATTAAATTTCTAGTCTCTGAAGTTGAAAGTGTGCTGGGTAGTCATGAGGAAACATGTATGAAAAGGTAATCTATAAAACTAGGCTGTTTCCTTTTTTCTTTGCCAGGTAAAACTCTAAGTTAGGCTAAAAGATGGCTAGTAACAATCCACTGAGATGACACAAATAGAAATGAAAGCTTCCTAGTAAAAGGACTGGGATATTGGAGGCAGGAGCTACAAAGGGAGGTGAGGGTGGAAATGATGGACTGCCAAATGCAAATGGTGCTTCTTTAGCATGCACGTGACAAGACTATCAAACACAAAGAATTTGAGGTCCTTAAGTGCAGCCTGAGCTGTGAGCCTCTCAATTTAGAGGAGCACACTGGTATGCCTTGTAGAACAGGCCTGTGTTCTACAAAAGTGTTCGAGGAAGGACAGGCATTGGGAATTCAGATGACACATTGCAAGCCCACCACATTTTTAGTGGTTTCTGCTTTTGATGGCTTTCAGAGGCAGGTTGGTGAAACAAAGAGCAGTGTTGGAGGTTGGGTACATCTTTCCTTTCTCTCTTTATTTCTTTTCATCAGTTTGTAAAGATACAAAATCTGTAACTAACAAGGGACAACTCTACTGAAGAAGCTTCACTAATACAAGTCAAACTTGCTCGATGTGGATGGAGAGCAAACAGTGGATAGCAGAAAGGGTTGCTGTAGTAGATAGTTCTTACTGGAAAGTTTTTAGATCTAAGTATGTTTTGGTCTTCAGCAGAGTAATGGTATCTCAGGGACCCCCCTAATTTTCCACCCCAGATGTGCTCCTATGGCTGTACATAGAGAATCTCCACTATTTCCACTCTTTCTACGCTGAGTCTTATTCTAAAAGTTCTAGACTGGGACTGTTTTTCCTGCCCCTCTGCTCAGCCTAGATATTAAGCATGAGGCATTTGCCCTGTATCAGGCTGAATGTCTTGTTTTCCAGGTGATCCACCACAAGCTGCTGCCTGGATTGGTCAGTGTATTCTCTATTTGCTGATAATGGTTTTTGAGAAGACTGTGATAAGTCTGGTCCTGCTTATCCCAGGTTGGACCAAGGTAAGCAACTTCATTCTGTCTTTCTAGCCATAGCTGCTGTGGCTTACTGCTTATCTTCCTTGCCCTATTGATGGTTCTTGTCATCACAAATCACCACTTTTAATCCTTGTGACTTGTAGACAATTATTTGATTGTTAGCAATTATTTAGGTTTGGTAGAATATGTGTGTTTATAATAGTTTGGCTTTTGGTACATTCTAGATAATTAGACAAATTAGTAAGAATTTCTCTCCATCCTTGAAAAGATGAAATGATTTGGGCTGGCAGCTGAGATCTCTTGGTCTGAGGCTTATCTACATATTTGCACTCTGCCTCCCCTGTTCTGGGAGTCACTGGGGGTCATTTTGGTGTTAAGTGCTCTTAAACTTGGTGCAGGCTGTAATTTGGCTGAGTTATTTGTTGCAATCTGGAAGCACTTAGGCACTGGGGTTTTCAGACACGCTAGATTGCAATGGTCAGACTTAGAAAAGGAACGTGACTATTTGCATGTAGTGGTATGTGAACATATTGTTCAGCAGCACACTGCAAGATCCAGAAATGCTGCTGGCTTCCCTTCAATGCACCTCGTGTGTGGCTGGTGTCTGTATTTTTCAGCTACGCTCCAAGAAGCCAAGGAAAATCCCACCAGTTGTCATCATGGATAATTAAACTGGAACACTAGCCATGCTTAGTTCTGTAGAAAATCAGATGTTTAACAGCTGAACTAGAGGATAACCCTGGTCACCTTTTGCACATATGGGCTAAAGAAAATGCTGCAGAGCCCTAACTAGGAGTTGACCAGTATATGAAGGCAGGCAGTTTGCTACAAAAAACTTACAGAAGAGTTGTTCAAGTAACGCTTGTAAATGCTGTTTCCTCTGCAGCTTCAGGAGATTCTCCTGGATTACATCCCAAACCCCCAGTTGGAGCTGGTGCTGGTGATGCTCGTTGTGCCTTTTGTAGTCAATGTAAGTGGTGCCTCTACAAGTGCTAGACCATGCTTGGAAATCAGCCCTTTCTAAGGGGAGATGTGTATGCACATGGGAAGAGGGATGAAATGGAGGTGAAGGGGTAACTTGAGGAACTTAAGGGCAAAAGTCTGTCCTGTTAATTCTGTGATCCATTAACAATGGATTCCTTGTTGAGTATTTTTTTTAAACGTTGTTCAGCTGAGGAAGGAAAAGCAATTCTGCCTTTTTTGTGGTACTTGCCAAGCAAAAAGTCCCTAAGAACAGAGTCTGTGTCCTAAATACAACCTGGTTGAACTCCAGCCTTATTAAATAATAGATAATAATGACCAAAAACTTGTAAGTGTTCTCAGACCACACCGGGGCTGAAGTTCCACTGTACAGTAGTAACCTGGCTGTCCTGGGAACTTGTCACTTCAATAAAAGCCATGGCAGCACCATTCAAGAAAGTGTCTTTGCAATTGTAGTGCCACGTACCTAGTAGGGTTGCATCAGATTGTTTTACAATAACAACCATACAGAACAGGGCCAATGTGAGTACAAAGCCCTGCTAAAATAGGGGACTTGAACCGATTGAAAGGTGATAGGTGATTGTCAGGGTCAGACCTTCTATTGGATGTGGTCTCTGACCAGTTGAATAGCTAGAAGCTGCAATTTTACCTTAAGAACTTGGAAAAACGTCTTAGCACTTGAATAGATATATTGAAACTCTTACAATAGGTGCAGTCAAAGCAGGTGAAGAGTAGAAGCCCAAGCTTAGAGATGAGTAGACAGTACTACTGCTCACATCTGATCATCCTGTATAAGCTTTTTAGCTAGACTAAGTATGATACTACAGAAAGTTGTTCAGGTTGCCCGATCTGACTCTCTTCTCAAAACTTGTTTGAAGCCTCTTGAAAGCTCAGCCTTTTTCTGCTTTCTCTGATTGAGTAATCCTTCACCTACAGCTCAGTTGCTGCTAAGATGAAAAATGAGTACAAGGTATTAACGAGGATATTCACTGAGGACAAGGAGTGAATTCACACTTTTTTTGCTACTCTGATTGTAGTTTTTTTCCTATGGCGCACTGGCAGAATTTTGACTTTTTTTTTTGCCTGTGCTACAGGGAATGACTAACTTCTTCCCCTCACACACTCTACCTCTTTATTTGAAAGCAAACTCAATGACCTGAGCCATGACTGGTGCAGGTAGAATGTGTGAACCATGGGTGGGAGGCTGGTTCAAGATGTCTGCAGGCCATGTTTTTTTTTTTTTTCCTGGCAAAAAGCTTGACCTACTCATAGTCTCTTGCACTGAGTTTCGAGCAAATATAGAATTTATATTCTTTCCATTGGAAAGAAGCTGAGGAATTTGCCCAGTCCAACTCTCATGTACACACCTGACACAGGTTGCTCAAGCTTGGAGACTTGGAAAAGAAATAACTGAAGTATATTGTATACTGCATTGTATTTTGGTCTTTGCAGTCTACTCATGTAAATTCTTTCCCCTCCCCTTTCTCCCTCCCAAGGCCATAATGTTCTGGGTTGTGGACAGCTTGATCATGAGGAAATACAAGCAGAAGGATACCCTGGACATCAATGGATCCATAGAAACCCCACGAGCTAGAAGAACAGAGGAATCTCAGGTAAGGCCAAAGATGTTCTGCACATAAGGCCAGACTATGAGCCAGTGGTTTGGCTTTTATGCTTTGCCTATATACGCACGTACCAAAGCCATTCAATGTAGCATCATGATAGGATCATTCTGAGCAATGCTTCAAAAATAAGTGGTGATCCTGTTGGGACAGAATTTTCCATGTTTGCAACTGAGGTCAACACAGGAGTATTTACTGGAGAAATCTGACTCTCTAACAAGGGGCAGTATCACAACCTACATGGTGTTGCTAGAATATAGCTCTAAAAACTGGCTTTGTACAAACACAGGTGGGCTTATTTAAATGGCAGGCTGAAGCTGGTGGGTACTTCAGCACTGTCATACAAAGACTGTGCTTTCTTTATAGTGAGTGGTGGCATCCTCCTTCCTTGTTTTTGCTACAGATCGTCCAGATGGGAATCCTATTTTGTCACTGTTCTTAAACTTCTCATACTAACTGTAGTAATTGTATTTTGTGCAGCTTTAACTTGACACTTAAAGGCTAGGGGGAAAAATAACCCATTAGCAGAAGATTTTATTCTGACTGATAAGTGTGCACAGTTCATCAGGCAGATAGGGGCTACACTTCAGATTTGGGGTTAGAGTCACAGATGAAGGAGCTGAACTGAGTTTCCTTCCTTCCTGTGACTCCTAGGCTCAATTTCACAGCGCTCCATGTGCGACTTAAAATATCCTGCAGCTCGCTGGCAAGATCTGCTAAGATAAAACAGATTCTAGCAGTTGCACGCTGGCTTCTGAAGTAGCTTCTGCTGAGGAATTTAAGCTGAACAGGAATAGTTTTTGTGCTTTTTTTTGAGAACATGTCCTGTACTCTCATGATGCTGACTGCAAAGCCAGAACATATCTGTTAAACACAAGATGAGGGTTGCTGTTTGCTTATGCACAGAATAGTAGCTTTAGTTATGTATTTGGTCTGTGTAAGAACAACGGGTTAAATGGCTTAAAGGCACCATGGGGAAATGGCCACCACGGATGGGGATGTGGCATTAGAGGAATCCTTGTTGGAGTGGGGACAGGCAAATGTGAACAGCTGGTGAGACAAGTGAGTCACATCCTGGCCTGGCCTCCAAATAAACAGCTGTAGCTTGGCTACATCTGGAGACATCTGAACAGTGTGTCCCAGGCAGTTTCCTGAGCTGTGTGTGTGGCAGGGGCATCCTTGAGAAATATTCAATAATTGGGGGATGAAAGGAAGGTGGTGCCCAAGTGGAGGATGCCAGTGTGTATCTTGACAGTTGTGCATCTACATGAGCAACCTGGGGACTTGTATTTAGGATATGACAGCTTAATTCTGGGCATGGCCTCCTCCCTATTCATGTCCCCATCCTTAACTTTTCTTGCTGCTGACAGGTATTCAGGAGAGGTACTTCCTTGGGTTTGCTGGATTGGACACTTGCTCAAAATGTCATGGTGGTGGTCTGCTTTATTGACTGGATAGATATGTGTGTGCTCTCACAGATCTGAGATCTTCTTAACATTATACCAGCTCAGAAGTGAGTGTAAAGAGATTTCACTTCTGACTGAGGCTTCAGCTTCTTTCTGCTCTTAACCTAAGCTTGGGGCCCTCTAGTCTCATAAACGGTAATGTAAACATCCAGGCATCTGTTGTGGATACGAAGATTGTCTTGGTTACCAATATACTGGTAGAAAGAGATGATGATCTGCCTTGCTCCACTGAAAGTGAACTTTTCATGTCCTCTATGCAGGTTTTAGATAATCTGAGGGCAACTTGTTCTTGTGTAGTTGAGCAGAGGCAGGTTCTTTCAAGCAATGGAAATGGAACTCCCAGAGATCAGCTTTTACAGCCAAAAGCTTTTCCAGTCTTTCAGGTACTTGACTCCTTTCATTAGATAGATGAAGCCTTGCTAAGGCCTTCAACACGCAGATCATCTGTCCATCACTGGTCTGGAGCTATTTAGGGAACTGGAGCTGTCTGCTGGGACTGTCTCCTTCCTGATCTGACGTGGTTGGTGCTGGACTAAAGGTAGATTAACTGAGTCTGGGCCGGAGAAGGAAGTTAATGAAGGAAAAACAAAGTGCCTATTTCTGGGGTACATATTTTTTTTCCAACACTGCCCCTTCCTGTTGGGCCTTGAGGTAGCCATAGGCAACTTCATAAATTCATAAATGCTTCCTAAATTGCCATTTTAGGCTAGGAGCTAAAACAGTGTTGTCTGGCTGAGCCTCAGAGCTCGACTGACAGGAATCTAGGCTCAAAAAAGGGGAGGGAGTGGAATTTGTTGCCAGTAGTTTGTTTAAATGGGAGGATTTCTCCCCTTCTTCCCCCTGCTCTGCTAGAGGGGGAGGTGAGTGGCCGGGAAGCATCTGTGCATGGAGCTGGCTGGGGCTAATGTGTCCAGCAGTTTATCGGGTTCATCAGGACTGTCTAGCAGCAGGCGCCAACAGCTCCCCATCACACTGCCTACTTGAATTTCAACCCCTTGCCTATCTCGCCAATAAAGAGTGTCATTATTTTCACTTGCGGTAGCAGTTCGCCTTAGGATAAGGAGCAGGGAGGGGGGAGAGGAAGGAGGATAGGAAGTGAGTTCCTGCAGTTAACCTGTTGAAGACCTGCCCTTGGATCCTGCTACTGGAATGGCTCACTAATTTCACAGCTGCAATGCAGGATTGCCCCTTTCTCACGGGTTTGAGGGCTCTTCTGTTGGGCCACAGATGCTAAACTGGGCTCTTGTTTATAACGGATGATGAATTTTTCAGATTTTTTTTTTAATACTGAAATCCCAAGGGGGTGGGAGAATTCACCCTTGTTGCTGGAGGAATTTCACCCTTCCTTCCAGGCGAGTATTAACTTTTTCCTTTTGCAAACTTGTGCTGTGACTTTTAGTAAATCGTGCTGCCTTTTTTGCCCTCCTGTGGGATAGGAAGAGATCACTCGAGTGCCAATTCAGGTGCAGTGCTGGTCAGCCTGGAAGAAAGGGCTGATCTGTGTGGCCCTTAGTTTCAGATCGAGGCCAGGATGTTGCTAGAGTCTCTTCTCCCTTACTCTTGCAAGTGCTCACAAACTTTGGATCTTATCAATGGTTTCTTTGTTTTCTCCACTCAGAAAACAAGTCAGATTTTCTTTAATGTTTTATTGAACTCTTTGAACTGGTTTTATTTTATTTTACTTTTTACAGAGAGGGGGTTGAGTTGCTACTGCTTTCCCCCACTTCTTTTTAAGATTGACTGTTTCATAGACTGGCATTATGGCAAAACTTTGTTTGGAAGCTGTACTTGGAAGAATCATTAGGATGAAAACAGAGGCCAATTTGGGGTTGTAGAAAAGCTACATAGGGACTTGCCCTTAGTCAGTGTTCAGTGCCTATCTTAATTCCTTGCATAGGAACTGTGTTGACTTGGCAGATCACTGGACTGAAGATACTGCAGAATGTCAATACCCCTGCTGCTTGCTTTAATTATCAAGGGATATTCTAAGAGCAAGTTTGATTAATTTGTGAATTAGCTGAGTTCATTTTAAATGAGTAAAGCTTAGGGATCAGGCACTTCAGTGCACCCTAGGTAGAAGCTAAGGAGATTGCAGAGGCTCTTGTGAAAGGTCACTGTCCCACTGACTGCCTTGGGAACATGTCTAAGCCAAGGAGCAGGATGTGGTGGAAGGGTTCTGCCTGTGCTCCGGGCAGGTGATGTTGGAAAAAAGTTTTCTGCAGCTGGAGATGGAATTTGCCTCTGAGCTTCTTTCTTCTGCCTATGCTGTAGTTTTCCATTCAGTCTTGCTCTGCCACAGAGATGTCTTGACTACTTGATAAGTCTGGGGAAGGAGCAGCAAACAAGTTTGCAGCCCATTCCTCTAGTGTGGAGGGGAGTGTGCGTGGGTAGCCTTGTTTCTGTAGTGTGACCCTGATCTGTTTTGCAAGCTGCTGGCCTCGTGGTGTGGAGGGGAATGCATGAAGGATTTCATGACTGCTGAGTGAGACAGTAGTGCCTTGTTCTTTGACTGGGAAACCATGGTCCATTCCCAGCTGCACCTCTGACCTGGATACATCCGCAAGGGAAGCCTCTTGTGCAAGTTGTACTGACAATACTCAAGATGGCCTTTTGCTTAAAAAAAAAAAAGTCACTTGACACGGTGGGCCCTGGTCATTTGCTTGTGCCACTGTCACAGCAAAGCTGAGCTGGTGACTGGCAGCTGGCTGGCCACTGGACCAGCCCATCTGTAGGTGCAAGCATCCCCCAAGGAAAGACCACCTTACAAGTCCTCGTTGCTTCTAAACTTGCCTGTGTTTCTGAGGGTATGTCCTGTGGCTGTTGTAATGAGGTGCCTTCTCATGGTGAAGTTCCCCATGGAAGTGTGGAAAGGTCCCTGGAGGACACTGAGGTGCTGAAGGCACCATGGAGGTGCTCCAGTGATCTTATGAGAGTTGCAAGGCAGGCAGGCACCAGCCTGGAGCTACAAAGTTCTGAGCCTGCTCAGCCAGCTCTGTGTGGCCGTAAGAGGATTTGACTCTGAGGCTGAAGCCTGCCTTAACTTCCAGATCCCTTGACCCTAAAGCTACCCTCTTCCAGCCTCCTGGCTTGATGGTCTATAGTGTTATGTGTAATTACCTGCCTGTTTCCTCAAGTTCAATACGGTATTTGTGATGGTAGAGGAACAGCCTTCCAGTGTGTATTTAATTTAAATTATTTTTAATTTAAATTCCTTAAGACCAATAGAGGAAAAAAGCTTTAATCTGAACTACTGCTCTTTGAATATGTACTGCTGTGAACATGATCAAATCGGACAGGCTGCAGTGTGTGCAAGGGTGTGGAGGAAAACTTCCCCTATGGCTCTTTTTTGAAGCTATTGATTCATTGCTGTTTGTTTTTCCCTATTTAGTTTTTTGTTGCTGTGGTTACTAGCCCTGTAGTGCTGCCTAAATGGTAACGAATGAAAGATGTGTTTCTTCATAGCAGTGTCCTGAGATAGCTACTGATAAGACTAATTCCCCATGCCCCAGACTTTTGCCCTGGAGAGCACTGGGCTTTGGGACTCGCTAAGCAACATGTGTTAGAGCTCTGGGTGGAAATGGAAATGTGTTCCCTGGCCTTGCACCCCCTGGCCATAGTGTGGCAGTACCATGGCTTGGGCAGAGGGGTGCTCCATGGGCAGCCCATCAGTGTGAACTAGGAGGCCATTCAGCTTCTGAAGTCCAGCAGGGTCATATGGGGCTGGTGAAGATCTCTGCAGCCTCCCTGGAGCAAACTGTATCCGTATGGGGATTTTTGTGGGGCATCCTGTCTGCATCGTGCAAATGCTCTGTGCTGGTGGTGGCAACTTAGCTCCAAACAGTCTGTTAATAGCTGCAAGTCTGAAGTTAGCCACTGAGAGTGTAGGTGTTCCTAGAGGCAACGGGGCAGCCTCTGAGCATGCAGAGGACTTTCTTTTCTGGAGAGAAAATGGTGAGAGGTGTCGGAGCTCTCCAACTTCCCAAATTTGGCTTGAGCCAGGAGCTGCTATGTTAGGTAGAAATAGGATAGTGTCAGTATAGTAAGCACCTCTGAGCTTGATGTCTCGTGTTAAAGCTAATCTTGCAGTTTTGCTTTGTCCTACCTGTGTGTTTTTTTATTTTTTATTTTTTTTCCTCCTTGAGAGAGCTGTGGAGGCAGCAAGCAGCTGGGGACTGAGGACAAGGTTTTGGTTTGAGTACAGCTTTTTGCAAAATATGCTGCTTATCTTTTGCACACCTTCTCGGAGGCTGCAGCCAGGTCTGAACATGCCTGTCTGGGCATGACTCTTGTCCCTCAGTGGACAGTCGTCTTCATCTTGCTCTGCTTTGAGGGGATTTAAGGCATGAGAGTGTGATACTACCAAGATCTACCTAGCTGTCACTGGAGAGCAGCTGAAGGGGAGGGACAAGCTGATCTCAAGACATCTTTCTCTGACAGGGAGGCCTGTATCTGGCAGCCAGCCCTGCTATCAGTGTCCAACCCCTTCAGTGAGCCACTGCTTAGGTATTTTCCTATTAGAAAAGCTGAGGGAGCAACAGCTAAGGAAGCATCAGCTGTGTCTGACAGGACTTTCTCAATCAGCATCTGTCTGTTCTCCTCTAGGTGTTGCTCTCACCAGATGGGGATTTTGATCACTCTGAAAGCGACCAGGATACTTCAGGACTCCACGGAACAAGTCAGAAGATGAGGCAGCCCAGCTATCAGGTGGTCATCTGACAGCACCAGGACAAGTGTGGAAGGCTGTAATCCTTGAGCTGGCCTCAAAAGGCAGGGTGGGGGATGCTGGTTGATCCCCATGGGGCAGTAGAGTTCCTCATGTGCCTCCTCTAGACCTGTCCTTCTGCAGTTGTCTCTTGGTGGCTGTGCATCTACAGGCTCAGCAGTTGGCAATATCTGCTTTACTGCTCTGGCCATAACTGAATATACGTAGGCACATTTTTGGATAGGGTGATTGCAAGAGGCTTCCTCTGGCTGGCCAGCTGGGTGTAACTTTGTTCAGGGCTTAGACTGAAATCAAAGGTTAAATATGCCTTTTTTATATATTAAAAAATCTATCCTGTACTAATTGAACTGTGACACTATTATATGCACAAATGGTCAAAAGTGGTTGGTTAATATATATTTGAAAGTTTTGAATTGGGAAGATTGACTTAGTGGGTCTGATGCTTTTTACTGTTTTATAAGGAATGTAATAAATGTTTGACCTAGAACTGCTTCGTGTTTGTAATGTCTTCACTGTGTTTTGCAAGAACTGACCTCTATAATGGGAGAGGAAGGGAATTTGCTTATGTCTCTCCAGGACAGTGCTTTGTAAGGCAAGCTGCCTTTCTGTAGAGGACCTCTCCTAGAAAAAGCCTAAGGAAGAGTGGAGCCAGTGCTCACTTTCTATAGACTGGTTATATCAGCCAGGGGTGTGGTGAAGAAGGAACTTCTGCTGATGCTTCTGTGTAGCATCAGTTCTTATCTCAGATGGCAGTTCTGGTCTGGAGTCTGAGATCTTAATCCCAGTTGCCCCCTTGTTTTGCTGGCGAAGTTGAGTCCTTCCCTCTTACTGCATTTAAAACAAATGTTAAGCTGATTCAAAATCTACATCTGAAGAGTCAACTGAAGCGCTGTTAACCAGCATTGAAACTCTGGGAATGGTTTTGCATGGGACTGACATAAGGGAAGACCTGTGGGATGTCTCGGATCCAGGCATCTTCCACTCTAGGAATGAGGCTTGGGGCTTTGGACTTGCTGTCTTGTTAACATACAAAGCAAGAATGCAAAACACTCTGCAACTCTCTGGGGAGAGAGCAGCTGCGCACAGCCCAGCCGTGCATTAGGCAGATGCAGTGGTAACGAGACAGGCCCTGCTCTAAGTCAGTTGGGCTGAGCCAGAATCCACTGAGCTGAAGGGAAAGACCCAGGTGAACTTGTAGACACATGCTTCTGTTTATTGCAAAACAGTCTTTGCCTTTTTTCTATGTGTCTTTTTCTTTCTTCAAGAAAATCTGCTTTAATTAGGAGTAGAAAGTAAAGGGTTTGGATTTTCCAACTTAGATGATTTTAGTCCTTTAAAAACTAACTTAGTGTTTTGCATTTTTTTTTCAATTTCTAAGTTTCAAGTACAAGTTTTAGATGCTAATCAAAGTTTTGCATGCCCCTTAGTGAACTAGACAAGCTTGGCTTACAGCTGTGCAGCCTTATATTTGGAAAAAAAACATTTTTATTCTTCCTTGCTAATAATAAAGGTTCAAAAATCATACTTGTTCCAAGAGTGCTTGCTGGCACAAATGGCACACAGCCCTGGATTTATATTGCATAGAAGGGATATGTTTCACAATGCAACTCCTGCTCCTCTGGCAGGGTTCTGGGCTGGTGAGGGCTGGAGTAACTCCTGTGCCGCCTGGGTCTTCAGTGAGAACTCTTAACTTTGTTTGTTTTTGAGGCTGGTGAGGATGCTCAGAATAGGCCATAGCGGGGGAAGAGGTTGCCCCACTCTACTTTCAGGAACCCTGAATTCAGGAGTCCTTCTCCCTTGTCTTAAATACTGACACGTATTGCTCTCCTAGCAGGGCTTTCTTTTTCCGATTGTCCTCCAAAGTGATTATTCAGTCCTCATTCCTGAACTATCTGAACATCTTGTAGTCTTTAACTGTACTGCTGCACAGTACTCTGAGATGCTTTGTGAGATGGGAGCAGATGTGTGTCTATATCCTTGCATGCGCACTTGTAGTATTTTCTGGAAGTTCTCTGCTGTCATGAAAGTGTTCATGGACCAGGACTGGAACACATTCTCCTTCTGATACAGGAATGTCGTTATCGTCTCTTAAAGACAGAAGAAACTGAAGCTTATGGTCTCAGACCTACCTTTCTCTTGCTATCCTCAGGGCAGCAGACCCTTGTCTGGTCCTGGTGTGTTTGATAGCAGGAACTGTCCTCTCTCTGGTTAAATTCCCAGTTGGGTGTGGGAATGCATCCCTAGAGCTCACTTGGCTAACACACTTACTTCCTACGAAGTGTGCAGAGGCTGAAGAACATCACCGAGAACTCCCAACTTACCACTGCCTTGAGACTGGTTCTTTCAGCTGTGTGGTAACACGAACTTGTCCAGCAGCATAAAACATATGTACCCTTAGCTCCAAAGATTGCTTCAATTTTGGCAAATGAAAGCTTCACTGCAGCATTCACTGTAAAATATTTATTGTGAAATGGATAACTGGAGCTTTTATGAGAACTTGAATATATTGCTCTAGGTGCTTTGCATGGTTGGGAAGTGGGATTTTTTTTTCCACCTGAATGAAATCTTTCCTCAGCTGGGGGAAGAGGAGCAATGATGCACCTGAAGCATTAGCAATATGTGTATCTTTATATACAAGAGAGATGAGAGGGGAGCCAACTGATCCTCTTAGCAATACATTTGAAGAGCAAAACATGGGAGGAGAGTGAAGGCTTCAAAGAAATTACTTGCAGTAAGGAGAGTGCAAAGGAAGACACCTCTTTTTTTTGTGAAGAAATTCCCTTCTGCAATCCTACTCAGCTTGTGCTAGTGGAACAGGAGCTGATTTCAGAATAAGCTGGGTGACTTTAACACCGTATTCTTGGGAGGAGGACCAGGACTTCACAAAAGCTCTTGTTTTCTTGTTCCTGGCTCCTGTGTGTGTCAATAAACCTCTCTTTGGCTATGGGGTATTCAGGCTTGCACTGACTGTCTTGCCTTCTGTTCTCCCTTGCAAGAGGGCTGTTTCCCAAGAAAGCTGGGCCTAAGGCAGTGCTTTGGCTTCATGTTTCATTCCAAAGCACAAGCCTTGGCATGAATTTTGTGCTGGCTGAGCTTTCTATAGGGACCTTCCAGAGCACAATTAAATCTAGTTGGTTGCTTTTGACTATTTCTGTCTCCCCACAAGGCATGAGGTGAATAAGCAACTGTGCTAGCTACCTGCTCTGGTAACTGCTCTTGGTGCAGTGCTAGTGCTATCTTGACGGCCAGGCAGGCAGAAAATACCCATGTTCCAGCAACTGGACCTCCTACAACAAGAATGTGATTTAATTTTTAAATTTGCAAAGAAATTGGTGATGAGGGAACCTATTTTTGTAGGTCTCTGGTGACTCCTTATTTCTCTGCTAACACATGGATATAATTTGGCTGCTGAAGATGCTTCTACCCCCACCCTCCTCCTCTCAGTCCTGGAAAGGCAGAGTATCCATGAGCTCAACTTGGCCTTTCCATGTAAATATCTTTGGGCTTGTTGAAATCCTTATTGGCCAAGTTCTCTCCTAAGCAAACTCTCCTGTGGCTGATGTATAGCATTATTCAGGGATGCTTCATTTTAAAATAGACCACAGTCTTGTCATTTGGGTTTGGAGGCTTCTTTGCACCACCTGCAGTGGGGGTGGTTGGCAGGTCTGTTTCTAAGGGCCTTGTTGCCAAATTCTTAGTGTACAAATTCCTGCAGTATAAGGAAAGAGAAGCAGCCAGGGAGACGGGGTTGGAAATTTTCTGAAGATTTGGAGTAAATAAAGACTTCCTCCCTTAGAAAAGCAGCTAGGAAAGTCTAGTCCGAATTCAAGTTGCTTTCTGTTTCATGAGATCATGAGCTCTCACAGGTTGTGATTCATCTTTAGAGAACTGAAAACTCTGCTAAGCAGAACTCAAGCTCAAGGAGGTGGCAGCTCACAGTGGAAGCTTATTTTTGTCTTAAGGATGAAAGAATCAGGCAAACCTGAAAGGTTGCCTAAGGGAGATGCTTCGTAAAATGAGAGCTGACAACACTCATGGTAGCACACAAGGTGCACAAGGCTCGTAGTCTGAGGCAGCAATGAACCCCATGATGGTCTGTGCCATTCATTAACAGGCCTGTAGTGTTTAGGGGAACACTGTGATACTGGCTAATGCAGGCCCCATCCTAATGGCCAAGGAAGCAGGACTCTCTTGAGTTTTACTGATTTAACTTCTCAATTTCTGTGTTACTTCTTTGATGCTAATGGGTCTCTGTGGATGAATATCCACCCATGTCTCCCCTCTCTTTTTCTCTCTGTCTTTTCCCCAGGAAGCATGGTTGAATCAGGTGCTCCAAGCCGTGGCTTTGCGACGTGTACCACTCAAGGTTGACTCTTTAGGTCAAGCTGTCTGATTTGTGCCACTGGGGATATTGCACAGACCACTGCATGGTTTGTTTTAGGGCCAGCAGCTTGCTGTAGTCAGATGTGAGTGCTGGCCCCTTTCTCCTTTCTCTCCTGTTGGGAGAGCACTGATCATGCCCTTAACAGTGTCCTTAACCCTCCCCACCCCCCTTCCCTTGTCTTCGAGAGCTTGATGACCCTTGTTCATCTAGGATGAAAAGAAGACAGCTGATTTTCCAAGGAGAAAAACCTCGGTTTCTTCAGCACTCAAAAAAAAAAAAAAAAAAAAAAAAAAAAGAAATCTTCAGAAGCTGCCTAACTCTAGAGGCTTCAGAAAGGGACTGTCACACACGCTGCTGCAATGTGATATTATGAAGGGTCTTAAAGGCTATTAAATCACCCCAAAGTTGGTTCCTGTGTCAAAAGGATGAGAAGCCAAATAGTCACTATAGCTCCCATCGATCAGTTTGTCCGCATTGTTTTTGGCAAACCAGCAGTCAACTTCTTGCTGGCCATTGTAGATCCTTCTCTGTTTCCACACAACAGGAACGAGACGTCCCTTGACTTTCAAGGTATTTGTAGGGTTTGACTTTACTGCTTCAGTTTTGTTCTGACCAGCCAGTGGATTACTCTTGTTTAGAGATTCCTGAAGAAGTTTAACTTCGTCTTTCAAGAACTGACCTGCAAAGTAAGATAAAATTAATTCCATGAATAGCTGTTTTGTGTTTGTTTGTAAGTGTTTGTTTTTTGTTTTTTTTTTTAAAGCAATCTGTGTTTTGAAGATTCTTAGAGTAGGTGGCTGTGAAGAGCTTCTCCACAATAGCAATCTGAGTCTAGGTCCCTCAATTCTCTCATAAATCTTGCCCAGAGATGGGGATTATAGTAAAACCCTGTTTTTTTCCACATGCCAAGATGCAGTGTTTGAGCTGAAAAGCTTTTTGGACTTCTAGTAAGAAGAAGCTCATGCTCCCCTCTCTGGACCCAGGTTACTAGAGAATAATATCCCATTAGTTCTGTTGGTGGCCACCACTGAAGAGAGGCCAGCACCATCCTCCTCACTGCCTCCCTTGAGGTACTTCTAGACACTGCTCAGGTCCCCTCTCAGCCTTCTCTTCTCCAGCTGAACAGGCCCAGCTCCCTCAGCCTCTCCTCATAGGGCAGATGTTCCAGGCCCCTGATCATCCTTGTAGCCCTGCGCTGGACTCTCTCCAGCAGTTCCACAAGAAAGAAGATTTAGGCTTGAAGCTCCAAGTTCCCTTCCATTGCCTTCTTGGATGCAAACCTTTCAAGGTCAAATCTATGTATTGATTTAGGTTTTTGTATGGATGAGGGCCCTTAATCCAAAACTGCACTCCTGAAGAGTCATCCTCTGATTAAACTTGGGTGTCTGAATGTCCTAGAAACTTCAGCCTCAGCCTTAGAGCTGTGTACCTGCACATGTCCCGAAGGCCCAAATTTTTGTAGGACTGAGCTGTTCACACATTAGCCTAATTAGGATCGATACATATCAGTCCTTCTTGCTGTTTGAAAGGGCCCAACCTTCTAGATGTTCTCTGACTCTACCTGAAGCTTAGTGTAGGGATGGCTCTTCTTTCATGTCACATCTTTGAAAAGAACGAGGAACAAGAACTATTAATTCTTGATCATGATCAGGATCACATGTGAACAGCTCAGTCCTGCAAAGAAGATAGTCCTCCTGGACTTGTGCAGGTGCAGAGCTCAAGCTCAACCAGCAATCTCCAACAGTGCAATAGCTCTGTGAGCTGAGCTCTCCTTTGGGCTCTGGGTGGGGTCTCTTGAAATACGTGTGTGCTCTCTTTCACTTTCTGTCTGTGTATTATTCAACCTGTATATGCTAATGACAGCAGCACTAAAGAATCAGAAAAAGTAGAAAAGTGAAAACAGGCACAGCCCTGTGGCCGGGATAGGGGGGAGATAGCTCCTATAGAGAAAGATGTTAAGAGAGTTGGAAATATGGGCATCAGAAAAGTTGCTTCTGAGTGCAAGCAAAAATATTACCTAGAAACTTAATCCCCAACTTCCTTGTTCATGATTTCCTGTTTCTATCCATTAAAACTCTTTAGAAGGATCATTTTTCCCCAGCTACCTCGATATGCTCTCTGGTATACTGCTCCGAACCTGAGAACCAGTTACATACCCAGTAGCCCGTGGGAGTCAGGAGAGAGGCCTTTACTGTTAGAGATGTAGAAGCCCAGATGATCCTTCTGATAGGGGGCTGGGTTCTTGTAGTGGTGGATGAGGATGATAAAACTGATTGTGTCTCGTATTGTCACGGTCACGTTGGAATTGGCAGAGATGGACACCTCAAGGCTGCTGCTCTTCACTGTGGCACTCCGGCCGCAGGACAGAACAAGTCTTTCTCCATCATCCAGAATGATTCTGGTGGGTGTGATCTCTAGGTAGGATCTTTCTGGCTTGTTGCTGAGGATAGTGATGGTGCTGAAGTAAGTCCGATGCTTCTTGTGGCCATTGGGTGGTGCAGGAGCTCCAATTAATTGCCCATTCACAGTCACACCTTGTAGAGAAAAATAATCAGCAAGTGAAAGCTGGAACTAAAGAATAAGCCTACTGTCTCAAAAATGCAAGCCCAGTATCTGGGATGCTGATTCACCACCTCATACTTAACTTTTTTCACCTCCCAGAGTTCCAAATAGCATAGCCAGTATGTTGCAAATTGGTTGCTTTATATAGAGCAATTAAATTTATACAAGTTCAGAAATAGTGACTTGCCCTGAACACAGCTGCTACTAGTATCCCTCATTGACTAAATTCTAAGACATCTAGCCTGGGAAACCACAGAATGAGTGTTACTATTTTGGTCAACATGTTAAAGACCAAACAGACTGACCCACAACTGTCTGGGATGAAGTGCTCCTCAGGTGCCACTGAGAGAAACTTGAGGTCTCTTTGTGCCATTTCAGAGGAGGACCCATAACCCTCTATTCCCACTGAGTTATTTCCAGCTTCCCCTGTGCTACCATTCCACTTGGCCTCAGTTTTACCCTAGAATCATTTTTGAGTAATCTGAGACACAGATCCCACTGGCTGAACTGAATCTTAGATGTCGATAGCAAAACCCCTAAGCATTTTGATGACTTTTGTGACTCCTTGTGCTTAAAACACTCTCTACTGGTCTCTGAATACCTACTAGATAGTAGCAATAAGGGAGGACACTTAGCCCAAGTCATTAACACTGAGATCTAATACTATCATCCTTGGGGGAACCTCTCATTCCTATCTTCATAGACTTCACCTGCCTAAGGAGTCTATTTTCCCCTAGCTCATTCTGTATTTGTGCCACAGAATCAAGTCAAGAATGCAAACACAATCTATGAAGAGAGTCTAAAGGAAACATTTCCAGGATCTGGAAGATCCTGCCTTCCACTAAGGCAAGCATGAACGCAGAAATATGAAGGCTAGATCAGCACCATACAGAATTCTTATGGTTGTTTTTTTCTGTGATTGTTTATCTCATTTGTAAGAACAAGTCTTTTCTCTGGTTTTGATATCCCTGCCTTCCACCGCTTTTCTGCTCAAGGCATAATCCTCTTATTAGCTGCCCTACTTAGAATTCCAGGTCGGATCAGGCCAGAATGTGGGCCCCTGGAGATCAAGCTACCCCAGAACCTGAACTGTGCAGATTTTCTCGTGGCTGTCATGATTTAATAGCAAGTTTGGTAGCTTCAGATACTTGAAGCTTGATTAGCTTGTTCAGATATTTCTCTCCTGAAGTGAACAGTAAGTAAATAGCAGAGAATAAAGCTCCAATAATACAGCAATCTCTGTGAGCCCTTGTTGTTACAACTTTGGCTTGTGAGTGTGATTTTACAACTAGAGAACTGCTAAAGCTTCTCCATTAATGTGCTGCCTTTGCAGCAGAAAGCAGAATGCTCTTCCTAACCTCTACGCAGGGAGCTGGCTGCATGGCTCTCCCAAACCCTGCCTACTGAGCAGCCAAATGTGGCTGTTTGTTCAGCTGTGCCACGACCAGCAGTGTGCACAAGGTCTCATCACCAGGAACAGAGTTCTCCAGTCTAGCTGGATAGAAAGGGGAGCAGCATGGTCCTCATGCACTCAAGGAGGTCCCTCAGCTGTTTAACATGTAATTGCAGCTCCCTCAATTCTGGTCAAAGAAGACCTGAATTAGAAATAGCTGGGATAACAGTAAGGCCAGTTCTCTCTGTGGTTAGCTCTAATCTGTTAACAACCACTTCTGTAGATGAAATGTGTATGTAAAGTGGCCAGGCTTCCTACTTGGCTATACTTGCTGTGAACATATCTCTAAGCTGTGACATTGTTGGAAGTGAGTGCAAGCAATGAGTTTACCTCACCTTCAACTATTGGGTGCCTCCATATTTCATTGCCTGTCCTGAAAGACACTTTTTTGCAGTCTCCTATATCTTCCTTGGCTATGGATCACCTTGGAGTTTATCATGACAGAGCTGACTGTACACTTCAGTTTTCTTCTACAAGCTTCTTTGTTTAGCTGCTTACCAGATTCCTTATGATCAGAGACCAGTCGGAGAATATCCCCTGGTTCTCCATCAATATTGAAGCAGACAGAGAACTTGCTAGAGGGAAAATCAATGACGAAGTGAGGGTCTCCATCAGCTGACATGGAAAGAGAACAAATATGAGAGAAATACACAAAACTCCATAATAGAGCAAAACTGTTTTTGAAAGCAATTTGGGCCTTTTATCTTTCTTTCTTTTTCTTTTGTTTTTTTCTCCCTAGGATCTCCTTATTTATTGTTCTTTAGAGAAGCTGGATGAGTTTGCCAGGAAAAGTTGTGGTTTGCTCTGGTTTTCACAGAATGTTTTATTTTGCTTTTCCCATGGAAAATGCATTTTCAATGAAAAATTAGCCCTCAAACTATTTCAGTTAAAAATCAGAATATTTTCTTCTTGAAATACCATTTGATTCATAGGAATAACCATGCAGGTATCTTATACTCCTCCATATTCTTCTGGAGGCCCCCACAGCATACAAAAGTTATCCTCAAATGAAGGACTGGTGCCCAGCTACACCTCCCACTTCTTCTTGGCCCTCAATATCTGACTGGACCAGTCACAGACAGATTTTAAACAATCCCTTTACCTTAATTTTTCAACAATCCTTGATCAAACCTATGCTATGCTCCGTCAGCAACATTTTTATATTTCAACAATATTTATAACTTTGTAAAAATCAAGCAATATTTGTCCAGGCCTAGCACGGAAAGAAAGCACTTCCTGCTGTTCTCTGCTCTACGGAAGGGTCAAAGAGGAGGATCTAATGTTGTGGTTAATCCACCTTTGTGTGTTTTCTCCTACTATTTCTCATTCCTGATTCTCTATGTATTTTGTTTTTGTTTTCACTTTTCTCCCTGCTCTACAGTCTAGTAAATACATTTGAGTTGATTTATTGCCATGTTTAAACCACAGTCACATGCAATTCCATAAATGGGGCTCTATAGTTTCCATAAATCGACTGTTATTATCTTGGATTGTAAAAGGCATTAGAATAGGCACTGACCTGAAGTTTTGGAGATTTTAATTCTTTGTTTGTCTTGCTGCCTGGGCATACCTAGAAGTGGGGAGGAAAAGCTGTTACAGATACTAAGCAACACAATGAGCCATAGAATAATAATGCTCCCAAAATATTATTCAGAGAGATTATGGGATATATTCCTACAGCCACTTCAGGCTTTATTTAGAACAAGAAAGTTCCTGTAATAGCAATTAAAGAGTACTATATGCTTCCTGAATGGGTTAGGTACCTAAAAAAGATGGTGCCTGAAAGGCCTTGCTCAAGGTCAACAGCCCCAAATCAGAATGAATATCCCAGTTTCCTGTTTCCCAGCCCTTGATTCCATGATCCCCATTGCCAAAGTCAGCCATGGGAGAGCAGGTATGTGAAAAGATTCTTACCATCACATTGTTTTAATTTTCCTCGTACCTGGTGGTGCCTTGTGTCCTTGCAAGCTCTGTAGCTTTTCACCAATGCCTTCAGTAGAAGGGCTGATATACTCCTCTTGAGGAGGTTCTGAATAGAGCCCAGCTTCTTTCATCTTCAGAAAGGTGAAGGGAGTAACAAAATTGTAAGTAAGGGCCATTGACTTGGCTTTCTCCATCAAATAGTCCTTCTCCTGACTGTCATCACTCTTCAGCCAGGAGTTAAGCAGCTCTTTGATGGTGAGGTAACTCCATGCTCTCTCAATGTAATTCTGATCACCTTTGCCGTCTTCTAGGCCAGGGACTCGATACCTACATCTGTTTTGAGGAGGATGTACTTCTTGGAGTTGCTAGCAGTCACCTCTACATGCAGGCTATCTGAGGTGCGGTTGATGAGTTTGCCAGCTATTATAATTTCAGAGCCGTTGAAGTAGTTGGGAAAGAAGTTCTGGGTGACCTGCTCAACACTGTCTTCTGGGTAATCAATTCGTATATCAGAGAGAAGAGGAGTCCCTATCTCATCGTAGAACCTAAAACAAACGCATATTTCTCACTGTTAGTCCAGATGTATACACACACTTATATTTATGAATAGCCAAGAATACAGTAGACAGTCTAGTGTGAATCCTAGATATTCAGCAGCAGTTACAGCTACCAGGTTTTAAATTTAACTACTGCATCCACTGCAATTGGGTCCTGAGAGATTGGGAATCTGCAACCTTGGAGATTTTCAAAACTTGACATGGTCTGAAAAAATAAAATACCTAAATTAGAAGTTAGCTCCTCTTTGAGCAAGAGACTGAATTGCATGATCTCCAGAGGTCCCTTCTGACCAAAATTATTCCGTGACTCATTTCAGTTTCAGTGTTTCTTAGGCATCTAAACAGTATGTTCAGGAACATACTCAGCATGCTCTGGCAGTCACCTAATTGGAACTATGATTCAAGAGTTTTCCAGGGAGATATCTGTGGCCACTTCGATTCGCTTAGGAGAACCTGTCCATTAAAAGTATATTTTTTGCTCCTCATGCTCACAGATAGGAATATAGTTATTCCAAAATGTAATTAGAAGAGATTCTGCAGGGTTTTATAATGGTATTATGCATAGTATTCTAATGACTAGAGTCATAAACTGTAGACTGAGATGCTAGGCACCACAAAACTGAAGAGTATATGAATCAAAACTTTAGTATTGCTGGAAAAAGCCATAGCCACTGCAGTTGAAGATGATCTGGTGTGAGATGGAGAGGCATATAGTTTTGTGGGGAAGAAAGAAAATCAAAAAGGTATCTCAATATATCCGTAAATGAGGACATTTCCAAGGACGAGAGAATCCTAGCCACTAAACACAGGAAAATTGGCAGAAGAGAACCAGTGCTCTCATATTTATAATTCTCTGTTATGATTCTCTGAAGCAATGGCTTCTTTTGAATCAGAGAGTTTAATCCATAGTGCTTGTTAGCATGACCTTTCAAGAATGCCTCATACTGGACAGGCATGAGAGCTTCTACAAGGGGTTAAGGCCTAAGTACAGTCTTGTATTTTCCCTGAAACAATGTATTTTTGACTGATCTTCACAAGCAGCTGCGAGAATGCCACGTTTCCCATTTAAATATTAGCATTCTCACTTGGCAAGTCATGTGGGTCTTGTTTGGTAAATAAACAAAGAACCAGCTTCTTTTTTAACTTCAAGCTGCATTTACTTTTCACATCTGCTCATAGAGATTTTCTGAAAGCTGGAGAGCTGCATTTTCTATTTCATCATCTCCCAAATGAAATCCAAAGTCTGAATTGGTTGTCTTTCTTTTAAAGTCTCTGAGCACTCAGCATCTTCAATGCAGAAACCTCAACACATTTCAAGCCATCAATAAATCTGAGAACATTCTGTGAAACAGATATTGGGGTGGAACAACTAGTAGAGTAAGGCATACAACTGGTCTTATAGTGCAATGCCAGGAAATATCTGGGTTAAAAAAAACACTGACCACAAGAATCATGAATGACATTGGCACCCGTGCAAATTTTCCCACCAAGCGGTGATTGGAATTGGCAAGCAATAAAACAATAAATCACTGTCCTTTTACATATTAATTTGGAACCAGACTCCAAGTGGGTTTACCATTGCTGAACTCTGTGGAGACTGAGCTGTCTGAACAAGCTCTTGCAGTGCTGGGTTACTGTGGCCCAATCAATCATTTTTTTCAGCACATCCTTCATTTGTCAGGAAAAGTCACTTGCTACCAAAATGCATATTCTTAGAAGCAAATTACACAGCTAATACGGCAGACATTTATAACATGTTGTTTAATAGCAAGAAACTCATGTTGTGGTGTAACGAACATAGAAAAAATAGCTCTGGTGGAAGGAACACGGACTCAATTCTCCAAATAAATTAGGCAATAGCCAGGCAAAATGAGGAGTCTCTGCTACATTACTCATTTGGTGAGTATGGGTCATCAGGAAGAGTGATGTAATGGAGCAACTGCATTGTCATCCCAAGAATGATCCTGATGTAACTTTCAAACTCAAATATTTGGGGCACAAAATCAACTTTTTCTCAAAAAACTAAGGAGTTCTTTCCTTCCCCAAACAGCTGCCTTCAACCCTAGACTCATTAAGCTGCTTAAGTTGTCAATTTAAAGTGAACAGTGCATCTTTTCTTTCCTCCATCCACTTGAGCATAGACAGCACTCATGTCTCCCGTATTTCCAGGTTTACAGTG
This sequence comes from Tinamus guttatus, assembly GCF_000705375.1. Next base: position 4,815 of record NW_010582620.1, on the reverse strand, counting down.
ATTAGAGTGATTAGAATAAAGTGAATGAAAACCTCATTTTGAGAGTCTGACAAGCTTTCAAACAGCTCAGAGTGTCTTCTAGGAAGAATGGGATTTTTGAGTAGGCATAATTCTTGAAAATATATATCCTTGAAAATATATATCACAATTCTTAGGTGTATCCTTCCTTTTTCAGCCTGAGTTGAACCTCAGAGAAACTCCCCTCCCTCTCCATGTCTCCTTGGAGGATTTCCCTTCCCAAAACCCATTTCCAGAGGACCTTATCCAGATATAACCACAGACAAAGCAGAACAAACCCTTTCAATTGGCTGGCTGCATCCTCATCCTCCTGGAAACGCCTTGTCATGCCACAGTTCTCCAGTGCCATCCTCTCCAGTAGCTTGTAGTCCACGTCATTGCCAATGCCGATGGTGAAGAGGCAGAATTTATCACGGATGGCTTCCTTGGTGTTGCTGAGGATTTTGGATGATTGCGTCTCCCCAACAGTGGGCCTCCCATCCGTGAGGAAGATGATCAGAGAGACGCTCCTAGCATCAATGTCGTTCTGAGCGATGTAATCGTTTAGCAGCTTTGCACCAGTCTGGAGAGCACCATTGATATTAGTCCCTGTAGAGGTAACAAAATGATTAGCTCATTTCCCTTTCTAGGGGTGGTGCAAATAGTTCCCCTAAGCTCCTTGCACTACCATGGCAGCACCTCTATTCACCAGGATGACCCTTTTCTTTGGATGAGGTTGCCCTAGCCCTTTAACTCAGTTCAGCTCTGTTATTCTATATGAGTTTGGGGAAGATGTTTATATTCATATAAATTGAATTATGAATCGCAGTTACCTGTGTGAAATTGTTGTATCCTTGAATGTCTTGATCAATAGTCAGCTATGGCAAGCAGAGCCATGGCACCTACCATGTTCTGCCTCAACCTAAAAAACAATTAGGCTTAATTACAGGACTTTCCCAGTGGATATCTGAACTGGGAAAACAAGTTCTGCCCAGTTTGTCCAAAAGATGCAGGATCTGGAGAGGGAAAATCTCTTTAAATGGGAAAACGAGTGGTTGGGTTTGCTTTTCAAACTGCAAGGCTAGCAGAGTTTAAGCATGGAAGAGAAAAGGCTTTGTTGGCTGAGAAAAGTTCTCCTACTTGACTAACAAAGAATGGAGCTGCCTGAGATGGAGGGAGATGAAGAAAAGAGAAAATAGATGAACAAATGGTTGGAACCTTTGAAAGATCAGTATATCTGGATTAAATACCACCTGCAGAGAAAAGGGGGTGAAATTATTTAATAATCAACACATTGGCCTCTTGCGTGTCCATAAAGGAAGATCTAGGGAGACTACTAACAAGGACGTGTCGGCAGGCCTGATTGTACATCAGGGTGTATTCCTACAATGTTAGTGTGCACAGCCCCTGTGACTGCAGCAAGACAAAGAACAAGAAAGAGCCTAAAACTTTTGAAAAGTCCCCAAAATCCAGGGCTTGAGTTTTTGAAAAATGGGACTGAACCAAAATCATGGATCTGAGTATCCTAATACACTCACAGTCCCTAGTCAGATCCAAATTTCAGAAAGAACTGTTTTCCAGAACCTGAAGAAAACCACTCCGTGTATCAACTAGTCTCCTTGCAAACCCAGACCCATCACAGAGATACCAAGCACTGAAGACTGCCTTTTCCACATGCACCAGTATTTTGCAACAATATTTTGTTCCTGCTTTCTCAGTGTGCATTTGGAATAGAAGGGTAAGGACAGCACATGCTTGTGAGTGTGATCTGTGAGCCAATGCCCATTCACATTCACAGGAAGATACCCAAGCAACATCTTTTTTGTAAAGAAAATGCACAGAATTAGCCACACTTAAAATTACTCCCAATCTGCACTGGAGAATCACTGCATGTCCCTGTTGAGCAATTAATCATTTCCTTTTGCTTTTGTTCTTTGTCAGGTTTCTTGCAGGGAAACTCAGCTGGTTCCTGCACGCTTCTCTTTTGGCACTTCTGCCATTAAAAAAGGTTTGTACTTCTACACTAGTCCCACCATTGGTAATTGTTTAGCTGGGCAGGTCCCCTGACCACTTCCTAAAGTCTTCCCCTTGCAATACAAACAGTACAGTCAACCATCCTGTTTGCTGCGTTTTTCCATCAGACTGTTTCCTCTGCTAGGAGTGGTCTCTCTGCTCAGGGGAAGCCATAGGGAAGCCTTGTCCAGCTTTTTGCCAGATGTCATCGCTTGCATGGAGAGGGATTGGCATAGGTCATTTTGCAGCTCTCTTTGCTTACCTGGTGAGTATTCAGGGTGAACATAACTGCTTCAATGTGCTTGATTATTTTGCTATATTTTTAAACTGTGCACGGTCTTATAAATCACCACTGAATCGCATTCAGAATCACGCCTGATTTCTGCCACTGTCCTGTGGTCTCTCCACTCCTCTCCCCACTCCCATCAATAAGACACAAGAAAAAGGGGCAAGAAATTCTTAAATGATGTTCTGGTTGCTCCACAGTGCTAGTTAGAAGGTGGAGGAATGAGTGTTAGGTGAGGAACGAGCCCTTCAAGAGGTCAACCACACAGCCCACACTGACAAGGTCTGCACTGGAATTTACAGCCCTGGCAGAGCCCCGAATCTGCTTTTAGTCAGAAACCACACAAATACTGGTCCTGTGTGTCTTCCTTTAGGACACAGTTTTCTTCCTGTGTCTTCAAGAAATGGCTTTCAGAACTTTCCCATTCAAAATTTCCCACAAGATGTGTGGGAGAATGGGCACAACTTCGCTTTAACAACTACATCGGCTTACATGACTTGGTTTGGGGTCATCTCCCTGCCATAAAAGCTAATGCAGGGGATCACCCAGCATAGAAATAAAGAAGGAGCCCTTCTCCCATGAACCAAGTCCCAATGATTTTCCATTGTTGCAAGCTACTACACTATGTTACACAGCTACACATTAGGTATAGTTAATTGGATTAAAAATATCAATCCCATTCATATTCCTGGATCGTACCTCCTGTAGGTGACATGTTATGAATGTACTTTTTGGCATCTCTGATATTATTTGGAGTAACTGGTACTAGCTGGTCCTGTTGCCAGACCTTTATTCGGTTGGAAAAACCAATGATATTGAAGTGATCTTCAGGCCTTAGGTCCTGGAGAATTGTGAAGAGAGCTTCTTTGGTCTAAAAAAAGAAGAGAAAAGAGACCAGAAAGTGCAACTGTCACCACTTGAGCAGGCAAGAATTATGTTCTTAAGATGTTTATTGATCATAAAGGTGTTTCTATGCTGACAGCTTGGCTAATGAAGACAGATGGGACATCCACTCCTGTCTCAAGACCTGATCACTGCTGTGCCAGGCACTGTGCAAATATGTAAGAACAATCTTTGCCAATAGGAAACTGCAAAGCTGGGAGAGACATGTCTGGATCTAAGTGAACTTCAAAATTATGAATGATATTTAAAATGAGAACTCCCTGTTCCTGTGAGAGTCATGCCCTGAAATGACAGATGCTCAATAATGCTGACAAATATCAAAAACCTCACAGAGTTTTTATAAAGCTCTCTACACTTGCAGTAAGCTGGAAGTGGCATATGGTTAAAAAGGTCACTTATAAGTTGCACTAGCTCTAAATACATCAAGGATGCACATGCCCTGTTCATAATTGGCATACTGACTTGTGTATAAGTAAGTACTGCAATTAATGGTTCAGACAATTAACAAATAAATATACTAATGTACTCAAATGAACAAAATATGAAAAGAAACCTTGAAGCATGATTGCCCGTTCAACCTGCTAATCAGTTTCATCTCAGACATATTGTTTATCCAGCAATATGCCAAAATTTTATTGCTCTACTGTTCATTATGTTAAGCAAATATAGGCAACCAGAGGGAGGAAAGCTGGTATTAAGCAGAGTTTATAGCTAGAGAGGTCAAGGTCCCAGGATGATGGCACAGACAGACCACAGAGAGCAAGCCAACAGGAAGAGTACAGATGTGTCCTGTTCTCCCCACTGAGACCAACTCTAACAGCCATGCAGCTGTGTTTGCACGGATTGAAGCTTCAGCTAAAAAGACCAACTGAGAGAAGATGCCCCAAAGCAACCCCTGTCTGTGCAAACATTCCCTGTGTTTGGATGCAAAACATGAGAGAAGCATGAGGCAATATCTGCAAGCAGAGGTGAGAGCAGAGAAGATATTGATGCTATAGAAGGAATAAGGCAGTGGACATACCCAAGAACCCTCTAACTTCTGCACTGGAGCTAATGCAACTGCAAGCAAATTACACCCCCAACAAAGGAATCCCACATGTTGCTTCAAGTCTGAAGTCCATGCAAAGTCAAAGATACTATTTCCCTTTGCTTCAAGGATTTTGGATTTGGGTCAACACAACTAAGGAGTCACTCTCTCCTATGTTTAAACTCTTCACTCTAGGGATCACACGATTCATACCTCCTTTTGATTAGGTCGAATTCTGCTCCACATCTCAAGATTGGTTCCGCAGATCTTTCAGAGACAAGACGACTAAAGCAGATGCTGGTGAAGGAGGTTTTAGAAAGAGGAGGGAAGAAACCTAACAACTCTGTGTCATGATGTGCACCAAACAAACCTACAAGATGATGAATACCTGACCAAACATGAAGGTTGCCTCCTCAGTCTAAGAGTCATTAAGGAGCTTGTAAGGAGCTTGCTAAGACAAATTAAATGGCAACTATTCAAAAAAAAAAAAAAAAAAGGAAGGGAAGTTTTTATGCTCTCCTATCCCCTCTCTTACAAAAGCCATTGTATGGTAACAATGCATGTAACAATGCATGAGATAATACATGAC
>NW_010582619.1:168554-218191 GCF_000705375.1 Tinamus guttatus | reverse complement strand
TGACTCCTTTCTTTACTCCAACTTTAGTGCCTGTGTTTCTGTAACATGCAAAGGTACATACAGTTTCAGAGTTTGACCTGAAGAGAAGCATTTGATCAGAGCCACCCTAAGCTGCAGATCCTTCTTTCACTTCACCTTTCTCTTCTTGCAGCAGGACATATCTAAGCACACCGAAAATTAGGAAATGGTGTTGTAAATCCAGCTCTAGACTCTAGCTCTGGGGCTTGGAAGACTTCAATAGAGTGGCAAATGAAGAAAAAGAAAAATTTGGTGTGCCAATCTTGTTACCATTATCTTGCCTTTTGAAACCTACTTTAAATATATATATGTATCTTCCATTGCTTTAAATTTGTAAGAAAATATTCCAAAATGAGGATTGGTCAATTAAGAATTTTCTGCTTAGGGCTAAGCAGTGTCATTGGAAGTCTAGCAACTTAGCTGTGCCAGATCTGTATAAGCATCTGTGCATGTGGAAGTAGAAAAAATCTGACCTGTCTAGTCTGAAAAGCCCAGAAGAATAAAAGGTAAAAGAAATAACTCAGTAAGTGAAGAGCCACAAGTAATTTAAATCTGCGAAGTGTGTTCTTTTCTGATAATCCATTTTAAAGAGCTAATAGCACAGTGCAGAAAAATGTTATAACAATCTAATGAGGTCCCATTAAGTTTCCCTTCCATTAAGTTCTTTTGGGTCCTATCTAGACTAGTAAAATAGCTAATTTAAAACACTACCTGTTTCTTTAGTCTAAACATGAACTTGGTTAAGCAAGAGACTTGGGATTTTCTATGTCCGGGATTTTGTTATCTGTTTTGCTATTGATGAACTCTGAACCTTTAAACACAAGATTTCCCTCTGGGCCTCCACTTCTCAGGTTATAACGTTGGGTAATTTTTCTCAGGCACTTCAAGGATCCTAACAAATATGTTTCCCTTGGGAGAGCTTTGGATTTTATGAAAGCGTCAAGGGAATTGGGGGTTTTGAGATTTTGGAGAGATGTCTATGTACAACCATATGTATATGTCGATGCATACGCAGTTGTGTATGTACATGCATATGTGTGTACATATGCTTTTAACTTTTGGAAGTGTGTAAATGGCACTGACAATGAGGTGGTCGGGTTTTGTTCCATGCTTGATGTAAACTTAGATTTTTATTCTTTGTCTCACTGGAACAAGTGAAAGCACTAGCCTTGCGATATTAGTCACCTAGCTGTGTTACAGTCCTCAGAGCATCTCAGATGGGAGTAGCTTTGACCCATGCAGGTTTAAGCATCACAGTCTGGTGGTTGGGGGAGAGTGGACAGACGGGCCTGCCTTCCCATGAGCTTGATTGCCTTCCACCAGTTTTAATTATGAACCTTTGCAAAGGTTCCTCTGGGAGAAAATTAGCCATAAGCTGCAACGGCAGCAGGCAAGACAGCAGTTCACTCAAGAGCTGTCAGCTAACTTTAGCCCCGTCTTGCTGAGCCATCCTTTATTTAATCAGGGTCGGAGGAGCATCCGTGCCCGGCACTCAACTCTGCAGGTGGGGAATGATTTACTACCCTGCTATCAGAGAGCTCTTTAATCTTGTCTTTATGAACACTTAGCACCTACAAATCACCTGTTTGGCTTGAAATACATTGCCTGCTGCATGCCTTGGTGCCCTGAAGTAGGAACATGTCAAAGGTACATCTTGTTTACACGACTTTATGGAAGTGGTCCCACTGCCCATGTGGCATCATGCACCCCAGGCCTCACCTTGCCCTGCCTCTTGCCGTCTCCTGAAATGAGCCATCTCTTCCCCAGGAGACTCTCGGGCCATCAGTCTGCTCCCCCTGGCTCTTCTGCTTGTTTTCCCGGCAAGCTGGGTAAAGAATTTCACTCCTGCTCTGCACCTCTAACTCTCAGGATCAAACCATGTATCTTCAGATCCGAAAGGGAGGCAAGGGCAGCTCACAGTCAGTGTGTGACATTTCTGCAGATCTGTTTTATTGCAGGTGGTTTTAAGCTGCTTTTATATTTGACTGTCCCAGTAAGGCAGTGCTGCCAGCTTTGGGCTAAAGCAGGATAACAGTGACTGTTAGCCATGCTGTATGCCAGTTTGGGACAAGAATTAAGGAGTTTAATTGAAGTGAGATGCGTAATTGAAACTGCAGGGGAAACTTTAGGATATACAGCAATTATCCAAATTAGAACCCATTAACACCCTAGCTCAGATTAAAGAAGAAGAAGAAGAAAAGCTCTGATTTTAGGAAAGAACAATAACAGAAAAGAAGCCCTCCAGGCTCTTAACTGCTGAGAGATGAGCAGCATTACAAATCCCTCTGAAAAGGCGGATCTCAGGTGGGTGACCTGCAGGACCTCAGCACTTGGGGCAGATTTTTTGGTCCCAAAGCAGACACTTGCCTTTTGGTTCAACAGAACAGCTTCCTGTATGTAATTTGTCTAAAGTGGTACTTTTTGTCATTGATTTTTATTGGTTTGGGTTGGATTGTTTTTTTTTTTTTCCCTGTGAGAATGTGCTTTCTTTCTGGAAAGGATCTGTTGCCAGTCAGCCTTTCAAAGGAGCTAGACCATGCATATAGGAAAGACTTGGCACCTGAAGCAAATCTTGGACATCCTAAAAGTATAGATGCCGAATCTTTCTTTAGGTGTCTGTGTCCTTTCTTGAATAAGCCACCCATTAAACCTTCTCCCTGTTCTTTCTCATACCACAGTCATGATGGGAGCCTGAAACACCTGGCCTGCCATCTGTCTCTTGATCTGCATTGCTGAGGAGAGATAGATCTCGATATTGGGTGATCTCCACAAGCTTGCAACTTTTCCTTATGCTTTCCAGAATCACAAATGAGCTTCTTCAAATAGAGACAATCCAGGCTTGCAGTAGAAGGCAATGAGTATGGTTGGGAGTCTGTTAGTCAGCATTTTTTGCTCTCTCTGGTACCTATCTCTTGCATAGACATGAGTCTTAGTGTTATTTTTAGTATGGACAAACTGAGTGGAGTTGGGGGAGGAGGAAATAAAAGCAGAGCTGACAGTACAATGTGAGCCAACATGCAGGCACTCTGCATTACAAAGAGATGAAAGATGGCATGTCATATATCAGCAAGAACAATAAAACATGATGGATTTCTTAACCTGAGCATCAATCCTAAGCAATCTTGTCCAGTTCCTCCTGATACAGGTTGAGGTAGCCTCAAATTTTCCAGCTATTTCTAGAGCTAGAAGTTTCTACTGCATAGAACCAGTCAGGTTCTCAGATGCTGTAGTTAGTGGCCTGAAATAGTGCGAAGGATAAGGCAGAATACCTGCAATTCAAGCCAGGATCATGGTTTATGGTTCTCTTTCTGCCAAGAAGGCATCTAAAGATGATGTTTTTCAAACATGGAAGGTCTCATAGATAGGTAGCTACCCTTAGTTGAAGCCTAAAACCCCAGCTTGTATTTTTTTCCAGATGATATCAATTTGGGGAGAAAATGTTTAGTGTTTCCAATTGCTAAAAATCATTGTAAAAGGACTTTTAAAGTCTCTGGTATTTTAGGATTATGTAGAGTTGGAAGATTTTAGGCATATTTGAATTTGTCGGAATAACACAGATTTTCAAGTCAGATTTGTTTTGTCAAGAGATAAATAAGTTAAAAAAAGAAAAACTCTTTAACACAATGATGTGTGGCTATTGAATTAGAGATACACTGCTAAGCCCAAAAGACTCTTGGGAGTGGGAAAGGCATGAGTAATTGTTTATTCCATTCTGGTCCCTGTTAAAGATTGCGTAGTTGCTGGGTCATTATGTGGTTTTGGCCCTCTGTGGCAGTGACTCCATCTGTATCTAGATCTCTGTTTAGCTGGAGATGAATAAAGGCAGTATTTGAAGCTAGACTAGCTTCAATAAAAATAACCCTAATGGAGCTTAATGGGTGTTTTTGTTGTGGGAAGGGGAGCTCCTCCTCTAAACCTCTGTGAAACCTGTTCCTCCTATCAGCCACAGCGAACGCTTCAGAAAGTCTCCACAGTGGAAAAGCCTCCTCTGTGTTATTTTGCTTTGCTAGATTGTCAACTAGCCAGCACATGTACAGCTTTCCGCTCAGTGAGAGCTTTCCCTTTAGATCTGCTCTGAACACTCACCTATAAACTCACAAAGCAGAATTTATTCCGTGCAGCTCTTTCCTTCGTCTAAGTAGTTCCTTGTACCTTCCATAATTCCTTGATGGCTTTCTTTTTGCACCTGTTTCCTTGGATGTAAATTAAATTATAGTCAAGTCTGAGTAAGAAAGCTCTGAAGAAAACTAACCTGTAAAGTAAGAGCAAAGGATTTTGAGTGGTGAGAAACTTGGGGATCATGAGAAAGATATATGGTGCTAATGAATGTTAGAGAAGATTTTAAAAACGTTTTAGACTGATGTATGTGTGCTCGCACTGAAGTTAAAGATGAGCCAGTACCATTTGCTCTTTGAAATGTTACCTGTAAAACTGTGCCTCTCAGGAGAGGAAAGAGAGCATGGATTAAAAATAAGGGATTTCAACCAGATACCAAAGGGCCAGTGTGTCGATCCAATGTTGAGAATTAGTGTCTTCTGTCAGAAGCACATATGTTTCTTCTCCAAACTTTATTCCCTTTCAAGTGCATCCACTTTTCTTCTTTCTACACAGCAGGACAAGCTGGCCCAGAGATATTTAGTTGTGTTTGTACACTGAGTTTTGCTAAAAATGAGAAGAATGCTCCTTTCCTTGTGCTTCATAAGGCCCCAAGGGTGTTGCCTGCCTGTGAAAACAAGTCCTAAAAGCTTCATCCATGCCTTTGGTCATAATGTTTGCTCATTAAAAAAAATCTGAAACCCTGTAATGGAACACCTAGATGTTTGTTTTTCTGTTTAAACCCTCAGTTAAGAGGTAGCACAAATACCATGTGACTTAAGTGGATGAGGAATTAGTACCAAAGATGGCATCATAAAAATAAAAGGCTTAAGGTCAGCCTCCCATTTTTTTTTAACAGATCAGCACTTTGCAAAGAAAGTGGGCAAGTGTGAGAGAGGGACAGAGAAAGGCTGCTGTGCTTACAGCGCTTTTGTTTCTTATGGTGTTTTTCTTTCACAAGAAAAAATAAATGAAAAAAATATTGAAAAGGTGTTGAATTTTCTTTTCTATGGCCAAAAAGAAACCACCCTAGCATAATAGAAGTCAGTCATCTGTATGAATTTTGTAGGCTGAAGTAATTCTAGTAGGTTACTTAGAGGATAAATGACCTTGCAACTCTGAGAATGTATTCTTTTTTTTCTTTTCTTTTTTTTTTCAAGTATGCTCAAAATGAGGGAGTGACTAGGATCCTGCTTGCTTTTCTAATGGCGATTTTGTGAGTCTGCTGCAGTGGGGCAATGAAGAAATTAGGCTGTCTTGCAGCTTTTTAGGTGTCTGTATGATGCTTTCCCAAGGAAGACGGCGCAGTGAAGGCAGGACCAGTTGTGGATGAGTAGATGGGCAGCCACTGTGCAGCTGGGTTAGGCACAGCCAGTCTGTGCAATGCTAAAAGGAAGCAAACCTCAGAGACCAGCACGTTCTGCACGTGCCTTCGCCCTCGTCCTCTTGAAACTTAGTATTTCTTGTGTTGAGTTTTTCTGGACACACATGAGGACCACTCAGGATGTGCATAACCCTGTGCAAGGCTGGTTCCTACTCTTCTGAGTCTGCTTTTGGTTTGTGGGTATGCAATAAAACTCAGCGTGTTTCATGGCTCTTCTCTAGGCAGGACCAGAAGAGTGCCATATATGGAAGAGCTGGTTTTGTTTGGCAACTCATGTATGTTTTAAAGGTGTTGGTGCCAACAGCCAATTGAGGGTGCAAGCCGAGTAGCTCTAAAATGGTTCGGATGCTGTTTTGTGCCCTCTGCAACTTCTTGTCGCTCCTCACAGATTGAGGTTGGAAGTGACCTCTAGAGATCATCTAGTCCAACCCCCCTGCTCCAGCAGGGACACCCAGAGCATGTGGCACAGGGTGGCATCCAGGTGGGTTTGGAAGATCTCTGGAGAAGGAGACTCCATAGCCTCTCTGGGTAGCTTGTTCCAGGGCTCTGTCGCCCTCACAGTAAAGAAGTTCTTCCTTATATAGAGATGTAATTTCCCATGTTTCTATTTGTACGCATTACCCCTTGTCCTGTCACTGGCTACCATGCAAAAGAGTTTGGCCCCATCCTCCCTGACTGTTTTTGTAGATGCCACTCTGGGACCAGCTCAGATGTGGCCAACTACAGACACAGTGGTGGAGCCACTTCCCTTGGAGGGCTTGCTTTTGTCCCCTTGTTTTTGTTTATTCTAGTGAGGAGGAAAAAAAAATATAGTGATTGTTTCGTTTCTTGTGTAAAGCTAGGACCGCTTAAAATCATAGGCACTCTCTTTGCTTAAAACAGAGAAGCCCTGAGGGGACAAATCAACAGGTGCTAAGTAAATAACATGCAATCAAAACTAGTAAATGAAGCAAAGAGCTGGCAGCAGTGGGGAAAACGGGGTGGGAAGTAAAAGATGAATCTAAGAAGGAGATACTGGAGAGGGAAACAATGTGTAAAAGGAACGAGAAGCAGAAGGCATCCAAGCAAAAGAGTTGTTATCATTTGGGACTTCTGGCAAAGATTCTTGCCTTCTAGCCACTACTTTTTCCTATCATCATGCCTGGGTAGTACAAAGTGAAGTGGCTTATTTAATTAGGGAAACAAGTATCACCTTTTGCCTTCCATTCCCAGATCGCAATGATAGATTTTCACCTGTATTTTTGATGTAGGATATACCAGAAACACTCTCCTGGTGTCCTATCTGGCTTCTTGCCATGGGTACAGATTGGCATATTTTTCTTTTGTGGTCCCATGACATATCTGCCATCTCTGTGCAGATGAGAGCAGGAAGAGCTGCACAGCCCGAAAGCTCCCACGTGCTGCAGCGCGTTATAGCCAAGGCTGCTCTTGGTGCAGGGTGCAAGCTGCTGGCTAGAGCTTCAAAGCACAACTTTGAATCGTGTCATCACCATAGCACTCCTGAATAGCTGGCATGAAAACTGGTCATTACTGAACCAGCTTGCTCTTGTATTGGTGTCTTCCCACAGCTGCTGGAGAGCGAGGATATAAGAGTCTATGTGCATGTGTGTGTTGGGGAAAGAGGGCATTAGAAGAGTTTTCCACGAGAAGGGGAAATGGAGTGAAACAAGAGGTCAAGACATTCATAGTTACAAAATTAGCACGTGGCAGCAAAGAGAGACCTTCAAATCCAAGCTTTGGGTGTCAGAAGTGGGGAAGTGGAGAGCGATGTTTTGCTGCTCGTTGTTTTTTGAAACTGCTGTGTCCTGTTTGGTATTTATTGGTACATGGGTTTGCGCTTTTGAGACATCCCTTAGACATCAGGAGCATTTTGGGAGGAGAGAAGATAAACAGGTGGAATACGCTTTAAATTCTATGTATGCAGTGAACTAATCTGGTCTTTGTAGCTCTGTCAGTGTCCCTCACTCCGGCCTTCAGGACTCTGCTGAGCTGAGCAACCTGAAGAGAGCCCTGCCAGTGCTGATCGTGTCCTGTGAACCCCCAGCTAGGCAGGGCCGGGTGTGCTGGACTGCGGACTGGTTTAAAGGTGGGGAAATGGGAGCATTCCTTGCTCCATGCTTGTCTTCTAGATAAGTAGGAAGTTTAAAGGTGGGGAAATGGGAGCATTCATTCCTTGCTCCATGCTTGTCTTCCAGATAAGTAGGAGATTCATTAGAGACCTCTGAAATGATTTTTCTCTCTCTCTTAATGATAGAGGAATTCATTTGATAATGCTGGGCTTCCTTTTGCCATGTCTTCCAATGAGTGATTTTTCACTACTCTTCTCATTTCATGTTTATATTCTTCCTAAATACCCCCGATTACTTTTCAAAGCCTTCATGAGTGAGAAAGTACATAGTCTAAAAAAAAAAAAAGAAAAAGTTAAATTTGTTCATGAAAAATGGGATTCTGTGCTTAATGAACCAGATTTTAAAGAATTTTTTTCAGTAAAAGAGCAATTAGAATGAAACATTTTGGAGGAAATGTTGCTTTTATAAAATAAAGTTCATTTCTAAATTAATGGAGAAGGCATACCTTTTCTGTCCTTCTTTAGCTTTACCTTCTTCCTCCTTTTTTTTCTTTCTTTTTTCTTTTTTCTGTAGCTCAGCCGTAAGAGAAAGTAACACTTCCTTCTTTCAGAAAGCTTTTCAGGCCATCTGCTCTTTCCTTTGGCACAGCCCCAAGGAGACAGCAGTGGAGGTGGGCAGAAGGACCCCATGTCCTCCTGAAGACCCATGCATCTTCTGAAGGCCAAGGCCCTGCATCCATGCTTTCAGTTTTCCATGGGCCTGCACACAGGAGTGGTTTGAAATGAGCAGCTAAACCTCCCAAACAACCCCCCTCTCCCTAAGCTTGAGTCCTTCCCCAGAGCACTGTCTCTCTCAACTGATCAATTCCCACCACAACCCATTCCCAGCGCGAATGCTAATAGGAAGGATGCAGGCAACTGATTTATAATATTCTTGAAAATCTGAATAGATGCCTGTAACGATCAGAATTAATTACTCTTTTCAAGATTTTATGTTTCCACGCTTCCCTTTTCCTCCTCCTCCACCCACCGCCCCCGGCCACCAAGTCGTCCTCTTTTCCCTCTGGAGTCCTTCCACCTTGGCTCCCGGCCAGCTCTCTACAATAAAGTCACATGCTAATCAATAACAGTTTTATTGAGAGTGACAGACAGGAGCTAACTGCACCAAAACAGTAACAAGCTCGGTCAGTAGTAAATGTGCTCTCCTCAATTCCCAGCCCTGCTCCTTTGCTTGCTGCCTCTTCAGCTTCCCTTCAATATCTGTCTTGGCCTAATACTCCTTCCTTCAGACCTCGAGACATGGTGGTTTTCTGACAGCTCTGCCTGAAGTGACAGTTGCCTCTGAGCCAGATGACAAGGGGGCATTTGGTCCCCGGGGTTTCAAGATCCTTTGGCCTTGACTGCTGTGTTTTAGTAAACTTGTGCAAAAGACTGTGTAGCTATTTGTATTTTAGCCGCATGCGTGCCTGTTTTAGGGCCAGGGCTGAAATGCTGTCAGGTTAGAGAAGATGTCCGCAGGCTTGATATCAAACCAGATATGTCCCACAGCACTGAGTTTTCCAGATCCCTTACCGTCTTGCACTCACCCAGACAGTAAAATAAGGGTCTGTGCAGAGTTTTGCACCAATGTAATTAGAGCAGTCTATATTTACATTCAAAACGAATTAAGACCGTTGTGCAAGGGAGGGAGTTCATGTGGTTTACGGTTGGACTCAATGATCCTTAAGGTCTTTTCCAGTCGTAATGATTCTATGATTCAGGTAGAGGAACATGTACCTTGTAGAAGAGCACTGATACTCAGTGCTCTCAGTAGGATCCTCCCCAGGGAAAGGATGTTCTGTGAACCATCCCGGTACTGGCAATACTGCTTTCAGCCTAACTTGGTACTGCAGAGGGTGATGTGTGGGGCTGCTGGACTGGGACATGACTGCTTGCCTGCATCAAGAGATGCTGTGGCAGAATAAAAGCTCTGGAGAGGCAAAGGAGCAGGGTGTGGAGAGGAAACCTGTGTTTTCTAGTCCAAGGGACTGATTCTTGCTGCTGAGACCCTTTCTGCTAGCACAGGTGGCTGCACCAGAGGAGTTCCCACTGTCTGCCTTGACTCATCCAAGAACACCCATGACTCATCCAAGAGCATATTAAAGCAGGTCTAGGACAGACTAGAGCCTAATGGCTCCTGGATGGTGGGTGGCTGGGCTCTTTCATAAAACTGTTGTTGGCCATTGCCACGGCTTCTCTTCTGATGCAGACAGAGCTTGGCCAGAGAGGAGAGTTGGCCTGACAGAGCACAGGAGCATGGACCAAGCTTTCTTATGTGTCATCCTCATCCACACACATGCCTTGCCAGAGACAAGCTTATCAATGCTTGCCCCTTGCTCCCAACACCATTCCCCATGGGAAGTGTGGCAGAGCCATTCCTTTCCACTTGCCTTGTCCACTCAAAGCATAATTTTTGCTTTTACCTCATATGAAGGGTTGTGTTGGTTGCTATCTTCTGTCACATGCCACTTCTAATAGCCCAGAATAGGCATGCTGATAGACCTAGTGTTATGTTTACTTGTTTTGAAAGAAAATCAAATCAGAGAGAAGGTTAGCTGAGCTTGCTTTGCATGTTTAGAAGGCAACATGCTCTTCTGTGAACTACATGCTTACAGTTGTGTTTGACCACATCTATCGTCAATCCTACATGTTCTAGTTTGGGTATGTTTTGAAGAGAGTAGAGGTACCTGAAGGTTTCCAAAGGGAACCTCTGAGGTTGCAAAAAAATCTAAGGAAATTAATTATAATTCTGTTTTCTTTTTAGAAGTTATTTCTTCTGTCAGAAATATGAAAATCAAAAATGTGTGATGTTTAAAAATTAATTACAAAGTTATAACTTCTGTACATGCAACTCCTTTTAAAATATTTTCTGTCATATTTTGGTAAGAATTGCATCATTTCTGGCAGGTGATTGTTCAATAACAATTGAAAAAATCCAGCACAACAGTGTTTTAAAAGAATTAAGACTGATATATTTTTCAGTGTTTTAAAAAGTGTCAGAGCATTTGGGGGTTTGTAGCAAGTAGACAAATCAGGATCTTTGGCCTTCTGAAAGATTAACTGAGATCAGTTTGCTGGATCCTTTACTGAATTGGTAAATCATTTATTGTGATGTTCTGTTGTACAAAACACAGAAAGAGCTTCATAAAATATAAATAGCACAAAATACTTGGGTTCTATTAACAACCTGTAACTGATGCACTTGAAGTCTTTCTCATTTTCCTTTTTAATTTCTCTGTCTTGTAAAGTGAAGCTTGGTTTATGATTGCAAATAAAAATGAATTTGGTAGATCTCATCTTAATTTTATCATCTCAAAACCATTGTTTTACCTTGTGGCTTGTGTTTTATAGTCTTAACATGTGGAAGGTTGAAGGCAGGAGAGAGTGAGCTGTGTAGCGAGTCCAGGATTAGGAAAATCAGAGGAGCTGCAGTGCAGGAGGGTGGCATTGGCTGAACTATTATAGAAAATAAAGTCTCTGGCATGGGTCTGCAGAGGTCATGGCTGAGGTACATTGTCAATCGCAGAATCGTGTGGCAAATTATACTCAGAGCTGTTCTTGGCTCATGCTAGTGATATTGATCCCTGACTTCCACAAATCACTAAATCCCCTTTCAGATTAAAATAAGTGAATAAAAAAAGCAGACACGGAAATGCAGGAACCAGTCCACTTCAGATTATGAGCCAAATAAGAAATCTGTGAGGCGCTAGCACTACTCTCCTCAGGTCAGCAGTGCCCTCGGGGATTGTTTTGGATGATCCAGCCCCCTGGTAACTTCTGCTGGTTGGAAGGCTTGCTGGGCTTACCTAAATCACTTTGATTTAGACTGATCCACAGAAAGCCATTTTGCTCAATGCAACTGCTGGCAAACCCCCAAACTTCTTTCCCTTCCTTCTTTTCCTTGCTGAAGAAAAGCCTCAAGCCTTCAGTTCTCCCTTAAATAGCCTTCTCTGGCTTCCCTGAGGCTGGGTCATCTCCAGTTAGTGAATATTTTTCTGGTTTTGTTCTGTATTTGAACTGTGAAGATATAACATAATTGTGCAGAGTGGGGAAGATGGGGATCGTGTGGTCTTCCAAACCCCAGGCTGAGCCTAACCGAATTTGCATCTCAGAGGTGCATATGGGAACAAATTGATGGGAGGGGATATAGAAAGGCACTGTGGGAATGGGAGGGAGCCGATAATTACAACCTAGCATCGCAGAGAAATGCGATTATCCTTGAGCTGCAACCTGCTGATCCTGCTGCTTTACCTCTCCTTTTCCTTTCTGGCCTGGAAGAAGAGCGAAGTGATGTTCAGTCACCTATAAGTGTGCGGTTACACCAGCCCCATCTTATTTTTGCCCCTCAAGGGCTTAAAACCTGAATCTCTGTTTTTTTGGATGATTACTCTTCTACCATGCCCCTTTCTTCCTCTCTACCTTTAGATGAATATGAAATCCTGGGAAACTTGCATTGCTTTTGCAAGATGTACTTTCCTAACCATCTCCTTCAAGGAACGAGTGGTGGGCAGTTTGCAGACCACTGAGAGCAGACATTGGCTCAGGCCAGGCATTGGTCATCTCTGTTGGATTTTACTATTCTCTCACTAGCCCTAGGAGTGTATGTGTGTGTGCATGTGTGTATGCATGCGAGCATGTGCATGCGGATATCCTTGCCAACATATCATCCCTTATTGAACAGGATATTGACAGGTATGGAGATGGAGAGACGATGGGAAAGAACGTCTTGTGTTCCTAGAGAATTAAAAGGCCTTTGCGTGTGGTGCCTCACTTTATCTTGCGCACGCTTGCAGGTGCAAACACGTCCCCACCACACATTGTTGCATAGGGCCAGAGCCAAGGAGAGTATATATTTCCTCATCATGGAATGAAATCTTTTTTAGAAAAAATAATAAAACTTCATTAGAGTATTAATTCAAGGCTTTTATTTTTTATAGGTCACTTTTTATCATTTTTATCGCTAGGTTTAAAAGGAGGAGATTCCCTACATTAGGGAGGCAGTGAGCTGTTTTACATGGAGTATGCAAGTGCCATTTACTACCATCAACTTTGGGATGGAGGCTGGTTGTTTTTGTGCCCGACTCGCTCTTAACACCACTTTGTGCTTTGCTCTGGTGTCGTCTCAGCCTGCCTGTGCATAGCGCATTTGCTCTGTAATCCTGTGTGCTTCCGATCTGTCGTGAGGAGCTGCCAGTAAGGTACTTGTGAATTCCCACCTGGATAATGCTTGTTAATTGTTTCTTTCTGTGCTTTCTAAGGAGGGTGAACCTGGGAGTACTTGGGAGACAGCACATGCCCACTCTTCCGTATGCAGTGACTCTTGTAAAGCAGACGTTACACGTGTCAACATCTACCTAATAACAACACGTGAATTGTGCAAAGCCCTGAGCTCTCTGTGAGGGAAACATGACCTTCATTATAATGATACAGTTGACATTTTCCCCGTGACACTTATTGTAACATCATTGCTTCCTGTTGGCATCTGTGGGCTTATCAGGCAGCTTGTTCAAGCAATCTGGAGTTGTGATGAAACCAGGCAGGAGGGAGGAGGCTGAGATTTGAGGGGGTAGGGAGAGGGAGGAAAAAAAGGGACTTGTAGAGTATCAGAGCACATGGAGCATTTATCAATGCAGGCTAATCTAATCTTCTCCTCCGTCTGCCTGTCTCCCTGCCTGTGGATTTGTAAGCCCCCTCGCTGTCGGATCCAGGCTCCCTACTGCTCTTCGCTCACTGTTAGCGTTCCTCTTGCTGGCAGTGCTTGCACTCCCAGCAGCAGGAGCCCTGGCTTGCTGTCCCACTCACTGGGGAGCAGATCAGGGGACCTGCTTGGCTTTAAAGGGGCAAATGTGGCAAATCACGAGCCTGCATGGGAGAGTCAGTAAAGCAGCCTTGGATATCCCACCTTTATCCTGAGGCAAATGTTATGCCATTCTGAGTGGCGTTTGTACTGGGTTATGCAGCGCATCAAGGCCACTTTAGACATGGTCGTATGTTCCTCTGTTTGTATCACTGGTGTTGTGCTTAGTTAGGATATGACTTGCCTGGAGGAAAAATCAGGTTGTAGAGCAGTCGAAGTCCTGGATCAACTGTGCTGCGTCAGCTTCATTAGTCTATCTTAGTCTATCTTATTTTTGCTGCTCCCCTCTCCCCCCCCCCTTTTTTTTTTCCTTTCTTTTACTAAAAATCTTAAATTTATTCTCACAATGTGGAAGTCCCTTAGTGATCATAATAGCAGGGTTCAGGAGCATGTTCCTCCGGTTCCTGTGCTGAAATCCCTGTGAGCTACCCAGTACCTTCCTAAAACAAGGTCATGGATTTTAGGACCTTTCAATCACCTTTGATGAGGGGGTAAAAACTAGACTGGAAGAAAAGCTTTACATTCTATTACAAATTCTTTGAGCATGGCAGGTTCTTGTTGAAACTCTTGAACTTAAGGCTTGGGTCCAAATCCTGCACCTCTGCATTTGGAGGCTACTGCAAAGTCCCGCACTTTTGTTCCTAGTCTACTATCCGTAAATATCAAATGCAGCACTCACAATGATTGAACTGATGTTATAATATTTGTGTCAAGACTGATGAGAAATGTAAAATTAAAATACTCAGCTGTTTTGGTGGGCAAGTAGGCCTGTGTATCTTCTGCCCTCTTTTTGTTCTCCAGTTCTCTCCTCTCTGTTACTTCAGAGAAAAGCTGTTGCTAGAGCAAAGCGTATCCTGCATTCTGCCTTTTCCTTGCAACAACACTGCAGGCTGCCTAGCTGGGAGAATGTAGTTCCTTCATTTTTCATGGGAGAATAGGATTTGACATAGAAGATCAGGCTTTGCCTTCTCTAATGGCCAAATACACAATATTTCAGAAGAAAGCAATATTCTGCCAATAGAAAATATATTTATTGACGCAGTCTCTTGCTGAGGGCTCTGGGTAGAGCTGTCTGGTAGGGAAGAAGTTGTGCAGCAGGTAGTTGTGCCGCTCCATGACGGCGTGGGTGCTGGAAACCCTTCTTGAACCCTCTGGAAATCGCTGTTCTTCTGAGGTGTGAGGTTTGTTTGCCTCAGTAATTCTTGCTGCTCCAGCAGCTACATAGGTCGTTAGAGGCTATCATATATTTCAGACATAATGTGTTTTGAGGAGGAGAATAAACTATAAGTTCTTAGTCACTCTTCCCTTGCTTTGATCCCCTTCTCTGTCAAGGAATCTCCCAACTTGCTAATATATACCTTTCCAAGCTATGATATTTGCCTGCAGTAGAGGTGATGGGATATATCTTTCATTTCATCTTGAGGACAAATAGCTCAGGATTATGAGAGATAAGTAGAGGTAAAACTCCCTGTTATTTTAGAATTAGATGGCACTTTGGGCCTTTTAGCTTTTATAATCCTATACTCTGCCTCCATGGGAGAGGACATTTTGTTCCCTCATATACAAAGAGCATCCAGAGGTTTTCCCTGTGAATAGCTTTAATGAGGAGAGGAAAGCAGCATGAAAAATTAAAGTACAGCACAATAAAGCATTATGTGTTTCATACAGAGAATTGTCAAAATCACAGTGCTCAGACAGAGATTTTGGAAACATTTTACTGTTGACTCACAATTTTAGCAGAAGTCATTAGTCCTTCCATGTTTATTTTCAAGCCTCAGCACCTTTAGGTATGTGAGCAAGGTGATTTTTTATTTTTCATTATTTGGGCATGGGGTCAGGCTTAGAAACAGTTTTGGACTAAACTGCTTCGATAAAAAAGCCTAAAAATACGGCCTATATAATTCAAAGAAGAAAACAGAAACAAAGACTAACAAAACCCACATTCAGAAAACTCACTTTCTTGGTTTTGGGATGTCAGGCCCAGGACTTGTCATTGCTTGAAGCTGTCGGTACAGTGGAGCAAAGGCAGAGGATGTAGAAACAAAGATGCCATGATTTCAGAGCTGTTTCACGCGATAAAGAAAGACATCACTTGCCTTTTACTGTCCCTAAAAACCAACAAGTAAGGGTAAACACTTTTCATACAGCCCATGCAGGTGGAGGGTATGTCCATGCACAGTACTTGCCTGCTCCTTCATGCTCAGAACCTCCGGTCTTGTTGTGGCCTCTGTGTATCAAGTTTTTGGAGTGCTTGTTCACCTTGGTCTCCCTCTTTCTTCCTGATATGTGTTCAGCTCACAGAGCTATTGCTGTGTCAGCAAGTGGACCTCTGGACTCCCAAAGGCCTCGGAAGTTTTGCTCCCTTTTAGGAGTCATACTGGTGAGGAGGAAGCGCCAGGGGGAGGGAGATTTTCTCCTGTTCACTAGAGAGCAAGATTAAGCATTATTATTAATTATTCCTGCATTATGGCTGCTGGTGGCCTATAGTATTGCTGCTCCAGAAGTGAGATCACCAGCGGCACTTAATCAATGCTGCTGCTGGTTGCGTGTTATCAGTCTGTAACCATGTGGACATTTGGTATGTTATAAAGTCGGAGTACTGCTTAATAATCGCCTTGCCAAAGTGGGGCATTAGTGTTTTATAAGTGACAAGCCTGTCTGGAAATGCAATCATGTCTTTAGCTATAATACTATAGGAGTGATAGCAGAGTCACATTTTGGGCAGAAAGTAACTACAAATTAACATACAATTGCAAATGGGCAAAGCAATTACATGAACTCAGCCTACAGGCTAGTTTAGTGCTTAGTGGTTGTTGCTTACGGAGCTTATTCATCTATATGCCGGGTTCTCCAGGCTGCACATGTGCAAGCAACCCCTCCGTCCTCCTCCTCAGCATCCCTGGACAAAGCAGTGTTTGAAAGCAGATCGTGCCCCGTCATTCCTCCTGTTACAAAAGAAGCTGTAGTATTGAGAGGCATCTAGGCAAAACGGTGGAGAGATCTCCAAGCCAACACTGAACAAAGGTTGTTTCTGAGCTGCCCTCATTAGTCTGGGCCTCCTGCTGTACCAAGGCAGTTGTGCTGCTTCTGGGAAGTGAGCTCATAGCGCCTGTGCAGTGGAGAGCCCAGCCTGCTTGGAGCCAGCTCCAGGACACCTCATGTATTGCTTGTTGTTTTGCTCCACATAGGTGTGCTCAGCCTAGAGAGGTTGCAGAAAAGAGGTTCCCACTTCCCTCTGGACCCTTGGCCTGGACTCTGAGCACAAAGACCATCTGTTCTTCCTCCCATCTCACTAGGAAGTAGGATCATTAGGGAAAATGACTAGCCTCGGGATAAGATTCTCTTGGCCGGCAGGTGCTCTTCTCCAAACTTTGGCACATCTCCCCACCCTGGCTTGGCCAGGGGACAGTATACTCTGTGGTTCAGCTGGCATGGTTGCCAGGACTTGGACGAGGTGCTCTAAGGCTCAGCCTTGGAAGCAGGCAAGCCACGCTCATGCAGAAGCCTGGTCTGCCAGGCCAAAGGACTGTGGCCAGTTGGTCACAGCTACTGTAGTGTCTGTCCACCAGCTGGGAGATGTGGCACCCTGAATGTTGCTCCGTATGCTAGATAAATTGGGAATGATCATAAAACCTGTTTCTGTAAAGATTTCTCTTTGGTTCTTGGAACAGCTACATGCAGTGTCCCTCTTAGAGCTCCTAAAGCTTTGGGGAGGTGGTAGGATCAGGCCAGTGATATTCAATGGCAAATCTTTTTTTTTTTTTAAGCCTCAGGAAGCATAAGAGAGTCTTTACACTTATTACAATCTCTGCATTCCCTTGGGGATGGGGCACCAAAACCTGCTTCATCTCTAGTGAGCAAGTTTGTCCTAAGGTGCCGATGAGCATGAGCAGATAACAGGCCTTGGTGCATCTGGGGACACCAGCTGACAAGCATTAGGCATGCCATGTACTCTGGCTCCTCTGACAGTAGTGCACGTGGATGACCCTGCCTGTCAGTAACGCATAAACCCAGCTTTTCCACATCTTTTACTGTGGCCTTACATTTCAGCAATTTGGGATAAAGCAGCTGACCTAGGCCATGTGGACAACTGATTATGATCTGTGTTAATCCCATCCAGCTAAGACTACGGCCTAGGTCTTTATTTAGCCAAAATTTGTTCAACTCAGGGATGGAGCAAAGAACAAAATGCCTTTAGGTAACGTCCATGTTTTTGGAGGGAGAGTCCATATGGGAGTCCTGGGCAGGCCAGTAGCACACAGAGATCTGAGTATGATTTGAGGGTCCTATTGAGGACCCTCAATGTGACTCAACAAATGTCCATCTGGTTACAGCTGAGAACAGTTGTAGTGTAGTAGCATGCAGTGGCTTTGCATACCTGCTCCTGCAATTTCTCCCACTCGACATTACCCCGTGCAACCTGCAGTCAATTCGTAGAGACTTTCTGTGGGCCATGTAATATTCTTCTTCCTTTAAACACATCTGGGATGAGGAGAGAGATACGATGTCTTTAAAAAGATAAAAATTATCTTAACACCTTAAGTTGGTGTTAAGTCAGACCTCTTGACTGTGGTTTTGTGCGTCTGTGTGTGTATTTGTAGGTATGAAGTTAAACCTTATTAAGATCAAGGAGAGAATACAGACGTGTATCAGAGAACCTGTAAAAGATTTTCTGTGCAAAATGTCTTTGATTTCATCTAGCCATTTCTTGACGAGCACCAATAATCATCAACAGACTGAAAACTTATTTGCTGGGACCTGTACTGTTTTGAATCCCTCTGAGACAGAAGGTTGTCAGAACTAGGATTGGGTGAAAATTTCTGGTGCATATGATGACAGCAGATAAGTCCTGGTTCCAGTACTGGGCTGGGTCAAGTTTGCAAAAGTGCCTGAGCAAGATGGGAGCTCCTGTGAAAATGAGTGTAATGATACCAATGAATTTAAAATCTTTAAGCTTCATAGGTAAACATACCAGAAAAAGTCCAAATATTATTTTTACTTAAGGCTTAGAATCAGGATGCCTTCTAATGAGGGCTCTCTATGTTCATAAGTTGAAGCCATGTGTTTAGTGACAGAAAAAAAATGTAAAAATGTCCTAATTTTATGGCCCAGATCTGACAGTTCTGGAGCCCAGTCCATTTTGACATAAGATCCAGTCCAGGTTTCATGTTCCCATATAGACTTTTCCTGGAATACAATACATAATGGATCAAGCTGCCATATTAAATTTAGTTGTTCACTGTCATATCACGTGGTTCACACCCTGTTCCCTAAATCCCATACTAATCTGGTTGTCGGTATCTCATTTGGTATAAAGGCACTTTAGCCTCAAAAGCAGCAGCAGAGTCAGTACTTATGGAAGAATCAGTAATGAGAGGGTTAATACCAGGCTCCGATCCTAACATGTTATAGCTTTTATATGTCCTCAGGAATAGCACCTCACTCCCGATACATATATCCCTACAGCTGTGCTGGGAAGATGATGATTTGTGATTTGTTTCCCAGACTCATCTTCTTTCATTTTTTATGGTAACCCCGATGTGTAGTGTAGTTTTAGCAGTGTTGATAATGCACCTTTTACCTGGAGTGAATTTAATGGGATTTGACATTGACAGGGGATGAGAAAATTCAATGGTTTTATTATTCTTCCTTTTTCTGCAGCAGTCTCTGTAGATTGCATACTATTAGGATAGACAACGTGCATCTTGGAGATTTCCTTTCTCTCTCTTTCTCAGTCTGCATCCGCCCTTATAACTTGCTCTCACCATCAGGCTAAGAGCATCTCCTGTCATTAAACTCCTTTGAGGGAGAAGAGATAGAGAGGAGGACAGGAGGAAGACCAAGATTTCACTCAGACACCAAGCACTGTTAACTCGGTATATTAAGGAACAGGCCTTCTCCTAGAAAGACTATGAGTAACACTGCAAGCGAAACTGTGCTTTGTCACTTATGTGAGAAGTTTATTGTGTCTTTCCAGTTTATTGTGTCTGACATTTGGATCTGCTTGTGCCCTGAAAGGATGGCAGAGACCCATCTTCTCAGTCTCTTTCCTACTTCCAGGCATGGGTGTCTACCGTGTCCTCGTATTATGCTTTGCCAGACTGCAGTTACAGGGCCCATGTCTCTGGCCTATTCAAACTATATTCCCTTCAGTCTGGTCCTGATGTTTGGCTTGCTCTCTGCCTGCTGATCTCTGAGGTTCCTGCTCATGCAGTGCTGGGTATCACTGAGAGCACTGGGGAGGCAACATCTCTGCATGGTGCTGCCTTCGAGGCTTGGTGTGGCAGTGTATAATGATCCCTCTGGATAGGTAAGATAAAACACCTTTTCCCAACTCCTTCCCAAAAAGGTTAAGAAATTAATTTTAGATGAACATCTTTGCCCTCTGAGCAAGTCTTTGTATCAATGATCTCATGACAGATTGCTCCTTAAACTGGCCCTAGCGTAGGTCAGGGTAGAGTGAGAATATTCTGTATTTAATGAAGCAGAGATCAGAGCCTCTAATATTTCATCATTGGTGTGCAGAGGAGCAAGGGAGTTATGATCATGGAGAGCTGGTGGCAGAAGGGGCCCTTGAGAGAGGCAGTGATACCAGGCAGCGCTCTCGCTGTGTGGCTCTTTGCCCCCAAGACTGTACTGCTGGAGGTTTCCAACTTCATCTTGGAAAAACTAACCTTTATCCTTAAACTCATTTAAATGATTGAATTCAGGGTTGGCAAAAGATATTGGGCTAATAACCCTCAGGACAAAGTCTTTAGCCTGCAGATAGGCATGGCATGTGGACATCCATAACCTACGGGGTCCTGTGGAGCATTTAGCTAAGCTTTGCTCTTCCAACAGCTTTTGCCTCAGCATCAGGGCAAGCTGATACTGAGATGCTGGTAAATTAGAAAGCCAACTCACAGCTTCAGTGGTTTACAAGTGTCTAATTTATTAATGAGTGGAGGCCATCTCAGTGCGTGCAAATATAGATTTTAAATCAGTTGCCATAATGTACATAAACAATTAAACTTCTGGTCGTATGGGTTGAGATGCTAATGTTAATCCACCTCTGACTCGAGCGCTACTTTCAGTAGCTCTGTGCTCTCTGGGAAGCAGTGATATATGATGCTGTGCAAATCACTGGTGCCCTTAAACTGCAGCTCTGAAATATTTACACATCCAAAGTGTGTGTGTAAATTGGGAGTATCACAACGTTCCCATAGGGTGACAGAGATTTGTAAATTTTGTTTTCTGCGCAGCCCTGTGTTTCCTTGCAAGTGACCCGAGAGCTGGGACCCAGGCACATAAATTCCCCAAATAATTCTTGCAGTACTTAGGGTGAGCTCAGCTCCCGCTCCTAGATACTAGAAGCAAATCTTTTGAAGGTGTCACGGTTATGACTTGCCCTTTTGAAAAGGACTGGTAGTGTCTTTAAAGTAACAACTCCTGGAGGCACACTAATAGCCATACAGAGTACTTTTCCATGGCATTGAGTAAGAGCATGCTGCCGGCCATAAGACTAATGAAGGAAATATATATGAAGGAAAGCAGGGTTTCTTTCACTCCTAACTCATCCTGGCCACATAAAAACTATGAGCTAATGCCTCTGTAGCTGAGCTCTGACCCTTGTGAATATTAATGATTTTTCATTTTTTCTCGGTCCAGCCAAAATAAGAGCTGCCTCACAAGACACTAAATTTGCAACTACTGTGTTTCCATCAGTTCTCATAAATTAATTACAGGTGGGCAGGGTCCATCCTTCTTGAGACTTTGCCAGACTGCTGGTGTGCTATTGTACTTGTTTTTGAATGACTCTGAACCAAATGCTCATCCCAAACCCACAGTTTATAATATATTGCTATAACTCTTTGCAAGTGAGAAGTCCAGCCACTAGATGTCTCTCAGTGCTGAACAGAGGTGACTTGTGTCCTGATGAACAAAAGATAAAGCTGTTGCTCACAATGTGCAGGAGGAGGTATTTAGTTTGGCTCGGGTTTTGCCCAGTCTGGCTATTTTCTTTAATTTCCATATGTTATAGTCAATAATGAGCCTTTGTGCTCTACCAGGGTGCTGGGTTGCTGCTTTCAAGTAGTAGGAAGAGAAGAAGATCCACAAGCAAAGTGGAAAGGAATTACATTACCCCAAATTACATTTGGGGTACATTTTGGATGAAAATGAAGAAAAGATATAGGTACCACTTGTGGTCATTATGGTATGATAGATTTTATAGGAGTGTGTTTGTCTTATTGCCTGTTTTTTAACCAGATTCCAATCTGGATAATAACAGTCTGCCTGAACTCATACTCCCTCAGCACTTACAATTCTTCTTCATTTGCTGCCTTAAACTATTGTTGCTTTTAAACAGCTGCTGTGCTGCATCGCAGGGAAAGCTGCACTTCAGGGAAGGGCAAGCACTTGTCAAATGATATTAATTCAATAATTTATACAGTGTTATTTTTCCCCATATTTGGTAATAAATTATTCACCTCATATCATTTCACATTATTCATCTGGTTAACAGAGGTAGCCTAACAATTTTCAAATATATTTGTCAAACAATTTGTTGAATTACTTCTGTCAGTTTTTTCCCCAAATAAAAGCTTTGACAAATAATCACAGTCCTCAGCTGCCCAGCCCTTGTGGTCAGTGAAGTGGCTTAACTAGATTGATAGTGAATAGTTTTGTAAAGCAAAACAATGTGGAGAAAAAAAAGGCAAAAAGAGACTAACGGAAGTTCATTTTTGACATTCAGTGAATATTACTGAAATATTAGCTAATTATTAAAATTTTAGTGTCAGATCTACTTTTTAGCTTTTTTGTGTGCGTATGTGTGTGTGCTAGACCCTCTGATGGCAGCAACTTTCCACCCAAATTTGAGCACAGACATTGGAGGAAACCTGGTTGAAAAGATGGAGCTGGAGATGTTTGTTTATGTGCCTCCAAAATATGAAATTATATATTAAATTATGTATCTTAACATTCAGTGTGGGATTACTGAAATGGTTGTCTTCAAGACTGCTTTAAGCTTGGTCAGCTTTGCATAAAATGAAGTCTGCTATAGGCTAGAAATGTGTGCACAGGTAGGAGGAGTATGTCCTATACTGTGAACTGGACATTGGCCTGGAATTGTGGTCATGTCCTTCATAGTAATTTCTGGATTTGGAGGTGAAATGAAGGGTGGCCGTTGATGGTGGCACGGTGCTGGGCTTTGGAAGGCTTTGGTTTGGCTGTTTTGCCGCACTTTGTTCCATAGCACTATGACAGGATTGTTTCATATATCAGTATCTGATCTCTGGTTTCCTATTCATACACTGCAGACATTGGGGCTGCAGGGGTACTTTGATTGTATCCTAGAAGTCTTTATGAAACATTGATTGGTCAAGAAACGAGAAGCAGCAGGAAGCCACAGCTTTCTGACTTGGGAACCTGAAAGTCTCCCATACCATTCATCTTGTGCTTTGCTGACATGATCTCACTTGCTAATGTTTTTGCAGAGCATCCTATGTAACAGCGTAATTAATGTAAATTACATTTTATTTTTAAATCATTCCCTTTCCTTCCTGCATTTTTCATATCTAAATGTCAACTTTTATGGTAAACAGCGGTGTATTGGCAGAGACTGAACAGGAATACTCTTGTGCAGCAGGAAACCTGCTGAGGAGGGTTCTCAGACTCTTCCTTGAACAGTAGCTTAGCTAGGTGAGGTCAGTGTTCCTTGACAGCCCTGCAAGTTGGGCTTGAATTTCTTTTCTTCTTGCATGCCATGTCTTCCTGCTAAACTGGCTGTTAAAGGCTTCAGACTATGAGTAGTACTGGAGAACTAGTAGCATAGGTTTAGATTTTGCAGATTAAAGGTAATGATAATGTCACAGTAGAAAACCAGTTCAAACATACTACAGTAAAAAAACCCGCCCTCCTCCCATTAATACAGTAGAAATTACTTTCTACAAAACACCTTTTTGTGAAAGATGAAATTCAAAGTGGTTATAGCTCTGGGAAGTGGTGCTATTAACTTTCCTCACCCATTATTCTTCATTTCTGGCCATTCCACTCTGCCTTACTAAATCTAGGCGGCATTAAGAATTCTTACACACTTTTCATTTCATTTTTGCTTGTCGTTAGGGTAAGCTCTTTGGGGGCAGGCCCAGTTTCCTAGTTTCCTCACTGTACATATACACATATTTGGCACCAGTTGGCTCTGAACTGGGCTTTAGTTCTTCAGACACTCTTGTCAAACAAACAGTAGGTTGCCTGTTAGGCAAAAAGCAGATATTAGAAATTCTTGGAAATCAGATGGGAAGATTTTGTCAGGTTCAGAAGAAGTCTTAAATACTTACATAGATGGTATGTGGCCATAACAATAAACTTGTGGGTACCATTAATTGGAAGAAGATATCAGGGAGCTATTAAACATCCACAAACTGAGCTGGCCCTGCACTGCAGCTTACGACTATTGCTATTATCACTTTACACACTGGAAAATGGAGACATACATAAGAGGAGATGTCTTTGCAGTTTAGTCTCACAATTTCTGTCTTGTGACCCTCTGGACTTTTGAAAGTTCAGTTCTTTATTTTTTTTCTTTCTTTTTGTTTATACACATCAGGACAAAGTCTGAAAGAGAGAAAACATCCTCCCAAAGCTAAGGGAAGTTGAGAAAAAAAAGCACTTGGAAGGATGCATACTCCAGAAATTGGATTCTGGGCATGTACTGCCAGGATGGAGGATTTTTATTTAATTTTATAGAAAAATGTTCGGGTTATTTTACACTGAGATGCAAAATCTCATTTGCAGCCAAGCCCCGGAGGGAGTAAAAGGAACTTGGAGAGCTCATAAAGACAAGTCTAATAGGATTAATAAGAAAAAGGCCTAAGACATAAGCCTTTATTGTACACATTTCTTGTTAAATTTTAGTATTGATAAAGGGTGAAATGCCCAGACTTAACCAAACATTCGTGTCCTTGGGGCAGTGGCAGAGTGACAGTGTTCACATGGGTTTCTTATGCCACTTTTCTAAGAGGGACCTCATGAAGATGCTGTCTCTTGGGGTACAGTGAGTGAGGGGAACGGGGAGAAATCTCAAGTCTGTTCTGAGTAAATGCTGCTCTCCCAGGATAACAAATAGTTACCCGGGGTTGAATTTTGCCTATGTCTCAACTTACTCTCCGCACTCTTCCACCATTTGACACTTGAAGGGACTTTGGCAGGGGAGAGCTTACACCAGCCTTTCTTGCTTAAAAAGGACCTAGAGCCCCAGCTGAATAGGCCTGCTTCATTGCTCTGCTCGATCCTAATTGCTTCCCTTATCTCTGATGCAAATTATTGATGCCTATTGCAGTTTTGACATGCATTTGATGAGGAGGACACTTTAGAGAGAAAAGGGGTTGGGAAGAATTTCCCTGGCCTTGCAGCAGGGAGAAGAGAGAGCAAGGCAACACTGTGTTTGGTGATGTGCCATGCCTGGGAGCTGAGGGGAGGGATGGACACCATGGAGTCAGTAAAGGTAAGGCACCATCGAGATGAAATTGCGAGGGCTTGGACCAGGCCTTTCCTCCTGTACGAGGTGGGGCAAGGAGCAGTAACAGGCAGTAAAGCTCGGCTGGAGTTAAAGTGAAGCACAGGCTTTTTAATCTCACATCCCAGCCCAGCTTGTGTTTTGCAGTGAATGACAGAGCAGATCTATTCTAGGAGGAGTAGACAAAGAGCTGAGGTAAGAACAAAGGAGGTCCGTGTCCAGGTTTCTGTAGTGCAGGGAGATGACATTCCCGTCTGTGCCTATTCTCCTCTAATTATCTATGTCACAAGTTGGCCTCCATGAGGCTGGTTCCCACCTTGTCCCAGCAGCAGCACCGCACAGTGAAGGATTGCCTGGAGAACAGATGGAGACCCCATGACAAATGAGAGGTAGTATAGTTAGATGCCCACAGGAAGGAGCAAGGGTTAGCATCCATCACCACTGATTCAGTGTGGAGAGAGAGACACACTAAGATGGAAATAAGGAGAGATCAAAGATAACAAATGGGACCCAAAGAGAGACAGAGCATTGTCACCTAGTGCCAGCAGCTCATCAGTTATCTTGTAGCATCTCTAAGATGGCTGATGAACCTTTGCATCCTTCCACTTGCCACCCAGGGAAGCTCTATGGCCTACAAAGGGCACCCAAGTGTTATATCAACCTGGCCTGCTCTACCTAGATAGTGAAAAAGAGAGCGAAATGGAGAAGAAGAGATTGGGTGAGCCTACCACGTTTTCTTGTCTGCTTCTGTTAGCCATCTGCTACTGACAGTGCCTGTCTTTTGGGAGAAGGATGATTGCATCATTTATATTGAGCTCACTGTTCCAGTCTCCTTGATTTAGGATAAAGTTTGGTTGTACTCCTGGCTGCTCAAATGTGTGCCAGGTAGGTGCTACCAAGAACATTTATTAAAATAGACAGATGGGCACTGGCGTAAGGAAGCAGACGTTGGAATGTTTGAAATCAACCAACTGCGAAATAGAAAAATCAAGAAAGTATATTCCTCAGCCTGGTAGTACTAGCCTTCCAGTTTGGGGCTGTCCTTTTCACCCTTTTTACATGCATACACCCACAAGCAGCTACTCAGGAAAGCATCACAGCCTGATATTAGCTTGCTGCCTTAATGTTTTCAGTTTGGCCAGGATTTGGGGGGGATCCCATAACCATCTCCTGCCCCTGAATCAGCACAATCAAAATGTAGGTGTGCTGACAGAGCAACACCCAGGTTCCCCTGGAAGCCCAGGCATCTCAAACATAGGCAAGGTCTGGCCCTATTGTGCTCAATGCAGTAGGAACTTAGCTACCGATTTCTGGTAGATAGGAGGTGAGATTTCTAATCGCTTGTCGAGATACATTTGCGGCATATTCTGATTTCTTAACAGCTCTTTCTGTCTGCTCCTGTTCCTTTGGCACTGTGATCACTCTCCATTAGCTCTCTCAAGTAGTGGCATGAGATGCCAGGATAGATACTGTCAAAATCAAACATCTTGTTTTGTTCCTTTTCTTTTTTTTCCTCACCTACCACAGGAAAAGCTGAAGTGTGTATGTTGGGTGTTTCATAGTCATGTATAGAAGAGGGAGTCGGAGACTATTTAAAAATATATATAACTGAGATTTATCAAATTAGTAGAGAGATCCCTATTCTTAGGTTTGAAAATGTTTTTGAATCAGTCAGCAATTTGAGGCAAACATGGTGTCAATCTTAGCAGTTTATTTTGTGCCTGTGTTAATGCTGGGGGTGAAGGGCTGTCCGGAGTACTGCTACTGCCTCGTGACTGTGATTCTGTCTGAGTCACTTCTTGGCATCTCTTGTTCTCTGGTACACTTGGGCCAGCCTGGAAGAACTGCATTGGCCTCCATGACTTTTATAATGTTAAACATGATTTTTGTCTTGCTATGTTTCTGCTTGTCTATTACTAACCTGAGAGGAACAATAACAGTGTTAACTGTGCTCAGGTATTACTGTGACTGCCAGGGTAGAATATTTAGCTGCTCTCTAGGTGTATTGTTTGTAAGAATTTGTTTGTAAGGGAAATGGACCAATTTTTGAAGACCTTTCTTACGTCCTTCATTGTACTGATGTGAAAGGCAATGCCCCAGAAAAAAAACTAAAGTAGGACATGGGATTTGGCCTGATTCTCCCCTTTCTCCTGGGGCTTATCTGTGCCTGTACAAAGTCAGTGAAAGATACTTGTGCCACTTGAAGGGAGAGATGTTATGAACTGATAATTTTGGTTTGCTGTGTTTTACTTTCACTTTATGCACATGTAAATGACAGTCCTCCAGCAGGCTCCACCTCGTGTCAAATGGTGCAGCCAGCTGGGAGTGAGGGTTGTGAACACAGGTATGTGTAGTGGAGAACTACTGCTTCCCTCCTACTCCCTCTTTTTTCTATCTACTGTAAAGACCTTTGAGATCTTCTAACGGAAGTGCTGTAAAAATACAAATCATTAGTCAAGTAACTGGAAAGTAAATGTAAGTGCACATATTTGTGCCTGTTCCTCTTAGTGCTGCACAGTGTTCCTTTCCATCGGCTGATTTATAGCCCCCAGATATGCAAGGTCATCTCCATTTGATTCTGCAGTGTTGCATTTTTAAATGATGCTAAAGCCTCCCCTTTATTACCATGACAGAAATAGTACAAACTGAGCAGACCTTGACCAAAGGAGTAGCCCAATAAAAATATGAGGTGCCCCCACCAGACCAGTAACTAGGAAACAATTTGTGAAGCTCAGTGATGCTTCCATTCCCTTTTTGGCCTCATTAGCACTGTGTATAGCAGCCTGAAAGGGCCAGAAAGCATGCTTCTCTTAAATACACTGCTGCTTCCTCTGCTTGTTTCCCTTGCTTCCCAAGTGCCTGAGCTCGGGCTCCTCCCGCACCCAGAACAGGTTCAGGTGAGCTTGGGGATTTGTTTTAGCTGAAGACATAGCAGCTCACAGTGTTGGTGCTGACAGGTGGACATACAGTACTCTTTCCATTTCTGCCAGCCTACAGTTATGCATTGGTGGATTTTACTAGCAAGCTGCTTTCCCCTTTGATAGAAAAGACACTCACATGAAATTTCAGCTGAGGCTGATAGGAGTCTTTCCATTTTTTCAGTCCTCTCCATGACTTGTCATGAGTTTCCTGCTATGAATCTCTTTGTCTCTGGGAAGCACAGGAGTTGCAAACAAGACATGTTTCTATGTTTAGCTGGGCATTATTGGCTAGATTAAGGATTGAATGAAGCATATTTAGGTCTTGAGAGATGCTCGGTGAGGAAATGAGGCATCTCTCTTCCATTGTTTCTGCCTCAAGAAATGGCCCCAGAATGTAAAGCCAAGGACATGACTCCTCCAACTCCTTTGATTCTGTGTCATATTTTCCTGCAGATGTGTTTTTGCATTTCATTGTCTCCCAAGGTGACAAGTGCTAAAGAAGAAGAACAAAAGGTTAAAAAAGAAGCCTTTTGCTGTTTTAAATCTCACCATGATGCAGAATTAATTAAGTATATAAGGGCATCATATGAAATTGTAAAGCAAATGGACTTAGCCTAACCCGAAAAGAATATGGGAGAGGCACCCTAGTGATTCAGTAGGATGCAATGTGTGTTCCTTTTGAAAGTAAGATCAAGCCAAGGTTTGGCTGGTGGAAACTTTTGAGTCCTGGAAGAAGTGCTGGTCCATATGCACAGTTCTCTGACTGAAATCCATTTCTAGCTCCCTTACATTTAGCCAGAGGCATCTGAAAAGAAACCAGCATCACAAATGTTCACAGTTGATTTGCTGAGAAGCTGAAGAGTTGCTGAGAGCCCAGCACTCTTCCTTGAGATGCACTGAGTCTGGGACCAGGGAGGTTAGATGTCCCTCTCTCCTTTTAGGGCCCTCACATTTCTACATTGCTCTATGTAGCTTTCATGTTGGCCTCATTTTTCCAGATTTCCTCCTACTCTTTGTGTGTGCTTCCCACACCAAGACATGGTTATGCACTGGGGTAAAAAGCAGCCCTGCAGCAGAGCAGTACACATGTGTGTGCTTTAGAGAATTATGGTGGAGAGAGAGATCACTGCTACTGGGCTTCACTTGGCAGCAGGTGGGGTTCTTGCCTTCATGCTTGACATTCAGCTGGCTTTTCACCTGCTAAGGTTCAGTCTCTTCATTCATATCTGGGCATGTAGGTTGCTCCATCTTGGTTCCTTTCCTTCAGTCCAGGGGGAGACAAATGGAACAGGTCTCTGTGATTCGGTCTGCAGTTTTTATGCGCTTAACATTTGCACCTACCTCACTGTAGTCCACACTTCCTCTTGCTCTAGCCTCCTCAGTCATTTTTCCTGTCTTTGGTGCTTTGTCCCTCCATCTCCATTAGTTTGCTCTCTCTCCCATCTGCATCCTCTCCGCATTCCCATTCAGTTCCCCCTAGTAGGCATGTTACGCGGTCATCATTGCCTCTAGTAAGCCAGTTGAGATGTCATGTTTCATGGATGTGCTAGGTTGTTGGGGTTTCCTTTCCCCTACTTGTTATTATTTTTCCAACTCCATTTTGGCACCTACATTTATTTGAAACAAATTGCAGCATAATTTGTTTTTCTAATTTTGAAGGTGCAAACTGCTGGTACCAGAGGGGTCGGTGATTCAGGCACCCAGTGCCAGTCAGCTGGGACTGCACACAGAGATTTGTGCTGTGTGAGGAAATACTTCATTAGACTTGTATTCCACGAAGACACTCTTGCTTCTTAATGCCTATGATTTTAATTAAAACCTGGAAAGTGAAGAATCCTCGGGTTGTATTAATGTTTTCATTTCCATTAGGATAGCAGAGTTTATAAACACGAGCTGGGTTTATAAATTAGACCTTGTACGAATATTAAGTGCACGGTGCAGCAGAGGCAGCCGAGAAGTGGAGTGGAGCTGGCCCCATCTGTCTCTTTCCTTGGCTTGCTCTCGTTTTGTGGTGTTCTCCTCTTGGCACAGCCTTTTCTGAGCTGTTCGAGGGTGCTCCCTTGGAGAGTACGCTAATGGCCTCTTCCATTTCTTTCTGTGGATGCTCTCCTCACTCAGCAAAGCAGGGAGAGAAGCAGATGTTTCAATCAGGGGCTTGCAGAACAACCTGCAAAGGTGACTTTGGGTATAGGATATTGGGATTTTGTGACAGGCCACGTAAAAGAGGAAACAGATTCTCCTGACCCAATTTTTGTGTGTGCATGTAGAGAGCTGCACAGAGAGTAGCCAGATCTAAATATGCATCAACCACTTAGAGCCATCCACGCCCAGTGTGTGCGTACATATCATTGAGCACACTTAGGAACGTGACAGAAGATGCAGCGTCTCCAGAGACAACGTGACAGCTGCACAGAGCCATGTGCAGGCTGCACTGGGGTAGCACAGACAGGCACTTCCTAGCACACACAGCCTGACACAGGCGCTGATGAAGGGGACTATGGGCCCCATACAGCCTGACTGTACTCAGCCGTGCAAGGCACGCACCGGCTGCCAGTGTGGCACCAGTGACAGTAACAAGTGCTTGTCTGGCACATGCTGCTCAAGGACATCACAACTCTCTGCAAAGACAAACTCTATGCAAGGGAAGTTGAGGCAAGGGCAGATGAAGTATCTCAAGCTGCACAGCTGGCTGTAGCAGAGCTGTCAGTAAAGCCTGGATCTCGTGGCTGTAGATACTGAGATCCCATTCCTGTCTTTGACAGTGTAGTAGAAAGGAGGGGTGTTTATTTGCAGCTCTGACCTTAAGCCAACCTTCAGGTACCACAGCTAAAGACTCTCTTGTGGTGGCTATCAGTAAGGGCATCTATCTTGTGTGCAATGCAGTGTTGCGCAGAGAAGCTCCAGCAATACTATCTAAGGTACCTAGTTCAGGCTGCATGTGGTCAGAGGTACCCCCAGAGGCCTGCGCTGTGTTAGCAGGTTCTTTCTGGAGCATGTTTTCACCTTTCACGCCAAAGTCTGGCATATCTAGAATGTGCAGAAGCAAGGACCTTGCACGAAAACCATGCAGCCACCCAGATGCAAGGGAGCTGCAGCAGAGGTTGAGGGTATTGTGTTTGTGAACCTGTGTTTTAGTGTTAATTTCTTTGCTCTGCAGTCCAAACATTCTGAGAAGAGCAGTCCATCCCTTCAGGCCACGTGAGACCGGCTTAGCAGCATAGCTGCTGAACTGTCGGTGATGATTTGCTTGCTAGTGCCTGTGATTCACTAACAGTTCCATTTCCATCGATAGCCGAGGTGGTACAGGGGATGGAGGAAGGTGGGAAGAGAGCCCCTGGCATGCCTGCCTCTCCCAGGCTCCCTGTCAGAGTGCCGGGATGCTCTGGCCTAGCGGAAAAGTTCAGGAGAAGGAAGGGAGTTGTGCTCATTGTCAGATTCTGTCTCCTTGAGCCCAGTAGGGTCGTTATTGAGATATCCTTCCAAGCAGTCTAAGTAGAAACGTCTTGTGACCAAATGAAAACAAATGGAGAAGCCGGGGAGACTCATTTGAGGGGGTTCCCTTCCCTAGTACTGCTGGCCCCAGAGGGAGAGGCTTCCTGGCACTTCCAGCCCTGACATACATCTGAGTCAGTGGAAGGGGTGGTGGAGGGGGAAGTGTGGCTTCATGGACTATTTTTCAGGCTTTTTTGACACCCCTGAGCCCACTAGGGGCCATTATTTAGGCTGTCTGAGAGCACCACCTCTGGTCTCTCTCCCTCTGTTGAGTCTCAAAGGGCTCTGGGCCGCCACGTCCTGCTGAGAGAGGGGAGAGCCATCAATCATGGTGAGGCCCACAGCTCCTCACTGGAATTCCCAGCGGCACGGCAGCTCCTCCTGCTCCCCATGTTGCCACTGCTTAGGTTCAAGGCAGGCTCTGGCAGTGGTTTGGAAATCTTGAGTGCTTCTTTCAAAACCTTTTTACTTTCTACCACTTTCCTTCGTATATTTCTGCAGGAGGGTGGAGATGGTTTAATTCACCAAACTAAGGAGTTTGCCTGTCATTTAATCTCTTAATTTAGTCCTACTTCTTCTCACCCCCATATGGCCCAATTCTCTTCAGCCCCTTTCTGGTGAGAAAAGGTTGTGACAGTGATAGTTTTCCAACAGCCAGGAACTGTATGGACAAAATTCCAGCCTCCTTTAGCATCAGCATTGTGTGCTTAGGGAGGAAGTGAACAAGTGAGAAGGAAATAACGTGAGCAAATGCAAGGGAATAATGCAGCTAACTGACTGTGCAGAGCTGGATGTGCAAGGATGCAGGGAATGTGAGAACCCACAGGGCAGGCTGCACACAAGCTCCTGCCTTGGTTGTTCCAAGGGGCACTTGCAGGAACTTCATGTTTTAAATGCCTGGGTTTATGTTGGGGGACCTGGAAAGCAGATAGAAAAGCGGTGGTAACACCATGCTGTAATGGCAATGTCTCTTCAAGAAATCTCTCCTGAGAGTTCCTCATTATGCAAACAAGTCTGGCAAATGATTATACCTGCTCTACTTCCATGGATTAATAGATGTAAATGGAAGAGCTGCTGTTTGTTCCCAAAAGCTACATTCAGTCTCCCATACCCAAGCTATGTGCTAGGCCAAGTGCAGCATGTTTCAGGGTATAATCAGGCATTGCTTTTTACCCCTCTGATGAGAATTTCTATTTTCTAAGATCACTAGTTCTAAACATTGCATTCCTTTAAACCTGTGCATCCTCGCGGAGTATAGCACAGTGGCCTTTTGTGTACGTGGGCTCAGTATTTGTCATCTGGTTCCTGCCCAGGGAACCTGGGAGATGTAGGATGTGTCACTCGTCCTGGTGAGCTGGCAGAGAAACTAGCAGAGAAGATCCCGGTGCTTGCTGAATTGATGCAGGGAACATTTTGAGAATGCAATGGGGAGATTTTGTCATCTTAGTCACAGACTTGAGTATGATGTGGGAAAGGAGGCACTTGTTATCATCTGAAGGGAATATTGTTACTTCTGTGAAATTACATCTGTGCATTTTAAAGTCAGGATGCTTTGCAGGGGGTTTTTGTTTGTTTTGTTCTTTTGTGGAGTAATCTAGGTCAGGTCAACCTGTGTTAGCTGAGCCTGGGGCTGACATCACCAAGTTTATCTTGTGGTAAAACCGAAGCAGACTATCAGCGCAATGTTCTTCCAGTTGAGATGACTTCTGACAGTTGCCATGAGGTTAAAAACACACTTACTTTCCTTTTGAGCGTAGACCTGGCCTCTCATCCTCCCATTGGATATTTGTAGGACAGTCCTGTCATGACTACCCTGCACCGTCAGCAGCTCTAAGGCAGGACAGTGCTTACCTACTGCAGCTTAGTGCTCATCTGGCACACCGAAAGCACAAGTGTGTCACCTCCGAGGTGCTCTGACTGGCATCTTCCCTGAGCACCAAATAACTGCAAATAAATTAAGTGATTTCTGATTGCTAAAATTGGCGTGTGCTGCAGAACATATCTAGGCTGCAGATCGTTCTGCTTTAACTCAGATGAACTGCTTGCCAGGCGCCTTGAGATAGCTAAAGCTAAAGTAGGTTTGGTATTTTTTTTTTTTATCTGGGTGCAAAAAACAATTTCACAACCTTTTCTTTCCCTTCTTTGTTATCAGGAAAATGAAAGCAGAGTATTTCGAGCGAAGTTTTGAGCCAAGCAAAAATACACAAGTTTTGTTTGTTTTTAATAGGCTTGAAATTTTAAAATTCTAATTAGTCTTAAAAATATATATATAAAAAAGAAAGACATTTTTCTTTTGCTATATTAGCTTGGGGAGGGGATTGTCATTTCAGCCCTCTTCTCCAGGCAGCTCAACTTGGAGAAGAGAACAAAACAGTACATAATGGGGGTTTGCTTGTGACAAAGCAGAGTTAAATCATGGGAGATACGATCTACATAGCACAGTCTGTAGCAAAGAATGGCGGTATTGAACTCTGCTCTGGCTTTCCTCAGACAAAAGGAAAATGCGTCTTAACTCTAAACCAGCTTGAAATTAAGCAATTCAGTTCATTTCAAAATATAAGACTGAAATATTTGATGATGGGAATATTAAAATGCTGCCTCCATTTCTCCCCCAGAAGGAAAATATTATGAAATTTCCGTGGATA
The DNA here is from genome assembly GCF_000705375.1 of Tinamus guttatus. The sequence continues at coordinate 184,175 of NW_010582619.1, read as the reverse complement.
ATTTTGAAAACTCCTCTCTTCTGCCAGTAAGAAAGTAAAAAAGCAGATACTGAAGAGTCAGAACAGCTTTCAGGATACACATTCTTAATTTTGCTCATAATATTGCTATGATATTTTTTATAATCACACCTAGAGAACATACCACAAATATTCATATCAGGACCCAAAAGCTATTTTTAATTAAGGTACAGTACAAACAGTTAGGTAACTTACATATTCTGTGGTGGTTGGGATTGCTTCTCTCCGTTTCATTAGCCCTGTGATGGGCAGGAGGTGATTTGGAGTTTTGTTGGAAGTTTGATGAGGAACTTACCTGGCTTTGAGCTGCTCAGAGGGCTGGAAAACAAGACCTCATTTGATCTGGAAAGACTTGGAAGGAGATGGAAGTCTGGTGAGGTGTTGACTGAATTAACTTTACAGTTGCATAGGGAGGTCTCTTAGAGAATGGTGTGAGAAGATTGAGAGGGGATCTGATCAATATGTACAAATACCTGAGAGGAGAATGTGAGGGACCAAACCATTCCTGGTGGTGGCCAGTGACAGGACAAGGAATGATGGGGACAAATTAAAACACAGGAAGTTCCACCTCCATGTGAGGAAAAACTTCTTTACTGTGAGGGCGACAGAGCCCTGGAACAGGCTGCCCAGAGAGGTTGTGGAGTCTCCTTCTCTGGAGATCTTCAAAACCCGCCTGGATGCCACCCTGTGCCACGGGCTCTAGGTGTCCCTGCTGGAGCAGGGGATTGGACTAGATGATCTCTAGAGGTCCCTTCCAACGTCAACCATTCTGTGATTCTGTGATTCTGTGTGTGCTTGCAAAAGGGGCTCATTGTGGCCTATCTATTCTGCTTTGGGTACAAACTACAGATTTCTGTTAACCCAGGGGTTGGACATGCTGCTAGATTTGGAAATCTCCAACTTGTTTTTTTTTTTGCTAGTGTGCGTCTGAAAGTGCTCAGAGATTGCAATTCTCCTCCAGCTCTGAAGAATCCTATTGATATATGCTCCATATTATGATCATATATAAAGACTGATAAAGCATCTCTGAAAGAAAATCAGAGGGGAATGTGTTGCAGTGTGTGTTAAAGTAACAGAAGTGTGAATGTCAAGTTGAAACCTTCCATTTTGATATATAGCTGCAGGAAAGGGGGTGAAGGGGTCTGTCTGTATAATGAACACCAGAAAATCTACTGCCTAATGATTTTTTAAAGAGAATATAAATCAAAATTGAGATACTCAGAATGGTTTTACACCTACTTAGTATATTCTGTGCGCGTTATACGTCTGCTGTTATAAAACCATACCATACTCTGTCTTTGAAAATTGACTGGAAACTAACAGCACCTTATCAGGCTTTTGCATGTGATAGCCCTAAGGTTTACCTCTGTAGTACCTTTTGAAAAAAAAAAAAAAAGTCCTGCCAATATAGCTCTGGTGTGCACTCCAGCAAAGGGTGAAAAGGAGATGCAAGAAAGGGAAGTAATAAGATTATACCTAATTGCCTTAGCATCCACTTAACCATTTTACATATGTGTCTTAGAACAAATATTTGTGGAGTGTCTAGACTAGTGTTTACAAATGTGTTAGCTAACTCCAGCTAATTGGGGAGCAATTAACGTGAGTTAAAACACTTGCGAAGTCTAGACAAAGGCAGCGCGTGCTTTCCGTGCGGTACGCAGGCATGCTGTTGTGTCTTGTGCACCTCGTGCTCTCTTTGCCTGTATTCCCCAAGGGAAATGGAGGAGATGCTTAAATCCTAGGAAAGGCAGGAACACTTCTCTGTGAGGAAAAATCCTCTCCAAGAGGAAGGGGAAAAGAAAGGTCCAGGAGCTCTCCCTGCTGCGCTGTACTCCACCAAGCAGCACTTCCAGTGCTAACTGTGTGGAAACTGCTCTGCTCTGTGAGTGCTGCCTGTTACTTAATTTGCTCCCTTGCACCACCAGCTTCAGCTAAGCCGTTGCTCTCCATCTAGGGTGTTTGGCAGGTTCCTTAGTTCCTCTTGCTTTTCCTAAGGGTGTGCAGCAGCCACAAGAGTTTTGTACGGCCTTCCCACCAACCACCACCCCACTTTCTAATGGCAGTTAATTCTCCTTGTGCGACGGTGTCCAGCTGATGGAAAAGAAGCACTCTTATAATTGCAATAAAATTATGTTCTTTGCTTTCATAAATAATGCCAGCATCTTCCCATCTCTTCTGATCACAGAAGAGTCATTGCTGTGATCCAGCATTAGGACCCAGGGTGGTGGCGAAGGGCTTGCTGTCCGAGAGCTGTACAAGCGCCACACACACTAAGGGCCACACACATCTTGCTCCTTGGGAAGTTTATTTAAGTGGATGGATGGACATTTGGGTCTGGACAGAGGAGGGGGCACCAGGGAGCAGAGGATGCCTTGCTGGCAGGTAGAGGAGGTCACCACGGAGCTCAGCCAGTGGTTTCTATTCATGTCCTCCTCTCCCAGCAGGAGTTGCTTGACCCAGAATTGGAAATTGGGGGTGATTTCTGCCAGCTAAACGGGGAGGGGGGTAGATACTGCATGCAGGCGCATGTACCTAGCCCTGGCCTTTGACCGCGTGGTCACCTCGTGGGATGCAAGAGCAGTGGTAAAACTTGGTGAGTAGTGCCAGGACACATCTTTTGTCCCCTCCTCAATGCGTTCCCCGCCTAACTTGTGCTGGGCTCCATCCTCCTGGGGATGCAGACAGCGAAGTGTTGTCCCACATCCTCTTGTCCTTCCCTGTCTGCCCGGCCTGGTGCTGTGGTACTGATGAACGTCCTTAAGGAAGGCCAACCGTGGACCGAGAGCCATGACCTGTCACACATGCTGGCCTTTCCTGAGAGCTCACTGGCCACTGGGAAGCACCAGGCTGGATAGGATTGGGAACAGCAATTCACCAAGTCCTCCTGCTCTAACCCTTAGCAAATATTGGCTTTAAAGGAGATTTCCCAGTGGGGAAATAAAAGGAAATTACCCACACTGTGCAGCTGCTGTTCTTTCAGCAGTGCCGTTGTGTTACCTCCTCGCCTCCCACCGGCTCCTGTGGAAATATTTTTTTTTCCTTTGGTGGATGAATACTTTTGAGATTATACCTTGAAAGCAGAATTTAGGCCAGGATCTGGATTTTCCCAGAGCACCAGTGTGCTTGGCAGTTACTCTCGACCCTGATTTAGTGCATACATTTAAGATGCTTTTTAGAGATTGGTGTCTGCTGAGCTGTTGTAGAAGTATATTATAGGTGTGTATATGTACAGAGGGGAGGACTCGTTCTGCAAGCTCTTTGCCTTCTCTTCCCATCAGTACTTCTTCACTGTCTCACGTTGTAAATCACAACTGTAGGGCCTGTTCTTCTAAAGGGGGGTAGGAATAAATCCCACCGACTTCAGCAGCTTCCTCAAGGGAGGTGGAAGAACAGAACTTGCATGTGTTTTGTGTTAGCCCGCATTCGATGTCTTTGTTATATATTAAATAAATTAGTAAAAAGCCAACAAAAAACCCAACCACTTGGCTCTTGGACGGTTAAAGGGTTAAGAAATAAGTGCCTTTATCTCTTTGATATTTCTCCTCACGTTTTCTCTGCCTTCCTTGTCTTACCTCCATCCTTCCCTGTCACTCTGGGTTTTCCTCCTACAGTTAAAGCATTTAAGGGATTACTGTCCACAGGCTTCCTGTAGGTCCCTGACAGCATGGCATGGTCTAGCACGCACCTGAAAGAGACCTGTGCCCTTCCAGGAGGCAAATATCGAGTACTTTACTGGGTCTGTGGGCAGTAAAAACTGTGTCAAGTCTGAGGTGAGGAGAAAGAAGGATTTGTGAGTATAAATGCAAACACTTTTCTTTTTTAATTTCTTTCCCTTCCTCCCTTTCATGTAAACATGTATGGAGGTTAAATCCATAAGATAATTTCAAAGGCATGTGCACACACGCACATTTATATCTATAAATTATTAAAAAAAAAAAAAGGCCAACATCATTCATTATCTACACTGGAGTGTGTAACCTGTATTGCATCCAGTAATTCATTTGCCTGGGCATCAATCCAATTTTAGAATCACAAAAGTGGAAGGCTGGAAGAGATCTCGGGAGTCCATTTTCTTCCTTGCCAACTCATGGATCAAAAATACTAATTCCAAACTCATGATATACTTCAAACAGTCATACCTGTGTTAAATAAGGCCAGATCTGCCTGCCAAAAATTAAAGTTTATTTTTATTTTTAAACTCTAAATGTGTATTTTTCACCAAGAGTTTCCTAGAGAGATTCCGTTTGGGGACAATGATAAATTTAAGCTTCTGGTGACAGCACAGGACAAAAAGCTAATAATATGAAGATTTTCTCATTTGGAAAGGGAGTCTTCCAGTCCCCTGCTGAGATTTGCAGTATTTGCTTCTAGCTTTTGGGTTATCATTCTCTGATCAAAGCTTCTGTATTCATAGAAATGTTAAAACAATTCAGTAATGTTTTAGATGCATTTATTTCAATCGTTCTTGCCTCTGTATGTCATTTGCTCATTGTTTTGCAGAGTCCTTACAAGTTTTTGGACTCACATTAACTAATGGTCTTATCAAGAATTTTCTGAAGTTGGAGGAATTTTCTCACTAAGAATTCTGCACCTTTGCCCAAATTGCTTGGGATTTTGGGGTGGAAGTCAGGGTAAAATATGAAGTGTATATGTTTATAAACCTTGGGAGCAATTGGAAGATATGAAAGGAGGACAGTCCTTCTGCACTTGGGATTTATCCAGGCAAAATCTGCTTTTTGCCAGGAGAGACCTACTAGCATCTCTTGTGGACACAATTATTCTAAAGGCTGCATCAGCTGTCAGAATGAGTTTTGCGATGCAGTAGGAAATATGTCTGGGATTTCACTCTTGTCACGTGTTGTAGACACTCTGTGAGTTCACCTGTACTGCTCATTTATTTTTAAGTTTACTGCATTGAAAGACTCGTGGTTTGAAATGCTTGTCAGTTCAAATGGAGGAAACTTGGAAAACCAGACTACTTTGCGAGCACAGGAATATGTTTTGTTTTAGTCAAGCAAAAGCTTAGCATTCTCTATTAAAAAATTGAAAAAGCAGCTACAAAAACAAGTAATAAAACCATGCATGGTGTTTGCACTCTTATCAGTCACTTGTGGAAATATTTAGGCAATCGGTAGTCAATCCAACCACATCACTCCTTGCAGATCCAATTTGCCAAAAAAAACCCCCTAGTTTTCTGCATTTTTCATTGGGTATTGATCATTCAAACAGAGCTTGGGACCTCCTCTATTTCCAACTGACATTACTGGCATCTCCCATGTTTTTTTTTTTCTCCCTTTCTAAGTGTTTTTTTATAGGAACTGACTGTATCAGTCTTAAGAGGTAGGTTTACATTTCCGTTGTAAAATGTACCAACAATGTGTTCATCTGAGTCCTTTCACGGGGCATATTCCCCTCTTTGGGGAAGTTAATTGCACTGCCACTTGCTTGGCTATCTCATTCCTCACTGGTGTATTTTCTGTATGTTTGTTAACATTTGTTTAGGTCACATCAGAGGAATTATTAATGACAGAGTATTTGACACAGTCTCAAATATAGAGGTATGTACCTGTTACCTACAAATCACCTGAGAGCTGCAGCACTTGACTTTTCCCCACTTTAGCTGCTTTTGGGGTAAGGTTTTCACTGGCCAGTATGTTAAGAATGGCAGAAGGATTTGTTATAGTTCTATAAGCAGAAAAAAAAGTGATGTTCTGCTGTTCAGGAAGAAGTTTTCTGATATTTATGTGGGATGAGAAATGTGTAAGTAAAGTGTTCACTTCCAAAGCCTCACCTTAAAATGTTTTCACTGCATGAATTAGTCTTTCTGGAAAATATTTTAATTGCATTTTAGTTTTTATAAAGAAGAAATATTTCTTTTGTATGTCATGGACACATGAAGTCAGCAGCTAAAGTGACTGGGAGTCCTACTTGTTTCCTAGAGAACCTGAGAGGAATTTCAAAACATCTACATGTGAATGTTGTACACTTACTACTACCCACAGAAGATTTTAGGATATGAAGTGGTCTTGTAATAAGTCCAGTTTCCCAAACGTGCTCTCTCCCTGCATGCTGAGTTCTGTTTTGAAAACCTAGGCACTGGGTTTGTTCTCTGAAGGAGATCTGAGCTCTTTGAAAAAACCTCTCCAGCTGTAAATGCTGTGCTCTCGGAGAGAGCGAGCCAAATGTCTGCACCTGTCGCATTTACCAAGCATGGAATAACTCTGTTTCACCATGAAGTTCTTTTTTACCTTGCACAAAGCTTCAGTATTCTGAGCACTATGTTAAGGGCAGCGGTCTAGCAGAAATCCCTTCCTTTATTTCCTGAGCCCCTTTCAGAGCCTTGTCACAGCGTTTTTGGTTCTGTGCTACAGGAAGTGTTGCTGCCCGTAGTGCAGTTGTGAGCCAGCTGATTGGGCCCTTGCCCAGTATTAGAGGTGGGCCATGTATCTCACTGCTCTGATAGCGTTCCCTGGCACACCTAGCTTCTTATCTCTATCGCCACAGGGTTGTGCTTTTAACACCAGCAAGTGGCATAAACCACCTTCTGTAGTAGGTAGCGTAACACCAGGTGACTGAATGGAGGGAGCCTTGTCAGATACCTCCAGAAATGAAGTGTCATCATCCCCCGTGCCTTTGCTCACTGATGCTAGCAATGTGATCTGCAAGAAAAGCTGGTTCCCTGTCTGGACGTGGCTGAGATGCCTCCTTGTTTCTCTTGTTGGGCGGAGCTCTAAATGTCTGTGCATCTTCAGGCTGGGGTCCCCTGGGGGAGATGCACACTATTATTACCGAATCATTCGGTGTGCTGTCGAGCACACAGGCCTGTCAAACTTCTGCGTTAAATCTACTCATAACCATTGCAAAGCTATTTTGATGCCTATGACAGTTAAAACCTCTTACAGTGAAATCATTTATTGCAGTCTAACATTTTCAGTACAGCAGGAGTAGGTGCTTCTAGTAATCCAAGGAAAAGATCAGATTGAATTGTAAAAAGTGTTTCTCATTGTGCCAATGCTAAATGCTTAACCATGTGAAGGTCCAAAGGGGCACTGAGCATCCATTTTAGCAAGGACACCATCTGGAGACTCCACGAAAGAGAAGGAAGAAATTCAGAGCATCACAGCGAAGGAAATGGCCTTACAAATCAGTAATTCTTTTCACTAGAAGGCATGCATATTTACAGAGAAGCATATTCTCAGGGGTCTAATCTGTGATTGTTTTGCGTGTGCCGGCTATGAGGCATATTGCCTTTTCTTGGTGAGAATTTTATATAGGATGTCACACTCTGAGTTAAGTCGTCCTTTACTCTGAGCCTTCATTTTGTTTTTCTTGGTGCTGTTTCTTCCTCAGTTAGATTTTTTTTCATTCTCATTCATATGGTGGGGCAGACATTCCCCAGCACAGAACAGTGAGAAAAGGCAGGAACCTGTGTGTCCTTTCAGCTCATCAGTTATGCTTGCCATTTTGACAAGCTCTGCAATTTCCCAACTTTTCCTTTTGATACTTCTTTATTGGGAACAATGACCTTTCCTCCAAGATTTCATCCTTTCTCGGAGTCAGGATCTCTATATTGGTGTCTGCTGCCTTATCTACTTACCTTGGCGAGGCCATTCCCAGTGATGCCAGAAAGTAAATCACTGTGTGTTTAGGGATGTGAAAAGATAGGTTTTAGCCTATGCCACTGCCCAGTAAGCAGGACACATAGTGGTCGTTGCCAGGTGCCTGACCCATGCTATTGGTTAGCTAAAGCAGAAGATTAGTTTCTGTGGTTTGCAGAGAGCTGGTCTGTTTAAATATGTTTGCATGGTGTTTTCCTTTCTCTTCATAGCAGGGAACTGGTGATTAATGTTAAGTTTTTGCTTTGCTGTAGCTACTTTTCCTTCTACTGTAACTCCCTTTCCTGGAAGGCTGCTAACTAACTACCTAGTTGTTCTCTGTCTTGTATCTGTGAAGTCTGTTATTCCTGCCTAGATGCAGTACTTTGCACATGTCCATATTGAATTTCATTCTACTTTTTATCAATTTTGGTTATGGATATGTTGAGGTAATTTTGTATTCCATACCTTGCCTTCCATGTGCAGCCCTTCTCAGCTTGCTATCATCTGTAGATTTAATAAACAGACTTTATCCTGGTCATTAATGAAAATATTGAATATCTCCAGACTGTGAGCAGATCCCTGCAGAACCCCACCTGGTGTATCCTTGCATTTTGACAGTGAAGCACTGATAACTTCTTTTTGAGTACTGTTTTCCAACAGGTTTTTTAGCCATTGTATAGCGCATTCATCTAGACCGTATTTTCTGAGCTCACTTATAAGAATGTCATGAGAAAGAGGGTCAGAAAGCTTACTAAGGTCAAGATAGATGACAGAAATGCTTCTCTGCTGTCCGCAAGACCTGTTACAAAATAGATGACAGAAATGTTTCTCTACTGTCCACAAGACCTGTTACCCTTTCAGTAATGAAAATTAGATTGGCTTGACATGATTTTCCCTGACACATCCATGTTGCTTCTGCTCATCTCCTTGTTATCTTCCAGTGTTTAGAAGTACTGTGATTATTAGTCCCACTTAGTTTCTGGGAACCAAAGCTAAACTTTCTGCTTTATAATTCTCTAGTCATTCCTTTTGTCAAGATACTTGCCACATTTAGCCACCACCTCTCTTCTTTCTGGTGTGGTTTATTCAGAGCCTGGTTTAGCTTTTTGATTTTCAAGTTGCCTGCAGGCAAAGGCAGGCATCCAAAGGAGGTGATTGGACATATGAGTCTGTATCTAAACTGCAAGGTCTCAGGAGTTTCCCTTCAGCGTAAGTAAGATAAATTATGCATTGTTGGGTGTATAAGAGAAGGAGATTAATACGGAGAAGCTCCGTACTGGCCAGATCAGACGGGCTGTATATTGGCTAATCTGAGTCTACCCTTCACCCTCTACGTGACATTGGGCGCATCCCTACTCACAGAAGGGAAAGGAGGGGAATCTAAGTGGTGTTTTAGTGCCTCTGTTTAGAGAAAAAGGTAGAATAGTCAAATACCTCCTGATGTGTGAAGCACTAACTCTGTCTAAAACTGGTGCGAGCTTCTTTGTATAGCTATTTCTAGGCAAATAAAATAGCTATTTCTAGGCAAATTTCACTGAGCCTTGGGACTTGTTTTGGAAGATTTAAAAATATCCAGGGAGGTGCTTTTCACTTACATTTATGGACAGAAGCTTCATTTATTTCACTTAAAACGGCAAAGAAAAGACTATTCGGTATAGATTAGTGAAAGGGAAAAGCAAAAGACTGATAGAGGAGCTCGCAAGCAGAAAGGCATAGGCAAGAAGTATCAGAGGGATGAAATGGATGCAGTGGGGATAAGCTGTGATGCAGACAAGTAGAATGAAGAAGAGAGGGGGAAAAGGCTGGTGAAAGAAACTGCGGGGGAAGACATTGAAAAGCAGAAAAGAGAGCAAAGGCAATTGTGCATTAATGGATTTTAAAGTTTTCAAAGACCTAGTCTGAATAGAAAAAAACAGAGGCTAGTGTGGAGGAGGGAAATGGGGAAAAACTGTGAGCTAGCAGATCAAACTGATGCGAAAAGCCTTTGTTTAACATCAGAATATGCACATTGCATAGGATATTTGCAGTCTGTGGCTCATGTGTGAGCAGGGTGCTGCTTAGGATATGAGCTTCTAGTGAGGAGCAAGGTACAGCTTGTGTGGTGGAAGACGATACTGGCTGCTGTCCTGAACTCAAACGGTAGGTGTAACCAGCATGTGTTCTTTTGGAGTAGAGGCAAAGCAGAACTAGGTTGACAACCATTTAACAGAGGGGGTGAATTGTTGTTGCCACTCTTTTCCCAGCATCACACGTGCTGTGATCCCTCTAGCCAAGAGGTGGTCGGCATCTGTGTGGACCAAAATAGTGTTTAGGTCACCTTCAAATCCGTTTATAATATGGATAACCAGCAGAAGTGTAAGGAATATGAGCCATGGGAAGATTGGAACATGGTGCTGAGCTAAAAGGCAGAGCTTTCTTGGTACTGGTGCAGGAGGAAGAGCATCCAATGTCATTAAGGGGCAGTTGATTTTATGACAGGACACATTTAATAAGAATAAAGCTGTCCAACAGATAAAGAACCTGAAAATATCTGTGGAGTCCGTGGTTGCCACTGCAATATGAAACTATGTGGCATTAATTCGTGGCACTTGAGGATTAATTTGCCTTCAGTATATCTAGTTAAAAGAGACATCTAAAGACAGGCCAGTATAAAGGAGATATAAGCAAAGCAGGCTGTAACATCTTGGAAAAAACATACCCACATATTTTAAAAATGCTCTATTTAGACTTGCTACAAATTGAAATACAGGCAATGGAACTAGAATTTTCTTAAAAGGTCAGAGACATTCAGTTCTAGATTTGGGTTCAGCTAGCTGCAAACCTCAGATTTTCATTCAGATGCTCTCTTTTTCAGTGACGTTGCTGTTTTGCACGTTTTGGCAGGAACTCATCACTTGCCCTTCTGAGCTTTCCGATCACGGAAGGCAGCAAGATTCACAAAGCAGGGAGAAAGCTGAATGAAAATTGAACAAAAGTGTTGCAATCATTTGCAAAGAAGGTCATGAGAGTTGGTTCTGACGGACTCATCTTAGGCAGCCTACAGCCAGGGAGGATGGGCAGGCGGAAGAAGAGAGACAGGCAAGGGAGAAGGCAGGTGGTACCTTAGGGGAAGACATCAAACCTCTCTCTGATGGGGTGAAATAGGACAGAGGTGTGCACAGAAAATAAAAGAACAGAATGTCATTTCTGAGGACTTTGTCCCAAGGGCTCTCTGTCACACGAGCAAGTGGAAAAGAGACTTGCGAGTTTTGGGGGGGTGGGCTGGAAGTGTTTTCACTAAAGAAAATGTGCAGGCAGAAACAGATTTTGCTCTAAGGGTCATTCGTCATCGATGGAGGCAGACACAACACTATTGACTAGTCCTACTCTTCTGCCAGTCCTGTTGGCGAAGACAGCGCGGTGGAAGCAGCCTGCTTTGAAGGGAGAGGCAGGGAAGAGGGACTGGGCCTTTTCACTGCCGTCACGCTTAGCTCTGCGGGACCTTGCTAGGCTGATCCTGGTGTTGTCTTCCATAAAAAACAAATAGGCATCTCACATCATAAAAGAACATTTCCCTGCAGACTTAGTGGGGTTAGGCAGATGTCACTGAGACTGGAAGCCACTTTTCCAGATGTGCAGGGCTAAGGACAGTATCAGGACTTCCTGAAAACACTGCTTCTCGTCGTCTGAGCAAGGGTGAAGCTGGGTCCACAACCCGCCAGGTAACTTAGTGGTAGTTGTGAAATCTGATAGGAGTGTGTCCCTAAACCTGAATCAGGGGATTATGGTGTAGCTGCTCTGCCTTGCTCCAAGAAAGGTTAAGTCGCCTGGTGAGCGCCGTCTCGGCGTGATGGTTCTGACGTTGCCTGCTTATAGATCCCAAGACTTAGCCAGGCCCCCTCCACTTTAACCTTCACTTTTAGTAAATCACGAAATGAAATGGAGTTTTCTTCCAAGTGACAAGTAAATCTTGGCTACTCTCCGGCTGCTGCACTGGTATCGCTTAATTCTGTAATCCCTTTGCCCTCCATTCCTTGGTGCGGTGAGCGCATGCTAGGAAACACTGGAGTGACAAGCGATTTCTCTGTGCCTGACACCTTAGCTCGGAGACTTGATTAAGTGAAAATATCTTTGCATTCATTTCTTTTTTCAGGTGCAGAGTATAGAACGCACCCAAGAAATCAGCTGGAGCTGGTTGAAGCATTGCAAAAATTCCCTGCTCTGTTGCTGGCTCTGCCTTTCAGGCCAATGCCCTTGCCACGTTTCCTACTAGTTTTGTGGGAATAAAAGGATTTGGCTTCCTGTTCCAGACTTTACTCAGGCAAAGTTAAAGAGGTTTCCTTCCATGCTTAGTGCTTCCTTTTGGCAAAATTAGAGGTTCTTGTAGACCCATCCATTCCCCAGCATGCAAAACTGTCCCCTTGCCTCTCCTGCTGCCAGATGCCAGTGTTGGGATGCGGAGCAGCTGGGAGCTCCTCACATCAAGACCTCCTTGGGTCATCCTCCCTAGCGCGTTTTGCCCTGCCTTGAGTGACATCGCTACAGCTCTGGGGACCGTTATTAGTATTCAGTGGTACACTTTTAAGCAAAACCTGAGAAAGGAATTAATCTGTCAATAGGAATGAATATACCGGACAGTGATTTATGCAGATCCTGTACTCAAAGTGACTGTGCCAGTTTCAACTGCATCTCTCAGGCTTGTTCCCAGAGCCAATACACAGAGTAACGCTTAAAGTAACATTGCAGCTGGCTGATTATTTGTTCAGCATTTAGATCCATGCAAGCACTGCTATACCCAGAAGTCAAAGCTGAGCAGAAATGCATGCATCTGTCACTTTTTACATAGCCCAAGCAATAAGAAAGACAGCCAGGGCAGGCTCTGATTACCTATCCAGGGCGCGTAGACTGGACTCTTGCCTCCTGCACACATAGCTGCCTTCGCACGTGCTTGTAATTGCGCAAGTGTTGCACTTAGCCTCTGAGTGCACATATGGAAACATTTGTGAAGCTGTGTAAATGCAGTAATGCATCTGTGTGCACAGGTGACTCTGCTCTTCCTACACGGTGACACACAAGTATGAAATCCTGACATCCGCTGAATATATAGATTAAAAATGAAAAATACAGAACAGAAAAAATGTTCACTTGGGTGCCCAGAGTCTTGAGAGCACATCTATGGCAACAGCCTAGTCTGGTAAGAAAATCATTTTTGTGGGTCAGGAGACTTACGCTGTGTTTCTCACAGTGTTCCCTATTTGTTGTGACATTTTGTACAAGCCACTTCACAGAGCTGTATCTTTTTTTTCTTCTTTTGTAAACTGAAGACAATAGCTGTGTTTCTCACTCTGGATTTTTTTTTGTCTTGTACTTCAATGATAATTTGTGCTTTACAAGATGCCTCTGCTTCTGAAAATCCACGGTTCTTTTACTTTAAAATAAGTACTTTTTGTGTATTTGGTAAAAGGGTAAGGCTTTAAAATATGGTTTGCACCCACCCTTGAGGTTCCTAGAATGACAAAACAAAAAACAAGAAAATGAACTTTTTTCATGCACAAAATAAAAAATCAGTCCATGAATGGAATAACTGTAGAAGAGGAAGAGAGGGATGTAGAAGGATGAACATCATTGAGATATCATTGCACAGTTGCATATGCTTTCGTTTTCTGCCAGGGTTGGGAGTACAGATGTAACCCCCTAATTAAAAGAACAGCATCTCTACATCTTAATATTGCAGATCACAGAGATTAATTTGAAGTTCAGGCATCAGAGCCCCTGTGAGATATAAATACTGGGAATATAGACTTGTCATAACTGACACTTGACCAGTGCTTCAAAGCCTGTGAAATAAAATCCTCTCTCTGAGAATGTCCAAGGCAAATCTCCTCTTGGCTTTTATGTTTTAAGCCATGTCTGCTTTATCGTATTCAAAGGAGCACGCCGTGATTGGGATGGGCTCTAGCTCAAGGGTTAGCTTGGCTTCCACACCATTTCCAGGGCAAGAAGTCAATATTGCGAGGGGCTAAGGTAGATGTTGCAGCCGCCTTCTCCTCTTAGGATTAGCCAGCAAGTGAGATTTGGCTGTGTGATCTCTGTAATGCAATTACACACATTTCATCAGAAGCTGTACCCTGCCCAGGCTCTCCTGTGTGGACTTCATACCATGCAGCTTCTCTCTTCATTCCAAGGTCAGAGCAGGACTAGGGCTTCCCTTCCCACCTCTTTACTTAAAAAAAGATCCTTCTTTGTTTTCCTTTTTTTCTTTGAAGACTGTACCCCAGGGACGCACCTCCAGAATACAGATTTTTGGTGCAACCTGCACTGTTGCCAGAGCTGATGGCCAGGATCAATAGCATCATGTCCACCAATGCCAGTAGTAGGGTCTTCACAGCAGTTTCCACAGGAGTCTTATGCCTGTAGAAAATAGAGGGACAAGCAAAAAGAGATGCTAAACTCCACTTAGCAAAGAGGCCCTTTAACTTTGAAATTGAGGACCCGAAGGGGCCCTCCAAAGAGGCTTATTCAATTCTGAGTTGAAGCACCTTTGCCTAGTCATTGTGGGAGATATATGTGCTGCCCTAGTCAGAACATTTCCTGTGATATCTAGAATAACACAGCTCTTGTGCTACTAGTGCTGTTAAGCCTCCTGAGTGAGTCTTGTTGTAGTTGGGGCTGTTTAAAAGGAAAGAGGAGAGGGGAGAAAGAAAGGCAAACAAGGAAGAGCTTCTGCAGTCATGGTTCATTTCAGGTTTCATTGTAAAACAAGAATACAAAGAAAAGGAAGCTACTCTTGATTGGCATGATTTAAAATCTGAGGATAGGTGCAGTACCCATCCTTAGTTCTTTGAGTGTTTGCTGTTGACAGAGCTGACCGCCCGTGGCTGCCAAACTGCAAACACTGTTGCTGCATGCGTGCAGCCATCCTTCCCACTCCTTCCTCCCGCTCGCTTTCTTATACGTACACGGAAGCAGGCACATTTGCTACCTGGCATCTTCTCCCACCCACTTCACAGATGGGAAGAGAGAGGCATCAACTGTTTCCCCGTGTTTCTCTTCTCCCAGCCTGGCTGTATTCTACAGCAAGCTTCTCTTACAATTGTAGAGATTATTACTGTTATATATTTTAGACATACATACTCACACACACATACATATATATGTTTTTTTTATGTATATATTATTCACTCTCTCTCTGCAGCTGAAAGGCGCACCCAAGATTTATCTCTGTAATGAGAAAAGGGAGATAGGGAGAAGTAAGGGCATTTTTCTCTGACTCGGATTGTATGTCATTTTGATATTCATTGTAAAAGATGCTTTTCAAATATTTAAATGTATGTGCGCTCACATATCAGTTCTCCGGGATGGATTGTATGCGGCGTAATCGCTGTTTTATATCTCTTGTGTTCTGCGATGTTCTCTTGTATCCATTCCTTTCGACTGGGAGAGATGGGAAGATAAGGAGCTGGAGCTGGGATTTTCTCCATAGCCTGTGCTCTGTCAGTGTCTCTTTTTGGGAGAGCCAGAGATTGAAATGCGCTTAGTGCCCTGGGCCAGGGCTCTGGCACCTTTCCCAGCACCTCTGCTTCTGCAGGGAGAGTGGGGTTCAAGTTGCTGAAACCTCCTGCGGAAAATACTTTTGTATCTTTGTGGGGAAGGCTGAGCTGGGATTGTTCCTGTCAATTGGTGCAAAAATAATAATAATAATAAAAAAAAGGGGCATTGTGGTTGATGCGTGAATTTATGGATATCAGCGACACCTGTCCAGATTCATGCCAGCATAAACAAAAATCTCTTCTTACAGCTTAGGGGTCAGGAGAGGGAAGGATGGGCATGTTTGCTCCGTCTCGGCTCGGCTGGGCCGTGGGGCTGGACACGCCGCCCGCAAGCGCTGCCTCCCCCTTCGTCCTTGGAAGGGCTGCTCTCTGTCAGGTGTGCCACGCGGCCATCTGCTCCCGGCGCCAAGCAGCTGCTCCGGTAGCCGGGAAGGCTGGCAGGAGCGGCCCCCCGGGCGCGCGAGTGTCGGGCAGCA
>NW_010582619.1:120521-168512 GCF_000705375.1 Tinamus guttatus | reverse complement strand
TGCCCCGCCCTTGGCCCGGCCAGCACCGCTTGTAGCTGGGAATTAGAGGCTTGTAAACCTGCCGCTTTGCGGGTGGAACGGCTCTCTGCGGCTCTCCGGAGGCGTGGGGATCTGCCAGAGCTCCCGCTGACGCCATCGCACCCGTGGGAGCCCCGGGCAGGCATGTGTGGGAAGCAGGGTGCTGCCTGTGAAGAAACGAGGTGCAGGGTTGTGAGAACACATCTGCGGGGCACGCTGTCCTCATCACCTCTCGTCCCCAGTCTTGCCTGGGGCAGACCCGCTTCTCACCCCAGGTCACCAGATCCAGCAGTCTCCAGGCCATGATGGAGGCACCATCCCAAGGAGGTGGGAACTGCTGCTCAGGGTAAAGGGCAAGGGATCTGCTCCCACCTATGGGCTCTCCACGGCTTGTGAGAGGAGGTAGCATGAGGATATGGAGTATGGAGAGAAGAGGGGTAAGAGGGAGGAGGAGGAATTTAGTGGGAAGGGGAGGAAGGCTTCCAATTGTATTCAGCATCTGCTTTCAAAACGGCAATTGCTTGCTGCCCTGTTACCTGCAGGGCCTGATAAGATAGTTTACATTTTGATAGTTGCTCACTGCTGGAGAGTCGTAATTTGAACAGCTCGAGAAAAAAAACTCCTGCAGCCCAACAGGAGAGGAGGGAAAGGGATAATGTAGACTTTTTGTCCTATCTAAGCAGAGACCAGAAGTTTTCTGTCATTAAAAAGATGTATTTTTCTCCAAGAACCATGAAAACAGTGTTAGAAAGCACTTTCAGTTCATTCTGGTTCTTTTGAGAGGGGCTTGCATTAAGGCCTCTGTCTGAACTGTAGTTTCTGTTGGGACCCAAGGGATGGCTCAGATTTGTTCGTGGACTTCAAGCTTCCCCATAGGGAAACATTCAAAGCTAGGAGGTTTTTTGGTGCACCAATATGCTGAATCCAGAATAACACTGAGGAGTTGATCCTAGAGTTTCAGTTCTGGCTGACGTGATCAAAACAGCCTGTAAATACCACATTTTGGTATATATTGTGATCACTTGTCCGTTTGGGAGTCAGAAATGTGTAACTTGGGTCCATGCACCAAATGATGTGCCATAGAATTTCAGAAGTATTTACATGTAGATATCAAACCCATCCTTTCAATTTCTGGGTGTCACTTTTTTACCTGGAGAGGTGTACTTTGCCCTGGGAGGTATGTGCCACTTCTTAATGGCACCATGTCCTTTCAAGCAAGCAGGCTTGGATGAGTGACTCCAGTTTTATGCTGTAGCCAAAACAGATGATGGGTTACATTCTTTCTTCTGGTGTTTGAAAGCTGCTGTTGTTTTTCTGGCTTCTTGTCCCCTAGTCTGGGAGAATTAAGAGTAGGCATAGAAGTGGTGCAGGTGCCCCACTTTTTGTAAGTATTTACGGAACCAAAAAGAGAGAGCAATGAGAAGATGGGTAATCTGGTGCAGGATCTGAGATTCAAACTTCTGTTGGAGTTTAGGAGTTGCATATCCTAGGTGAGGAATCCAGCTACTTGCTTTACTTTTTGTCTGTGTGTGACTGGAAATTTCATTGTGAGAGTGCCTCTGTTGCAAGTTCAGGGTAACAAAAGTTATGACTTGTCATGAATTGGCAGGTTCCTGCTGCATGGTTCATCTAGACACTCCCAGATAGTTTTGAGACTTAAATCTTTGCTTTTCATGTTTTGAGGCCTGTTTGAAAGCCCCTTTGAAGGTCAAAGCTGGAACCCTGGCCCTCACTAATCCTTTCCTACTGGTACTCTTTGCTTCTAGAGCACCTCAGAAATGCAACTGAAAAGTTATGAAATAAATTTTGTGCTGTCCTCTGCCCTCAGAAAAGGGGGCTTCACTTTTCAGAGTTGTAAGCTGTTTTTGTGCCTTTTCTGTACAGCTACTCATCAGCGCAGAAGATCTGAAGGGATTGACAAATAGATTAATACCTGGCAGCTATGGCTAAAACTAGCTACCTCTGAACGGGCAATCATTTATCACTAAATTACTTTCTCTAAGCCAGGTAATTTCTGATCAACATGCACAAAAACAAAGCCACAACAGTGATGTGATGTTAACCAGAGGCCATTCCTATTCCCTGGGCTGGCACGGCGATGAATGCAGAGAGAATTGTCACTTGAAAGGTTTATGAAGCTTAATGAAAAGTGACATTGCAGGATGCTAGGGAGGGAAGGGTCCATAGGGCTAGGTCTAGTTTGACTGGTGCCAAACAAAACACACGGAGAGGATTTAGGACTGGAGTAACTGCAGCTCAGTGCAGAGCTGGTGTGGGGAGCCCAGGGCCTGGGATGGGCTGGAGGACCGGTGGCTGGAAAACAGGGATGTAAGTGCACGAGCTATGTGATCACTTTAGCTTTTAGAGAAACAAGTGTATCCAAGTCAAATTAATGTTTCAGTGTGAAAAGGATGATGAGAGGTGAAGCAGAACCACAGATGTAGATTTGTTTAGAAGCATCAGCTGGCTAAGGCTCAGGCCAGGGATTCGCATCCAAAAGCTTTGGTGTGTCGGAACTGATGTCATTCCTGTATCTATAGAGAACCAAACGAAGAGCCCAGACCAAGTGTTTTTGAAATCTGGGGCATTCAGTTCCAAAATGCTACCTCCTGAAGAAGAATGTCTTTTGCATTTAATGAAGTTAAAATGTACTGCCTGTCTTCAGGGATCTTTAAAATTCACAGGAGTTACAAGAGGCTCCTTACCTCACAGGATAAGGCCCCAAGGAAAGGAGAAGGGGCATTTCTGTGTGTCAGGAAGTCAGGAGGAAATTCTTACATGGTATCTTGGCTAAAGCCAGGCCAAGCATTTTTAGACAGGACACTTCTGTAGCACATCCCTCTGGCCACGCAAGGTTAATTTTGTGCCTTGCAGGCATTCTGTAGTTGATGTGCATGCATACCTATAGGCCATGCGTGAGTGTCAATGCAAAGCAAGAAGCTCCCCATCCACCTTCTGAGCTTGCCCCTTCCCTCATGTGCTCCTCAGGATTGCTAACCAAGGCAGTCCCTAGTCTTCCATATCCCCAGCATTCCCCATTTAATACCTGGGAAGAGAGGAGCTGCTAGAATCTGTAAGGTTTTTTTCTTGACAAATGTCCCATTTTCACAGGCAGTTGAACTGAACTGCAGCTTGTGCTCTGTTCAAACATGTCAATAAACATTATTGCAAAGACGTACAAGCAATAATGGGAATGTATAAAACTCACCTTTATTGCTTCTTGCTGTGAATTTACACGCTGCTCTAAACAGCTTTTACTCCTCCAGGGGAAAGCCTAGGGATTTTGCCTTTACCAGCATGCTGATTTCCCAGGTTTATACCAGAGACCCTTGTTGCCTTCTCTGTCTCCCCACGACAACTGCTGGGGATGGGAACACAGCAGCAGAGGTCTGATTACATGACTGAGTCACAGTCACTCAGGCCCAGATAAAAACTGAAGGGGTGAAGTTGCCGTTCTCCAGGATCGGCAATGGATGTTATTGCCTGTCCTTTGCTTGCCAAGGAGTAAATTACATTTGCCACTGCAGTGGTAGGGAACAGATCAAATCCCTGCTAGCTGTAGCTTTGCAAGTGTTGCAGTTGTATTTCTCCTCGTAGGCACGGAGGCTGCTCACTGCACTCCTGCAATGCTCTCGTTGCGGTCAGGTGAGGTGTTACGTGAACAAGGTGCGTTCAAGCTCTTTGTCAGTGTCTCAGGGCTATTTCTGCTGTAGAGTGAGGTGCTTGGCAGCATTCTTTCCATGCAAAAGCTTCTTGGACAACACAGGAGTGAAGCAAAGCCCATTGCTTAGTTGCTCCATGGCAAAAACAGGGTAAGAAGAAATGCAGATGAGCACCAAAGCTTCCCAATCTGAGTTTCTTGTTATTTGGGAAGTGTGGATTAGGAAAAGTAGCACCTCGCTTGCAGCTTACACAATGCATAAGCCTGATGATCATGTAGCAAAAGGGACTGATGGTTTTGCTGTTATTTCAGAGTGGTGGCAGCCTCATTCTGATCTAAGAATTCCTTTTCTTTCTCTAAACACAATAGTTCCAGTGCATATTCCCTGTTTTCTTTTGCACAGCGCCCAGTACCCCAGCAATTCTTGTGCATAGACCAACCCTCAACACAGTGATCTTGTTATTTTATCACAGTTAGTTGTGTGTATTCTACTGTGGGAGACACTTCTGCTTGAATTCTATGTGGAGGGCAAAGGATTGCTGGGAGGTGAAGGTTTGGAAAGTGGAGATTGCATGAAAAAACAAACAAAGAAACAAACAAGCAAAACCACGTTTTTCCCTATAGTTTGGCTCACCCAGGAACAGAGTTATCCTGTGCTTCCCAGGCCGCTGCCCAGCTTGCTCTGCTTTGTGCCAGTGGGTGGGTTGTTAGTTCGGTGGCTGCTGCTGCTTGCGGGATTCCCCCAGTGCCTCTCTCCTGTAACAGCCTCTGAAGTGCTGGAAATGGGCAGCTCAACTCTGCTGCTGTATCAGCCTCTCTGACATTAAAATGAGGAAAAGGCATGACATTTCTGTCCTTGGCCTCCCTCTTCCAACCTAGGGCGCCTAGCTTGGAAGCTTGAACTATAGCTTGTAGCTCCAAGGGGAAATTATAAAGCTGACTTTGATTTAGTGACGGGGCTTCCTTGATCTGTTCATAGTGTCTCACTTAAATCTGACACCTCATCCTTCTCAGTCCCTCTCTGTGTCTACAGCAAGGCAAGCATTCTGTCTTGCTCAGCTTTCATTTTGCTTTGGTCAGCCAAGATTTGACGTTACTCTGGTGGTCAGGAATGGCAACTAACATGTCAATATATAGTAGTCTATGTTTCTAGACTCTGAGGTGGATGAAGGGCTGAGGAAAAGTTGCAAAGCTCCAGTCCTAGGTAGTAAAACTGCAGTAATAATTTTATTTTGACTCTCCATGGAAGGTGGGGAGGTGGTTCTTTTACTCTACATTTTGGATAAGAGAATAGGCCTGAATTGGCCTCTTGCAGCTGCAGGAAAGGAGCTGAGGAGCGTAGGGCTAGGAACAGAACCAGTGGGAAGCTCTGATCTGCAGGCTAATAAATGGTTGAAAAGAAGCACAGGGGACAGCATACCTGGGAGCATGTCTGGGAAAGCCCCCGAGTCATGGTCAAAATCAACTCAGCATTTTGAGGCCTAGGTATTGTTTAATGTTCTTAGGTATTATAATGCAAGAGTCAAGGCAGCTTGAAGCATCCAAAACCAGATTAGTAACCATGGTAAGTTTTTTGTGTTTTAAAAATAAATTTAGGATCGTCTGTACAAACACAAAGGCGTATTCCACTGAAGTGACAGTATTCCAAAGGTTCCCAGCTTCTTGAGTTCAAAGCCATGCAGGAACAACATAGAGCAACTGTGGAGTTGCTGCTTTGAACTATTCAGTGGATCTAGGAAATGTGAAAGTGCTGTAGTCTCTTGATTACAAAGTTTCTGGAGGACTACCTTTGTTTCAGGATCACATCTCCTTTTTTTATCTAATCATAAGAAAATCCATGAGAGTAGCTATATGGCTAACAGGGGGAAAGAAGTAGCTGAAGATTGCATCAAGCTGGCAGAGCTCCTAAAAACTTGTGAAAATAGCTGCAAAGAAACTGAGTTGACCCTCTCTCCTTTCTGGTCCTGGGAGAAGATCACAATCAGAAAGTAGGATAAGACATGAAGCTCCTCTTTCTCTGTCTTCAGAAACTTTGGGTTCTCAAAGCATTGTCAGATAAAAGCCAGTTCTTGTGATGGCTGGAAGTGGGTTGGTGCTTTTTGCTACTTGAAATCACACCATCCACATAAAAACAGTAAGAAACTCCTCCTTCTCCAAGCAAGTAGCCTGGAAGCGACCTTCGTGTGTGCCTTCATCAGCACCGTAGTTTGAGGTCTGGACATTGCTGAGAGGAGAGCTGTAAGTGTGAGGCAGTTTCATGTTCATGGCATGGTAGATATATGAGGCACCTGACCTCTTCCTTTGCTTTTTTGACCTGTGTGTCTGCATAGTGTGTGAGAACAGGGAGGAAGTAAAGGTTAGATTTATTTATTTATTTATTTTAAATAATGAAGTTTAAATGGTATGCTAACCAACTATGGAACTGCTGGGTTAAACCATTTTCACACTAGCAAAAAAATATACCACATATTGCTCTGTTGCAGCTCCTGGCATTGCTACTGGCACTGCCCTAGGGATTTACTTTCCAAAGCCTGTGTTGCAAATGAGTCACTTGTCTATGTCCCTTTGAGTCATTTTGCCATGAGAAAGAAGTCCATTATGTTATTGAGACATTTTGCACCCCTGGAAAGATATTTATTTGGTAAGATCCAACACTAGATTAACAAAGAGCACTGCAGGGAGGGAGAAGAGACACTGGCAGAGCTGGCAGGAAGGCTGGGATGGGTATTTCAAGAAGAATTTAAGTACACTCTTTACACTCAAGAAGAGTGTAAAGAAAGGAGTCTGTGTCAAGGTAAAGAGAAGAAGGCTCAGCAAGGAAAAAAAAGAGAAAAGTACATGGAAAGTGGAAAGGAGAAAAAAAGACATGAGAGAGAGAGCAAGAGCAAATATGGAGGCTGGAGCAGAGGAAGAGCTTTATCTGAGGAGGGGGAAGGAGAAGAAAGCAAACTATATATGGAAGAAAAAAGGCAGACATCTGAGCACTGAAGAGCTCATGAAAAAGACAGGATCAGTACCTGCAAAAGATCTCAGAAAGACATATGAGATGAATTAAACATAGCCCCAGAGGGATCAGAATCCCTGAACAGCGTAGAAAAATGAGCCAGTGAAGGTAATATTGAGCTACAAGTGAAAGAGATGGCCAGATTCGAAATCCCCCAGCGTAGGCATCTTGTTTTTTATTTATATGTAAAGTGTTGGGCACCCCTATGCTACTGCCATACTAATAATACTTATCTGATGAACTAGGCAGGGAAGAGGAAAGAGTTTGTTAATGACGGGGAGGTAGAAGGTAAAAGATTCATGAGAATGAGAGGAGTGTATTCATTCTTTAATAGGGCAGAATGGTTTTATGAGGAAAGCACCAGTGTCTGGTGCTCAGATTCCTTGGATTTTGTTCCTAGTTCTGCTGCAGACTGCTTCTGTGACATTCCCTTCCCGCAGAAGTCCCTTTACCTCTCTGAGCCTGTTTTTTTTCTTCTAATTTGTGCAATGGAATAATGACACGAACATGCTCCAGACAGAGGTGAGGATGTGAACAAGTCCATGGCTCTTCCCTGCTGCCTGGTTGTTGTTATCGGTGCCATCATCACCATCATCATCATCTTTTGCAGATGAGACAGTGCCATGTCCCTGCCTGCACAGGAAAAGGTGGGCAGAGAACAGAGAGGCTGCATTCTCAGCACCTTCCCAATTCCCTCCAACCTTTAGACCTGACTGACTCTGCACTTTGATGCTGCTGGGAAGCAGCGGGACGTTAGCTGGCAGGTCTGCTAGTGGCCAGGTGGGGTTTAGCCCACCAAGGTTGTCTTCAGGGCCTTCTTACTCAGCTAAAGCTGCTGACAGCTATCCTGCTATTTATTTATTTGGCTACTGAGGAGAGAAACAGCAGGAGATAATCATAAGAAAATCATAAAAAAGAAGGAAAACCAGCAGATAATATTCTGCAGAGGGATTTAACGGGGTGAAAAATTGTTTCTTGCCGAACTGTCTACGACACTAAACACTGTCTCAGAGATCTTCACTCTTCCTCCTCAACAGAGGCTTAAAGAAAGCGACAGGCAAGGCTCTGCGCCAGCGTCTGGGGGGTTTGAAAATATGACAGGCAAGAGCCTGGGTTTTTCTCATCAGCATCTTTCAGTGGCATAGATGCAATCAGTCATTCAGGCTGTCTCGGCTGAACAGGACCATCTCCTCCTCCTGACACAAAGAGCTGAGGAGTGGACGCCTGGGAGATGCCACTCTACTTCCTATTCCCCAGTCTTTCAATTGAGGTGATTTTTTCCCCATGCTGCAAGAGCATGGTCAGATAGCTGAGAATACTGTGGGCAGTTTGCTGCTGCTGTAGGAGGTGGAAGTTTCAAACCTTGTCCTGAGCACACTGCTCTGATCTGCTGTCAACAAGGTGGGACCCGGCTGAATAGAGACGGCAACTGGGGCTTAATTGAAACTGGGCAAATCCCTCTTGCTGAAGCAGTCTCTGTAAGCTTTCCCTTGCCTTGCTGAATGCTGAAAGCTCCCTTTGCAGGAGGATGTTTCAGGTTTGGAAAGCATTCCCGTGCTGCTGTCATTCTGTCATGCACAATCTAATGCAAACTTTCTGGCGTTGTGTGCTACAAGGAAAGGGCAGGGCAGCTGTCAGGGGCTGGCAAAAATGGGATGTGCCAGCTCATCCTCTAGGTTGCTTGAAGAGCATCAATCACAAGGGGGCAGGGGGCTGCTTTAAAAAACAAAAAACAAAAACCCTTTCTTTACTTTCTGATACAGGAAAATGGATGGGGAAAGATAGTTAGGCTGTCAGACTTAGAAAATCTGTGTTTGATTCCCATCACTGCTAGAAACTGACAAGTTGACTTTGAAGAAGTCATTGAATCTTGTTGTTTCCCTTTTTTTGACTGGCCATAATAGTTCTTCCCAGCCTCCCAGGAAAGCTGGTGAGCAAAAATTCATGTGCAAGGTGACAGATATTATATTGTTGATGGAGACCTTGTAAATGCCTAGACAGATTTTCTGAACAGCAACCACAGATAGAAAAGTTCTCTGAGCTCCCATCTAACTACTGCTTCTCTTTATAGGTTGTTCCCCATACTCTCTTATTCTCTATGTATGACCCAGGCAGTGAGGTTGCATTTAAGACTGTCTGTCACAGCCTTAATAGACCTCACAGGATTAGAGGAGGGGGTCACGCATTAGTCTGAGCATGGTGTCTCGTCCCTGAACCAATCTCCCTCCCTCTCGCTCTCTTCGTTCTCATCCATCCAAGTTTTCTACAAAGGAAACCTGATGTAAATGCAAATTTGCTATAAGACTCTATAATCAGTCAATGAGGGGAGATATTCTTCCTGAGTATAGTGAAGGTAGCATCTTCATAGGGCCAATGCCGAAGAGACTGCAGAAAGCTAGTTTATGATCTTTGTACAATAAACTCTCCTTTCTGGGGAAGTGCTCACCTGGAAATAGGTTGACATTATCAATGCTGTTTTAGCTGGCTGCATACAGCACATTTGTCCCCCTCTGTGCCTGTCTTGCAGTAAAACAACCCATAGGCACAGATCCCATGTCTACGTGGAAGAGCTGGGATTTTAAGACCTATTTTTGCTACCTGAAGCTAAAGTGCTCCACTGAGGTCTACTCCTCAGACCGAAGAAACATTTTTAAAAGCCAAACATGAGAATAAGTGCTCTTTACCTACCCAAATCCTAATCGGAGTTGTTTTATATTTGGAGATGCAGGAAGGTATAGTAGTGCAGCTATTCCTACTTCCCGATTCCTATGAATAGGGAGGGGAAGCCACCCATACATTTTTTCCAGGCTTTAGAGAATTCAAAAAATGGCCTAAAGATACCCCATGGTACTCATCCTACCCCGAGATTGGCACCAGGAGCCTAGGCAGCCAGCTGTTGCAGTGGGTCTGTTCTCTACTCTTGGACAAGGCAGTTCACAAATAAGAAGACATTGTAGCACAGACTGAAAACACCTCTGTGAAGTAGATTCGAACTCCAAGCTCTTCAACTTCCAGCTGTGAGACTGGGCCTATATGCATGGCAGGAAGAACATTGTAAAGCAGTGTATTTCCAAACAGAGGTCAGTTTGCAGTTGTCCGCTAAAGTACGTTAGGTATGTTGAATCTCCAGCTAGCCTAAAAACAGAACTATTTGTGAGGCATATCCTTTTGCAAAGACAGAAATGGTTCTCTGGTGATAACTGTTTTATAAAAGAACTAGATAGAAGATACCCGAGAGAAAGTATTTCTTCTCATGCTTATAGCTACTCCATTCAAGCAATACTGTGACAAAGCTGTTCAGCAAGATGATGTCCTTTCTCTGAGATATTTTGCATGTACTGTACATTAGCTGCAGACCCAGTATGCACCAACTCTCAAACAAGCAGTTTTCAGCCTCTTCCTTCTCATCCAAACTACCAGTAGCCAATTTTGGGGAAGCACAGAAAAAAACTTTTCTGTTCAGAAGTCCTGTACCATTGATCAGCAGGAGGTCCATTGCTGAGAGACTCTAGTTGTCAGACAGTAAAAGAGATCATAAGTTACCCCAAGTGACCTACATTTCAGAAACATTTTTTTTGAAGTATTAAAGAAGAGAGGGCAGATCAGGACAATCGCAGATCCCAGAAAGTCCCCAAGGAAACTCTCAGAAATGTTGCTGCCAAGCACTTGCGGAGTTTCCAGTGTGATCTGTTGTTGCTGGGAAGTCTTATTCTATTTGTACCCTGGACATGCTCTGGCATTGCTGTTTATAGAGACAAACAGAAAAGGACGGGGGAAGGCATCAGGCTTGGGAACACTAGCTATTTACATGGAAACTGTGGCATTAGGATCAAGAAGTATAGACCTACTGTAGGACTGCTTTCCAAACAGCTTACCCTGACAGTAGATGCCTTTGTACTGCCATTGCCCCGGAATTACAGTGTCAGGTGCATTAGCAGAATAGTTCTTGAGCTATTGAATTGTTGTCACAGTGTCACTACACTGTCGATGTGGGGGCCCAGTAGATTTTCCTTACGAGGCCAGGGCTTCCCTTTCTTATTGGAGTGTGTGGCTGCATAAAACCGTGTGCTGCTCTGCCCTTGAGCTCCTTTTTGTGCCGCACTGGGCCCACGTTCTTCAAGGGCATCACCTTTCTATTCACCCATGTAAGGCCCTGACTTCAGGAAGGTGCAGAGAGCTTGCCTGGGTTATTTTCAGGTCGGTTAATTACACTTAGACTGGAACATACTGCCACTAACAACTGACCAGAAGCTGCATGCAGAGTGGCAGATGTGGAGTTATCTAATCTTCGCCAAGCCCCCAGGCACTGTTACATTTCTGTTACCTCTATCTTTCCCATCACTCACCTGGAGGGAGACAGTGAGCTCCTTCGATAGGGCAGTAGTGTATGGTAGGTGTTTACAGCAGTCTGCAAGATGGGAATCAGAAACAGCTCCAGGACTTCATCAGCTGCAGTGAAAGCAATGACAGCAAGCTACAGCAGTAATTGGAAAGAAAGTCTTACGACTTTCCACTCTATTCCTTTGTAGGAGCGTAAATATCAGCTACCACTGACAGAACTTCCATTTTGATCTTAGCCAAATGAAAAGGAATGCTTTTTGATGGAGAATTTTCTTTACCGGGTTAACAGCCTCCTCCTATTTCTCTGCTTTCAGCCCCAAGCTGTTACCGCGTATTTCCTTTATCTCTGTACCACCTGCATCGGAAGTATGATCCATATTAGCAACAGATTACTGTGGATGCCCAGTTCACAGTCACTCAGTGTGCAAATGGGCTGAGTGTTCACAGCTCCTTCTCTCTCATGTCAGGATTTAAAATCACCATTTCCAACTCCCCCAAAATGGCATCAGTTCAGGGAAACAAAAGTTTCACTTCAGAAAACTTCCTTCAAGGTGGTTCATCCATGTTTACACAGAGACATGCTGTGTCTGTGGTGACAACTCTAGCTCTAGCAAGAAAATGTAGCTCTCCTAACTCTCCACTATACAGATTATTTTTTTTGCCTATGCCACCTGTTTTTCTTTTAATCTCAAGTACATGCATGGTGAGTGTGACAGGGATAGTCAAGACAACAGTGTTTTCTTCATTAGTGGACTAGGGATGAAAACAGGATTCACCATGACTGCAGATATTTAGAGCCGAATATTGTGTCCATTTTGGGACAGAAGAACAGCAGATTGGATCTTGCCAGGGTAAGGCTATAGCAGGGATCAGAGGCTGTCTTTGGTGACCCGTCACTGATGACTAATTCTTGCTTTCTCCCACCTGTGTCCCAAACTTCATCTCTCATGGCCAATGCCTTCCCCTCTCTATATTCCCTTCACACGCTAGCACTCAGCCAGCACACAGGCAGGGAGAGAGCCAGAGAGTTGGCAGGGAGTCAATATATTTCAGTGTTTTATTACTGGAGAACTGAAGTAGCATTTAGTTGGTTAGGCTCAGTGCAGAGTGAGCAGTCTAAAGCGCCTCAGATAGCAGGGCCAGCGATTAAAGGCACAACAAAAAATCCATGGATTAATTAGCAGGTCAATGGTGGTTGAGTAGTTATTGGTAAATTACAAGGTTTGCATATAAGAGACAGCATTGATCCCGGGTATTCACCAGCCCCTGTGATTGTCTGTTAGGGATGTGGGTCAGGAGGGGTAGGTTCCCGTTCAGTTCGTGACTGGAGAAAGGAAAGGGAAGGGGGCTGCCAAGGGGTTATCACTCCCCTTGCACAAATGCAGACATACTCTGCCTGCTTAATGGAGGCTCAAAATTAATTGGTACCATCTGCCAAGCAGCTCGGTGGCTGCTGCAGCTCTGTGAAGCCTGCAGGGCTGGGAGAGGAGGCTGAAGGAGGCCCGTGACGTGAGCAGGACGCGGCACAGCACAGAGTGTGGGCACGGTGAGAGGGATACGCAGAAGTGGGCTCCCTCTGGCCTTGAGGGAAAATAAAGGATCTGTCAGGGAAGCGAGGAAAGTGCATTTTTCCAAAGAAAGGGTTTTGGACAAAAGCTGAAAGGGCATCGTGACAGCCCTCCCAACAGGAGGTGGTGGAAAGTTTTGCGGAGGAAGGTACACAGACTACTGCTTCCACAGTGGGACACCAAAGGCTCGGAGAGAGACACAGGCAGCTCCTTTCCCATAAGGAGTTTCTTGGGAAACAGAGCATCTATTCCCCTTTAGCACACAAAAGGGTTTGGGGAAGAGGCACAGAGTCTTTCCTGACATGGGGCTAAGGGGAAAATAGTGTTTCCCCTACTGCCACTCTCATTAGCAACCCTGTAGTGATGACAGCTGGGATTGATCAGAAAGAAAAATTTACCCCTGAGGTCTCCCGCATAATGCAAAGCAGGCAATGAGGGGGAAGAGCCGGAGAGGGAAAAAGAGGGAGGGAGCCGCTGCCTGATGGATATGGTACTCGGGGACTCCACGCTCTGTGTCGGGAGCTCACCAGACTGCACTAATGTGCATAATAATCAAGCTGTCAGAGCCCTCGCTCCAGCTCTGCTCCGAGGCAGGCAGCGCCGAGAACGTTTTATCTCATTTCCAAATGACTTTTTATGCCCAGTAAAATGCTGTTTTCATATCAATTAATAATTCAGCTAATAACACAATTAAGGAATCCGCCTTTCGCTGGGAGCCGTTTCAAGGAGAGAGCAGGGGAGGGGCAGGCACGGTGTGCGGGAGGCTGCAGACCAGCGCTGCGCTGCACTTGTGGGTTTGCTCTTCTGCGGTGCAGCTACCTCCTAATTAAACGTCTGCATTGGGGAAACCAAGAGTTACAGGCCCTTCTTCTCTCTGCAACAGAGGCACAGTGTTACCTGTTGGCAAATCACTTAGCCTCTCTCAAGTTACTTAACTTCTGCTTGCTGCTTAACTTCTGTAATGTTAGTGTTTTGGGCTGGAATGTATTGCTAAACGTTGAAGTATTGGTGTGCCATGGAACCAGGTCTTACTTAAGAGGATGTATGTGCCATGCTAGGGCTTTGCAGAAACAAAATGCCAAGCTTAGCAAGTCATCTGGGATTTATTGTCTTCTGTGTACAAACAGGAATCTGGGTGCTTTCAGAGGCAGCTATCTTTATCCTGATTGTGAGATTCTGAGGTTTATCCTGGTTTATCCTTCATATTGGTTAAGAGTATGATTATCATTGATTTGAAACTGATACAATGTTGTAATGGTGCAAATCTGACTATGAGCAGAGCAATCTTTTTGCAAACATGCCATGAACATATATAGTATGCTTTTTTTTCTTCCCCATACTATGCAAGCCTGGCTTCATCTCTTCTAGGGCGTTCTGTGATAGCAGCTATATTCTATTAAAGCACGGGGTAGCAGACACAGTCTGTGTGTAGCATTTAAGGACTGCTTTGTTATATGCAGGACTGATGGAGCAGAGCAGGAGTACATGTGACACACAGTTTTGAGCATGCAAATTCTGTTCAAAATTGGAGGACGGCTGTTTCTGTTTTCGGTCCTGAACGTTCATACACTCACTTTCTGCCCTCCTTTGGAAATCAGAATTACCTCTAGATAAGTAAAATTTATTTAATTATCTATTTTTTGCAAAGACTGAGTCTGGACTGATTAGTTGGTGATCCTGGCTCCAGACCTATATATCAACATTTGAGAAAATAGCATGACTTAGCCCCACTTCAGCTTTGAACATGAAGCTGGTCAAAGGGAAAGGGCTAGTACAGTGTCAGACCCGTGAATCTCTTTTTTATCCCATCTAGCATTTTCTGTTCATGTCCTCCCTCTGACTTACTTAGGTGATAGTGGTTTGTGAGACAGGGTTCTCTTTTTTGATAATGGCACATGGCAGGAAAAGGTGTCCCATCTTCAAAAAAATCTTGAAATACAGAGACACAAGGATCTCAAGAAATCAGTTCCCTCCTTCCATCCCATAGCAGAATCTACTGCACCAAACAAAACTGTCATCAAGGCCTTTCATTGCAACCATAGTTCAGATGATGACCGACAGCAGTACGATGCTGAAAAACAATAAGTCATAAGTGACTTTGCTGTTAGCCCATCATTTTCTTTTAGCATGAAAAAGTTGCATGAAAAAAGTGCCACACTGGGTTTCAGAACCCTGTTATATTAGCATACTTAGGAATCCACTGGAGTCAACATTAACATGTCAGTTTCTTTCAGAGATAGTGAAAGCATGAAACTCTTTTGGAGAGCCCAGATTTATTGCTGTAGGTAGCTCTCTGAAGACTTAAGGCCTGCAATTTGTAGCGCAGGCAGTTCCAGGAGCAATCTCCTCTTAGATTAACATGTCTCAGTGTGTAAGTGTGCGGCAGACGGTCCTTTGGGTGGGAAGACAGTCAAGTTCTCTTGGCTCATTCAGCCTGTGGCATCTCTGTTCTGACTGACCACAAGGCTATTACTGCCTTCTTTTATGAAGACATGAATATTTAGTAGGATCTTGTTTAAGACCTGGCATTTTGTTTTTCTGTATAAATTATCAAGTAGCCAATAAATGCCAACAGTAGTCGGTTACAGCAAGTTGGATTCAGTCCAGAACCATGAGGCAGAATGGCTCGTGATCCAATCTATCCCTTCCTTAACAGGGAGATCTTTCCCTGTCTTGCTGCAGTTTCTTTCTCTATGCTGCAAGACTTACTGAGCCCTGCTGTTCACAGTCAGAATAATTTGTGCCTTTCCATGTGGTTAATGTTGTCATGGAGCCTCTCTTTTTCTTTACCTTTTTTTTTTTTTTTTAATAGAACAAGATGTTGATGAAAACACCTGCTCACTTTTGCTTTTCTTAATGAATAATTTGTACAGCATTAAATGGCACCACAGACCAGTTACTGCAGGGGAGATAGTGGCCATGTGTTAAGAGACTATCATAGATCACTCCTGTGCCTGAGCAAGTCAGGAATCTCCTAAGAAGTTCTTGAATGCAGGAATTACCTGAGCAATAAAGAAAAACAGCATCTGTACATTTCAGGGGAATCTGCTAACCTTATTTTCTCACTCATTTTTGTCTTCCTTTCTAGGTAAGTGAAGCTTTGGTTTTCCTGCTCAAGAAGTGCTAGTTGGCTGCGTCATGATGAGCTGAGAAGGTGCTGTGCTCCTCTGACTCAAAGGCCACAGTAAGGGGTGTCCAATTTCAGATGTTCGTGACTATACTGTTTATTTGTGAGACTTTGCCAACAAGACAAGCAAGAACAGATTAATTACAATGGTGTGGTCAAGCCACTGGAATGGTTAGCCTGCACTGCTTTATACCTGTCAGTAAGTCATTGCTTCTACCAGAGCGCTCATAGCGTACATGGGTTCTGTTGATCTGTAAAGGGTTTTTATTGTTTTGTGTTTTGTTTGTTTGTTTGTTTGTTTGTTTTGGTCAATGGTTCCTTCTCCCAAGCTAACTGGTAAAAAGACCATGAATACTACTGTGAACTGACCTTATCTTGGGTGTTCAGGACTTTGCCAGTCTTGGAGCAGATGATTTTTCCTGGCCTTTATAAACACAGCGCAAGTTACATGGGAGTGGCAGACTTGAGCATGTTCATAATCACCCAGCTGATCATCCTTTCTGTCATTTGCCACCATGTTCTTGTGGTGTGTGACTGGAGCCAGACTAAGTATTTTTGAAAGTATTTTTCATCGTTCTTATCTCCACTTTGCACTGATGTCTCAATAGTGCCACTTGAAGTTAAGGTTTATGGATCTGCCATAGAGCAAGGCTCATGCTTCCACTTTCCAAATACTTTAACGTTGTGTCTGTCCCTGAAGCTTGTCATACATTTAGCCTATACATCCCGTTAGAGAATGTCTGTCATATTGTGCCTTTGGCTTCCAGGACCGGCCTTCATACAAATACTATGTGATTCAGAGTTATTCCTACTCTGACTTTTTATATCCATAGACATTATGTAGTCTACCAGTTCTGCTCTGGAAGACAAGCACAAAAACAAGCCTGGAAACACAAGTGTAAGTGAACAAGAGACTTCTTTCTGAATGTATAAGCCCAGAAAGGAAAGTGTTACCTACACAAGCAAAGATAACCAGAGTTTTGCCATTGATATCAGTCAGTACAAGATCTCAACTTCATATGTTTCATTCTTTTCTATCAACTTTTAATAGAAAAAGACAGTATTGAACCACTGGATGTTATGATATTAATGTACATCATTTGTAGGGAGTATGCAAGTGCTTCTAATCACAATTGCAGTATTGTGGTCCTTGTTTATTAGAGTTATCCAGCTTATCTGCACTGTCTTAATGCAGGCCACAGTGAGGGGTGTCCAATTTTAGATATTCATGGCTATCTTGTTCTTTTATGAGTCTTTGCCAGCAAGGCTTTTTGCAAAAACAGATTAATTGCACACAGATTAATTCATACTGTGGTCTCTAACACTGGGTAAAAAAGTGCTATGGGGTCTGGATATGTTCAAAACAGGAGGTTTATGATAATGTGGGATTTCTGAAGCATGGTCATCATTGCTTAACATTCCTGCTTTATTCCTGCTCCCTCCGCAGAGTAACTCTGTTGAATAACTGAGTTTCTACTTAAAAAAAAAAAAAAAGAAAAGAAATGAGAAAACATCCCTCTCAGCAGGCCAACTGGAGTCATAAGCATTTGAGAAACTGTATGGGGACTAAGTGAGTTTGAGATACAGACTTGAGGCATACAACTAAATAAAATGGAGAGACAGTAAAGAGCACAAGAGGATAGCAAATATGATTCATATTTTGAGCTACTTTGATATTCTCCATCTTGTTTCCACAACTTCTGTAGCTTGAACATGGCTGTTATGTAATGCCCAAACAGTTCTTTTGCTGCTGTATTATCTGGGACAGATATTATCTGGGAGACAGATCTTGAGACTTGTGCCTGTTCTGTATGTCCTAGAGACTATACAGGAGCAGGAAGTCGTCATTCTGTAACTTTGATAAATTCTGTAAAATGTGGTAATACCTGTGTCACTGGCTTATATGTGCCAAGCTTTTGTGCATGTCTCTGTATGGAGAATTTTCATCCGGCCACCTTATCTGAAGTGGTGCTCCATATGGCTCTGTCATTTAGGCTAGTCCCTTGGGATTGATCTCACTGCAACACACTTTATTTTTGTTTAAAGCTTAAATTTGCTTTTGATGAGCTGCATCATACAGGTCACAAGAACAAATGTGAAAAAAAAAAAGCCGACAGTTTAGCTGATCTCAGTGGGATTTTCAGTACAGTAACTGACCAAAAAAAACCCAGTATCCCCACACTCGAACATTTTTATGTGGCATATAGTAACTGTAATAGGTGGTTCCAAGCCAGAGAGACTCTGTGCACTGACATGAGGCAAAAAAGCTGTGTAATTTGTTCATCAGCTAGAGAGACAGGAGAATTGTGTTCAGTTGTTGTCCAGGTGCGAAGTTCTTCTGCAGTTGTTACAGCTGATTGCTATTGCATAACCAAACCCTTAACTTCTCAACAGATTTGTTTTCTCTCTTCCCTAATATAAATAGGAACTCAATTTTGTTCCGTGATTGAAAAAGCCAAACCAGTTTGACAGACTCAGCTTGGGTCACTGGAATCCAGAGCTTCCCTCTGCATTTCTTCCTATAGTTCCAGCTGCATTTTCTCACTATAGAAGCAGATTAAACCACGTTCTAACTGCCCTCATGGCTGTACCTCTGCGGGTCTGCACATCAAAAAACTTTCTGGAGGAAAATGTCCTTCTTGCACTCTTTCGCTTTGTTACTTTTGAGCCAGATCAGTTCTCTGATCTGATTCATAGCCTAGTCTCACAAAGATCTGCTGGCACATATGAGATGTAATATACATAAAGGCAATGATGAATAAGAGGGGAGAAAAGCAAAAGAAACGAGGGTCAGAACATCTTACGTCAGAGACAGCTTTAATTAGTAGTTGTTTTTTTTTTCATTTCCAGCTTTTTTTTTTCCATCAGAGTTCCCATTGTCCTTAGATATTATAGTATCACTAATGCAAAAGACTGAAACATCACACAGCTTTAAAATATAAATAGATGTGGGTTCCTTTTCTTCAGGATCCTGTAGGGCATGATAAAGTCATATCATCTAACTTTTGTAGAAAATCTCGATGATTAGGAATTTATCTTAAAGGATACAGTAAGAAGCTGAGTTTATTACTTAGACACATAACCCAAAGAGCTGGCATTTTAAGAAAACCATGAGGGTCTGATAAATTTAAATAAATCAGTCAAGCTGCCATTTGTTCCAGCAGGATCTCTTTATGGACACTGAGGAGTAAGGAACAAGTCTTTGCCCGAACAGGATTACAAAAGAAATTGTCATATCATTTATGGCAGCCTCCTTATCATTATCATTAGAGCTAATGCCATCATCATTTTCCCCAGTGAAAGCAGGGCCTCTGGGGCCTCTCTGCTTCCTGACAGTGGAGACACCAGTGTGCATATTAATGTGCAGCCCTGCTTAGGCTAATGGCAGCTATTTGTAACATTAATATTTTCTTCCACCATAAAAAAATAACAACAATAATAATAATGCTTTGTCTTGAGGAATTGAGCTCTAATGTGCTTTGCAGGAGTGGAAAGGGAAGGGAAAGTCTCTGACCTAATTCTTATATCCTTGAGGGGAAGGCCAGATTTGCAGATGGCATAGGTACTGGAATGCTTGCCCTCCTCAAAAGCAGTCTGAAGGTCAATGGGGAAACTGGTCTCCCTCACACACAAAGCACGCAACAACATCATTAAATGTGATTGCCCCAAATTCCTGCTCAAGGCACACTTTGGGATTGGATCATCAGCCAAGTTGTCAGCCCTTGCATATGTACCCACAAGACAGGGAGTCTGTTTTGGCAGTGCTGAGTGACATAGATTTGACGGTCTGGGAAGTGGAAAGCCATGGGGTTCAGCCACTTCTGTCTGGTAGGGCTGTGTCAACTTCTGAGTGCTCCCAAGATGGCTTTGAACCCCTAGTCTCTGTTCTTGCAGTTAGCAAGCCGAGAAGTAACACCTCAGCGTGTGCCTTCTGTGCCTGAGCATCGTGGTTTGATGTGGCATTAGGCATGGATAGCGGAGCATGGGGTGGCTTCCCACCACTCTCAATAGCAGGTCCAGTAAGTACAGGCTCACTATCCCATCTCTTCAATAAATTGTCATCTTTGTATTTGGTACAATATCAGCTCTATGCAGAAAGAAAAGTCCAACCTTTTCCAGTGTTATTTTCTCTAATCGCTCTAGCACATAGTTCTAGCAGCCGTGCAGTGTGACCCTGCTATGGAAGGTGATGTGCAAATGCAGATCAGGAAGGTTGGGGCCTTTCTCTAAGGGCTTGCAATCTTCAAAGTTCCTCGAGCTTTTGGATCTGAATTACTGAGAGCACCTTTTCTTTTATTTCCCAGCTTTCATGTTTTCTGTGGCCTTTGCCCAAACCTTCAAATGATGCAAATAGGGAATATAAAGTGCAAAAGATGGAGGGAAAATAAAAAAAAGGAAGGAATTCAAGTCTTGTCAGTCTTGTGTCTTCACTCAGAGATATCACTGGACTCTTTTGTGCCACTGGGGCTTGGGGACAATGTCTCTTTGTTCTGCAGGTCAGATCCCGAGTAGCACACTGTTAACATTTGGTTATTTTACGTAAGTAAATAAAGAAATGGAAGAGATTTTTGCAGGATGGGGGGAGTAAGAACCTTTTAAAATGGCTGTAATTAGCTACTCTAAGAGGACATGATGGTATTTAATAGGCCTCTCAGTGATCATTTTAGTAGTCTTTTCTGATGCCCGACAAATACTGAACATGGCATTCTTAATGTTATTTTAATTAACAAGTCTTTAAAGAAAATGTCAGTAATGTTCTGATAACCTGAGGTTTATTTGGGAGTAGTGGCGGGGGGGAGGCAGGGGGGCAGCGGAGGGCACTGTTTCTTCATGGGGAAACGAAAGGCAAAAAGATGCCATTTTTCTGTGTGGAGCTTTTATGACTTAGATGAGGGCCCATTTCTTTTTTCTTTTTTTTTCCTTATATCTTGTTTATTTTAAATTGTCTGAAGCTCCTCTTTGCTATAGGACAATGGTTTGTTTCTGCATTAAGTGCTTATAGGAGTATTGGCTCTTTTACTTTTTCCCTGGAAGAGAAAGAGGAAGGAAAAGATGATGCCATCTATCAAATCTGTATATTGCAAGTTTTAATGAGGAGGGAAAATTGCTACCATAGAAAAGCCTCAAAGTTTCTTCCCTTTCAAAGTTGATATTCAGAGATGTCCCTTCTGTGCATCAGGTGTCAGGTTGCCCCAAACCATGCAACTGCCTCCAAAATCATTGTGTACCTCAAAAATGTAAACAGTTCCCAGATACTTGCATTTGCTGTTATTTTCCTCTAAGTTCAAGACATTTGGGTCAGGCCTATAGTTATAATTTTATGTTTTTCAGTAAATCCCCAGGGTTTATTAACATTTTTTTTCTTTTTAATGAAAGCTAAAATTTTCTTGAATCCTTGTGAGATCTGAGCAAAAATGCAACAGATTGAATAGCTTGTATCAAAATAATGAGATATAAGAATATTTTAAAAACACCAAATTACACTTCAAGCTTAAAAAATGCCATTTTAAAATATTTTGGTGAAAAAAAAATTAAGTATAAAAAATTGCTATAAGTATTCTACTCTGGTGTTTGCAAACCTTCTATATCACAGCCTCTACTCAGCAAGTGAACCTTCATGGATGTGAAACATGCCTTTAGTTTTTGGAATTCCTGGCACATTAGTTCAGGAATTGTAACACTGAACCCACTGAAGTCTCATTGTTTTGAAGAAGCAGACATACTGACCTTCATAGTGGAAACTCAACTCCCCAAAATAAATAAAGACCATAACCAGTGAAGAGTCAGTTGAGATTTTTATCAGTTTACAAAGAAAGGCTTTAGCTTTCCTTTAAAAAGATGGTAGGGTACTAACTTATGCTGAGGTACATGCTATTGTTTATCATCCTTGTGTAAACTCTGGTGAAGTTGTTTCTGTTTTAAAGTATATAATGTACTGAGTAGAGTCATCTCCCAAGGTCCTCAGTCTGATAGATCTCCTTTATCTAAAGGTCAATCACAGTTGTAGCAGAAACATATTGAGAATGAATTAAAGGTTGTTTCTAAAATAGCTTCTGAGGTGTATGTGTATGTATGAAGGGAAGTTGGACCTCCTCCTGTCAGGGAACATGGGGCTCAATCTGCTCTTCTTGGGCAGCTCCCTGCCCAGAGTTGGTTAGCAGAATCCCTGGGTTGCGCTGCAAAGCTCTGCCTTGAAAAGATGGAGAGATTAGGTCTATTTGTGTGTTCTCTATGCCTACAGGGGCAGGATTTCCAAAAAAAAACTGTGGAGAGAGGCAAGAGGTGTTTGTCAAGTTCAGTGGCATAAAAGAGATGTCATGGAAAATGATAGCACTGGCAGTTATTCACCGAGGAAGGCAGTAAGCCTCTTTATGGATTCTCTGGTACCTGTGAGTAACACACACTGGCTTTCCCCCCGGGCTACTGGTGCCTTTAGGATGCAAAGCAAGATGGTACTAAAGGGAATACCTAGGTTTACTGGAACACTCTGCAGAACTTACTCAAAAGTCACTGGCACTAAAATTTGCGCCAAAAGATTGTGCAGGGAAAAACTGGTGCAGAATGCATGCGAGGAGCAGCAGTATGCTTGCTGGGTCATCATTTGCAAAGAGAAAATGCAAGTTTTGACAGGGAGGTTGATTCCCTGTGTGCTTTCGTCCTTGCGAATGCCTCTCCTCTCCGTTAGCCAGCAGGGGGTATCCGCATGCTGCTTGTCTCATCCCTAAACTTCGCAGGGTATGAGACGTTTGTGAAGCACCTGCCTCTGTTTACAGCCCAGGCTCTTGCATGAGATCAAGGTTATTAATTAAGTCATAATGACAAAGTTCTTTGTAGGAAATAAGATGACTTCTCCTATGAAATATGTTCGATAGGCTTACACGCGTTCTCATAGCATTGGAAATAAGATGACTTCTCCTATGAAATGTGTTCGATGATAGGTTTACACGCGTTCTCCTTTTTCAAGGAACTCCAAATGAGCTCCAGTCCACAACCTCCCCCATGGTACAATACTCAGCATACAGTGCTTGCTCGTATGTGGGGATCAGGGAAGGCTTGGATAGGTGTCCCACCAGTGTGTAACTCTTGGTTCAAAGGAATGCAAGGTTTAGCTCTCTATGCCTGCACCGTACACGTCAGATCTGCAATAGTCTGTTGCCCCCTTATGACATGATTCCCAGATTGGAGCTCATTTGACATTAAGGTTAATTTTCCTTAGCCAGTGGCAGGCTGATTTAAGTGTCAGCTCATTACGATGGCATTCTAATTAAAGTCCCACGATAGCCTTTGACCCTGCAAAAATGACTTGAGAGGGAAGCAGCAAATAAGGTGATAAGCTCAGATACTTGCATGCAGAAGGGAATATATTCTGCTTGATGTTTGTGGGTGTCAACTTGAGTGTTATCAGATTGTCCTCTGGGAAGGACTGCGTTATTAGTATTTATCTCCCAGAGACAAATTTAGCAGCACTGGTTCCTTTGCCTCAAAGGGAGTTGCACCCTCTTCTTGCCAGGATGGATTTAGTCCTCTGCCTTCATTTCTGAAGTGTATTTTGTGTGCTTTATTTTGAGAAGAATTCATCACTTCCCATTCTGTGTGAAAGATCAGGTCTTTATCAGGCTGTATGAATAATTCCAGACTTGAGTAAGCAGAAGAGCGAATGGTCTTTTTTCTCTCAGGGGTTGTAAATGGACAAAAATGACCCAGAAAAATAGGCATTTTTATAGTACATGTGTCTGCATCTGCATCCCATAAAAAATCTTTTCTTCGTGTCCCATATGATAAAGTCTTTGGAAAAAAAAAAGCAAGATTGGAGCAGCAATCCTAGGTCTAAACATTTAAGACTCCTGCACAGTAGCATGGTTATCCAAAGTAGATTCACCTGGCAAAGCTGTTAGAAAAATGCACTTAACGTATCTTAGCTGTGAGTTCTCTTTAACCAAATCACTTTTACAAGTTATTTGTGCACCTTGAATCCTGCCGTTCCCTTCACACCTTACTAAAGTGTTGACTTTCTCCATTTGTCCAGTTTTCCATTTCCTTTCCTCTCCCGTCTTTTAATAGCCTCACCCTCTCACACATCTTTGTTCATGTCCTCAAAAAGCTTTTGGGGGATAGTATATTCTTTTGTCTAGAAGAGGAAAAGACAAGGAGAAGTGACTGAGAAATGGAAGCTTTGAAAGTACCTATAGATCAGAATTCTTGCTAAATTTTGGGTAGAGACTCAGTTGCTTTATATGTCAGGCACTGGTGCTCTTAAAACGCTTGGGTAGTAGTTTCTTCTGCAGTGAGTGTCTTTCCCATATATCACAACTTATCAGTTGCTTACTGTGTGGGCTGTAGGCTGAGCACGAGACGACAACTCTGAGACTGAAGGTACTAATTAGCAGGCAAGCCAACGTGGGAGGAGAAGGTTAACATGTGGAAATATTATGTCTGCCCTAATGGAATGAAGAAATCATGGTATTACAACACTGAAGAAGGCTGGGGCATACTGTCCATGTGAATCGGTGAGCAGTGTCAATCAGATAGATAGTATCCCTTTCCTGTGTTTAACAGACGTGGTGCATCTGAGGATGTCCTTTGGTATGCTAGGTCCATGGCTGGAACCCCGCAAAGCTGAGGAATGCAATCTCCAGTTTTCCCATCAAGTTGGAAGGTAGTCTTCCAACTGCATGGAAAGTGGTAGTCTTTTCCTGCATGGAAAAGAAGGGGAAACAAATGGGAGAGACTACAAGTGATTTATGGAAGGCATCATAGCAAGTCAGTGCAGCTAACACCTGTGGTTATACTTCAGGCTTCACCCAAGATCCATCAAAATCATTTCATCTTTTCTAGGAGTCAGATCTGGTTGGATTTTGTGTGTGACGCAAAATGTTGTTATCCTTAGGAAAAAAAAAAAAAAACAGATACTTTGGATGGAATTGTCCTCATTTCAACAAGATTTTGCCAGGAGGAGTTTCACATATCCAGAATAAAATGGCTAGCCAAGTCAGAGAGGCTACATGGGCAGAGCCAGTAACATGGGAGCCAAGTTATTCAGCTAGGATTGGGGACAGGGAGAGAGGCCCATGGGAAAGTTGTTCTGAATTAAATAGAGCAGAGGCTGGAAAAGGAGCAACTCACGCTCCAGAGCAGTGACTGTAATCTAAAGTGATGTCTCGTATTTGGAGAAGAACTCCATTATCTCAGTGTGGTTTTGGTTTAGTCTGGATGTGGGCATGATTTCTTAACAACTCATGCAGGATGGAAGAGTAGTTTTCATCCCGCCCCTTCTAAGGACAAGTACTGAAATTGTGCAAATTAAGTCTGCAAGGAACCATAGGGCAGTATTATTTCTGTCTTTTCAGAGGGAATAGTTGAGGAGTCAACTTCTTGTACTAATCAGATAATTCAGCAATATTTTCAGCTAGTGTTTAATCTTATAATCATTGGCTCTTGTGCTTATATAGTATTGTGTCTTCCATCCCCTCCTTTACACGCATACATGCATGCATGCACACACTCATTCCTATCTCCATCATCTTGAACTAAATTAGAGAAAAATACTTCATTACAGAGACTTTCAGCTAGGAGGGAAGGCCCCAAGGAATTTATTTTCATACAATTTATTATGCACAAGGTTGATCAAATCGCAGAAAATTTGAACTATCTTTGCACCCCCAGGAAAATTCCTTTCATAAATATAAATGACGTGATGCTCCATAGAAATGAGAGAAGGAGAGCAGGAGAAAAAAGAAGGAAGCGAAAAGGGAAAGGGGGAAGGAGACGATGAGGAAGAAAGGATCTGTGCACTGCTGGAAAGGAGAATGTAGGCAGTTGCAGAGCTCCTGGGTCTCGGGTACAGGAGATGAGCTGTGAGAGCTCTCGCGCCTGCCCTTCTCCTCTCATGGCACAGCCCTCCCGATGAACGGCAAGCTGCTGCCAGGTGCTTCAGGAGGGGAACAATACATTAAGTACAGTTTAAAATTATAATAACTGTTTCTATGGCAACAAGAGAATGCCCTCCATGGCTTTTATTTGTGTTCTGAGGAAGGAGGCGTGAAGTGAAGTTTGTAAGCAGAGAGTGGTGGACTGAGATGCAAGTGGTGGGCTTTGTGGCACCCTTCTCATAGTGCTGGCCCATGGAGCCCAGTCTCCCCAACACTTGACATCCTCTGGTCTGTTGGGCCCAGGTTTCTCTAGGCCTGCTCCAGCCACCAGTTGCACTTTTGGCTTTTAATTTTCCAGGAATCTGACAGAGAGCACACGTGTGCGCTTTTCCAGGTTCCTCATTACTGAGCATCCCAAAGGTTGGCACCTGTTGTCCACGAGGCTGAATCACATGTCTACCCTTCGTGAAAGAGTGCTTGTTTCTCTGTGGGATTCCCCTATCCTGCTGCATCAGGAGAAGCCCAGTCCTGACCCTGCAGGGATCTCTCTGGTAGAAGTAATAAGCATGGAGGGCAAGTTAATCCCCACTTTCATATAATATTAATCCTCCATTCACAGCGATTCACTGGGCTAAAAGATGCACTGTAACTGTAACCACTTTGGCCTCTCCTCTCCAGCATGCACAGAGACGCCCATCTATTATTAAAAACCCTATTAGTCGTGGTGAGATTGTACCACTCTTTCTCGCTGTAGCTG
The DNA here is from genome assembly GCF_000705375.1 of Tinamus guttatus. Next base: position 142,167 of record NW_010582619.1, on the reverse strand, counting down.
CTGAGCATTATCTAATTGTTTTTTATTATTACACCATCCTTGCGAACATGCAGAGCTCAAATGCACATTTGCTGAAACATTTGCATTGTTCCCTCAACCTGTTGGGGCTGTTTTTAGAACATCTGAGATCTTGTAAGGAGGATTTAAAAGGAGAATGCAAGGGAAAAAAAAAAAAAAAAAAAGAGTTCCCAGGCTGGGAAAGATGTGGAGGAGAGGACATAAAAAGAGGACATAAAAGGTGGCTCCAAAGATTTACTTTGGCTGTATGTGAAATGAGGAGCTTGTAGGCAAACTCTACTGACGATCTGACTCATCTGAACTTTTTCGACTGGTCTTGGAAAGAGAGGAAAGCAAAATATACCCAAAGCCATGGGCCCACTCAAAGGATACAATTTTTGATGCTGTCAAGTTCACAGAGCCTGAGAAGCTAATTCCTGTGTTAAGTTACCTTTTATCTTTGAGCAAACAGCTTTCCCTTTCTCGCTGTTCCTCCAGTCTTCCCCCTACCCCAACCTCATTCCTCCATTGGTTCATCGTTTGTATGGTTAAGTAAATCTCCTGGAAAATTACTGATTTCCTGGGCTGTTAGAAGAGGGCATCATGCAGAAAGAGAAGAGAGAAAACTTACTAACAGCGGAGAGATGGAGCTGGAACAAAATTCAGGGGTGGAACCTTTTCTATAGCCCCCTCAGGTCTCTCCAACCTCCATTTCTCTCTGCCTCACTAAGAGAGGCAGAAAGTAGCTGCCTGCTATGATCTGGAGAGGTGCTTCTCTGGACTCGTGGTGAAGGATGTCACCTCCTGTGACTGCCCCAAGAGAGTCTGAGACAGGGGTTGTGTTTCTGGAGTAACTGGACTGGGTAATACTCAGGTTCCCCAACTTGCTGTTGTTACTCTGTGCTCCTTTGTGCATGTGGAGATGAGTTCTCTTTTGCAATCCTGCAGCCTCAGCAGGGTCCTACGAATACACAAAAAGAGTCTCACAGTGTGGTGTGCACACCTCCATCAGTGTGTTCTCACCTGCTACCTTGTTTGGTTGAAGTGTTGGGTTACTCTAAGTGTTCCTGCAGCTCCAGCTGGATTGTGTGAGGTGTGCACGCAACGATGTGCTAGCTCTGGGACTAATGATACTGGGTGATGGGATACCACACAGATTCAAAGGTGTTTCAGTTCTGGGAGCTGCCATGATGCAGCTGCTGAGATTTCTGAATACTCCCAAGCTGGGTGGGCACCTCTGTCTTTTTTAAATGCGTTAGACACGTTAGGGAACAGAGCTTGGCAGGGCATTTTTGAAAATCTCCCTGCACCCTTCATTTCCTAGGCAATTTGCACATTTGGCCCTGAGTAATTAGTAAGGACAAGGCTTCCTGTGAAGTGTGACGTGACTGCCTTCTTCATGTGAGCTGTCTAACTAGGAAAGCCTCACACATATGCTTCACATGGCCATTAAACAAGCTGTAAAGCAGCATGGCCACTTGCTCAATTCAGATCGAGGCGTTCTAGTTTTTGTGGTCACTGATCAAATGAAATTGTTTGTTATGGATGGCTAGGTTGGTGTATGTTCTCAATTTCACTCATTTTGTAGGCATTAGCTACTGAGGACCCAGGAAAGGCCGTTTAGGGAGGGTTGTTCAAGGAGGGCAGTTTAACTACGTGTTTGGTAGTTTTACAGTGTCCTGGAACAAGCGCTCATACCAAGGGTATGTGCTAATGAGGGCAAAAGAGTGTTTTGCAGGGATTCAGACCCAGCGAGACACTCGGGGGCTCCCCACCTACGCGATAAATGGCCTCTCTCTTGCTTGCTTTATGCAGGATGGCAGGGCACGCTCACACCAGGAACTTTGGCAGGGTTCCTCCGTCATTTTTCTTCCCTTCACGCAGCCTCCTACTGAGTGTACTGGGTAAACAGGTTTTTCTCATTCCTTTCTGGAAGGGGCTATTTCAGACCGCTCTGCTCTGCCTGTCAGTGTTTCACTTCATTGCACAGAGGATGTTATTCTTTGAGCAGTGCCTGTTGTTCTAATGGGATCCATTTAAAGTGAACTCTACTGTAATTTCATTTTCCTTAGGGAGAGAGGGGAAGTACTTTCTCCTTAGAGCTACATCCCTGCTACTCACTTTACATCTCTCTTGCAGAATCTGCAGCACACTGATTTTCTCTCCCAGATCACTGGAAAACCCAGGGAGCTGACGGGGCCCTGGAAGAGCTTTTGAGGATGTGCTGCTGCTCTGCACCACTTAACACAGCCTAAACCCCATCTCCTCTCCCTGGAGTAGCCTCAACCAGGGCACTCCATTGCATACATTTTTTTTGCTGTGGGATAGCTAGAGCATGCAATCTACGGTAGACTACACCTTGCATTCAGTTGGGAACTGGTGTTGGCACAGAAGCTTGCAGTCCATTTTTTAGGTGTACCGCCCCATGTGCAAAACCAACGTGCTGCGGTTTAGATTGGGCTTTTTAGATTCAGGTCTTCCAGGGCATACTGAGAGTTATGGGTGGCCATGGGAGGGAGGTGTTGTTTTCCTCTCTCCGGACTGCTTGATCTTGTTGTGTGGGTTGGCATATTTTGCAGGATTTGCTTTTGGTTAGCACTGTTGTTGGTTGTTGAGCGGCTTAGGGCTTTGTATATAACATTTAAATAATGGGCCTGAGAGGGGTGTTCTTTTCTTGATGTATAAAAAGAAATCAAAATTGATGAGGTATTTTTCTCATGATTAGGGATCACACCTAAATCAAAAGCTTTAGAACTCAGTCTCCTCCTATTCCCCCACATTTCACCCCTCTCCCTCTCCTACGCGCATGAAAAATTTCAGCTATTTGGGAATGTAGTTGAGAATTTCCTGCTGTCTAGTAAACATGAAGTGCACCTCTTTTCCTCCCTCCCCCCCAAAAAAAACTAAAAACAAACCAATGTGAACTGTATTCTAGGTTCTTGTGCCTGTTCTGTAGCTGGTGCTCCTCTCTAGTTACAACGTAGGTATTCCAAAACTACCCTAACCAGGTGGTTCTCCCATTCTACCCAGAGATCAAGGTCAGTGCAACGATAGCCAAGTCTCTTTGCTGGCAGTTCCCCGCAAGGAGTGATATTAACCTGCACGCCTCTCCAGCTCCTACTCCCTACAGCCTGTTATTAAACAAGGACAAGTGGGAAGCTTGTCTGTGTCTGTGCGTGAGAGCGCGGCTCTGTCACCTGATGCATACAGATGGCTTATTAACCAATTAATTCATAGGACTAAATTGGTTAAATCAAACTAAATGACACCCAATTGCTGTACAAGGGTAGAAATGGATTGGAATAAGTGTTTCTTAAATGCCAGCCTCGTTCAGCAAGGGAATGAGTAGTAGAGGGAGGAGGGGGGCTTGCAAAGCAGTGGGGAAGGCAGCAGACACGGGCAGACAGCAAGAGCAGAACCATTCAGGGCATCACTTCCTAGGAAAGGAAGTGGCTGAGCTGTTTGTGCTGCCAAGGAATCAGATCACTGTGCTTGCTGATGACATTTGAGGGCTGGGAATTCCACTAGAGACAAGCCCAGTTATTGCCTTCAGTCTGTACCCTTGACAAGGGGAGGAGGAGGAAGCTTAATGGGCCCCAGATTTTCTTTGGAGCATGCACTTTCATTATTGCTAACTTGTCTCAAGAGTGAGAGACTGACTTTCAGAAATGCAGTCTATCTTCTCCCTTGTCTGAGGTCCCTGGGAGCAGCTGATGTTCACCATCCTGCAAACTGTGGCTCTAAATCTTGTCTTCAACCAGGCCCTAAGGAATGGCCAGAGAAGCTACATGCAGCAAGCAGTGTGCTTAGAGCACATGGTTTCATGACAAATCAGTCTGAATAGAGATAGTTGCGTTTACTTCAGCACGGACAAGGCCGATGTTTACATTTGTGTTCTGACCAAGTTTAGAAGGTCAAGATGTTAGGTTTTAGTGCACCATGTCAAAAGGATTTTGAGAATGACCTTCATGGTCAACACCTCTCTTTTATCCAAGCCTGGATGGTGCTTTTATCTGACATATACTGTAGATCCATGGAGGGTGACCTTTATCCCTTCCAACAACATGAGTCACTTTACTGAAAAGCAAGAATGTGCCTCGTGCATGTAAATAAACAGATTGAAATGCATTAAGGATGGTAAATGAACCATGAGCCATGACTGCCTTAAATCCTAAACTGCCCCCTTCTCCATACCCATCAGGGTACTGACTTGGACTCCAAAGACTGAGGTGGTTCAGATACTCATAGTTGCTGAAAGGGCTACTCTGTGCTTGCTGAAGTCTTAAATACTGTTCAGAGTGATGAGCTGAATGGTCAGGTATGGTCAGCTGGCAACGCAGGAATAGTCATTAAAGGAAAAGTCAACATATCATTGATCAACTCTACTCAAGCATATTAGCAACTGAAATCCCTCACTGCACTTTGCTGCTGCTTTCCCTTAATTATCTGAGATCTTAGAACCCCAAATTCCTGCCTGCAGGGAGAACTCAAAAACTGATTCTGCAGAGGGAATACATAAAACAAAGTATGGTTTTGAAGAGAGGATTCAAATATAGTCGTTCAGAGCCTAAATGCCCTTAATGAAGTTGGCTGAGTGCACTGGGTTTTGGATACCCAAACAATCTTTGACCACTGATTTAATAAGAATAGGATATCAAAACAGACTTCTGGAAAATATAAGAACTCTAAACTAACACATCTTAATTCTCCATATAGGAAATGCATGCTCACCCTGTGTGCAAATGTCTTCTTGAGGGTCTTTGTCACCTGCAACGTTATCACCAGTTGCAAAGGGGTGCTCCTTTCTAACATTTCCCATGGTGGCATTATCAGTATCTATTGTATGAGCACATCTTTCTTTTTTTCCACACCAAATTCTGACTGTTTGCTCTGAGTTGTGATATAGATGAAGTACTTGATAAGAGTGATTGGATTAGTGAGAGTGGGAGTTATTTCCCCAATCCATATTTTTAAATTTAAGAACTACCAAGATATTAGAATCATAGCTGGATTTAGAATAGTGGAGGGAGTTCAAAAGAAAGAATAAGACAGGCTGAGTTGTGCATCAAAAATGGCCTTAAAGAAGTTTTATGTTATGGTTTGAATATTTGCCTGCTTCAAGGCTAGACTTTGTACCACCATATCAAAGCTTAAGTTATTTGTGCCTCTACTTTTCTTGACTGGTAAATTGAGGGAGATCTGACTGCTTCCTTTGGCAGGAGCTCCATTCTACAAGATTATGACTACAAGGAGAGGTCCAGAGCTCACCCTTAAGATGCAGTTGGAAGCTGGGCCATGTGGGCACATGAGTAGTGTTGAGGCACAACATTTTCCAGCAAGGCATAAAGGCAGCTAGCATAATTTATGAAGAGCTTAGGGCAGTTTCCTGGTAACAGCATTCATAACACCATAATGAACGATAGTTCATTACGGCCCAGGGCAGACTCTTCTTTTAATCCTGTGGTCCCTTGGTGAAGTCTGTCTCCCCTGGACAGGGCCGGAAAGCTGTGCCTGTGCACAACACGGTGATATGCCGTGGCGTGACAGGAGGGCAGGCTCTGCTGCCCAGATGGGTTGTGCCAGGAGTGGGGGTTGCTTCTGGGATGGGGACACCCACCTCCCCATGGTGGGTGAGCCCCTGATGTTAGTGGTGGGTTGGCACCATTTGGAGGACAGTTGCATATGCTGTGTGTGAGGCAAGAGCAGCCTTGCTATAAGGAAGGCCTCCCCGCCATGTAAAACAGCAACAGGGAGAATGTTTGTAGAAAGCTAGCAGCAGGCAGAAGGAAGGGAAGAATACCTGAGTGTGCAGCAGTAATGGAAGATAACGCTTTAAGGGTAACCACTGTGTTTAAGTGAATAGAAGAATAAAGACGTGCCTTAGCAGACCCTGCAAGGTCACGCACACCGTGAAGCATACACTTAACAAGGAGAAAGCCCTCACAGCCCAGAATGCATCCACATACCTGCACACACACTGTGCACGTGCCGACAGCATGTGCAGAGGTCTGGCCCCTCTGTTTGCACACACAGAATCACAGAAGGGTGATTATACATAGACCCAAGGTGAAGCGCAGACACAGGCTGAAGCATATGCGTACATGGAGAACAGCCTACTAAAAAAGAAATCTGTGCATATGCGCAAGTGCCAAGAATATAAGTCACAAGCACATTAATACTAGCTGTGGATAACCACAGAACAAACACATGCCTGACTATTATGTCAGTGTTAAAATTGCTCTTCTTCAGTTCCTGCAGCAAGATAAAGTCTCCAAAGCCCGTCATGCTGCAGCATCTTCTTCAAGGCTGTAGTATACGGAGTGCGTATAAAATATTGAACCATTTAGGACCATTTCATCCTTTTTTTTTGAAAGAAAAATAGGATTTACGCTTTGTCCAGTGGCAGAACAAATGTTTTATGTTGTGGAGCTGTGACCACTGCTCTAGAGCATTTGATGCATATATTTTCGTCATGTTCTTTCTTTTTTTTCTTCTTTTTTTTTTTCTTCCTAGGATCATGCGACTGAAAAGGGTCAGATCAACAGTTTGGTCGGGTAATTTTTTATTCAGAGTGCAGAGTGCACTCCAGGAGCCATAAAACAAGAAACTTTTCAAGCATCTCATTAATAGTTATCCTGTAAAGAGTCCTTGCTTTCTCTTAGCCTTAATAGTCCTTGAAAGCTGGCTGAGGAAGGGAACACTTACTTTTCACTAATTCCAGTGGTGGGATAGAATGAGAAATGGACTGAGACCCACCAAACTTGTTTCATTCAGGTCACCAAAGACGTCTTAGCTTAGCAAGGCATGCACAGACCTCTAAAGCCTTCTACATTGGATCACATTTTAACTCCTCTCAGCCCTCTACCCTAGGTACGTGTTTCCTGGAGGCTCACAGTCATGCTTGTCAGCTCACTAAGTGTATTATTTCATGGGCCGTATGTTGTGCTTTAAATAGTAACAGCGTTTTATGATTTCACAGTATCCGTTTTAGGGGAGGAGGATGGCCGTGTGACCTAGATCAAGTTCGTGGCTTGGTTTCTCCACTGTCCCTGCCTGTGCACAGTCAGGATCACCTTCCCTTCCAATGCCTCAGTTTCTTCATCCTTACTGGAGCAACCGCAGTGATGACTCATCTCAGAAGAAGCTAGGATTCGTTAGTGTTAGGAAGTGTTTTGACATCCTTGGATAGATAGATAAACCACAATTTTCCGCCCCTTTGAACTGAATATGTTTCCTCCCTTTTAATGATCTGGACTGCCTCTTGAAGTCAGAGGCAAAAGTTGGCTAATGTCTTCACAGTCTCTGTTTTTACTTTTGATTAGCACAGCTCTGATAGTTAGGAGTTCTTCTGTGGACATGGAGAATGTTCCTTGTTTCTATGGTCTGGCATAGAATCTCTTCAAGCAAAAAACAGCAACCCAGGATAACAAAAGGACAGAAACTTTCAATTAAATATGAAAGAAAAGTCGGATTTCTATTTTGTTCAAAAGTGGAAGAGCTGAGGAGCCCATTTCTGTTTGTTGGTGTAGTTAGGTAGGTCTGTTATTGCCAAACCTGGGACATACCTCAAAAGGTTTCTTGAGCTTAGATAAGCAACCATAAGTTCTTATGGTTCTTTTGTCATAAGATAACCCTAAAATCTTTAAGTTTGTTGAGCTTCTCATATCACATTCACAGATTTAGGTTAAGCGCTGGTACAGTCATATTTTCCTAAAGTCATTCTCCATTTACATCAGTAAGCCTGAACTGGCAGCACTCATATGAAAAAAAAGTGAGTGTTGAATTTGTAGGTGGATGCTCCAGACTGTCTTTTCATTTGCCATTAAAATGTGTAGCATAAATCCTCTTAAGTCAGCTTGCCCACCGGTTGAGTGGGACTAGGCAGATTTAGGAAGGTCCAAGCAAGTGCGCGAAAATGTTGTAAATAGAATTTTTATCTGTCTTCATAATCTTCCCTCTTCCCCCACAAGCTCGCTGAGGAGAGTGAAATCTTTTGGGGAAGCAAAGTCAGGATTCAGCCAAAGGGGAAGTGCAATTCCTTCAGCTTCCCTGTGTTTTCCTGGGGAGTTGAGAAGGAGAAGAACAAAGCTGAAAAACTGGAGGATTGAAATGCGAAGAAATTGGCAGCCACTGGATCCGGTGATCTCCTGTTGATTTCTTCGGAGTCATAGAATCGTTATGGCCTTTAAGATCAAGTCCAAATGTAAACCCATTACCACCCTGCTTGCTAAACCACGTCCCTAAGTGCCTCATCTACACGTTTCTTGAAGAATGCTCAGGGCTCCTGAAAGCATGTCCTCAGAGATGGCAGGGAGCGTTTAAAATGTTTCAGCAAGATCAAATCTCTCAGGCCAGGATCTTGCTTTGGTTCTTCAGTGTTATGAAGCAAAACAAAACAAACAAACAAACAAACAAAAAATCTAACCATCTAACTGGCTTATGTTCCTTTTCTCTCCTTGCCTTTGAAAGATCTAGCAGAACTAGGGTATAAAATCATGTCCAAACAATGAGATGTACAATCAGAGCGAATGTCTACATGTTCACCCCGTTGCTTTGAGCATTATGTTGTTGTTGCTCTTGTTATTGGTCTGTGACCTTTAGCAAACAAGGTGTTTTGACCTTAAACACAAAAGTCTGCAATAAAATAGGGCAAGGGAAAAGACCATTTTATGCTAACCAACCTGTTTTGGTCTGAAAATGGCTTTCAACATGATTTAACATCTGTGAGGAAAGCATTTAGGAAAGCAAAGCTGGAAGTATTTACATTTTTGCTGAAGTCAAAGGTAAGAAATTCTGACTTTTTATTGGGGTGGGGTGAGGAATTGTTTATTGGTGCATATCTGCTGTGTGATGGCTTTGGTGTATATCGTATTTTCTTAAAGCACTGGCTGACTCCAGGGACTGATACTACATTTCAGTTGCAGCGAAGAGCAGAAAGATTAGTTTGTGGCTAAGATGAGAAAGGCCTAGATTCTGCCCTTTGCAGTATCACACACTTTGATGGTGGCCATAGGAAAGGTATAGTAGTGTTTTTGTAGTTGGATTTCTCCATTTGGGAGCAGGAGGGAACACAACCATCATATTAGTGATGTGGTGAGGATAAGCCTGGTCAAATCTGTGAAACACTTACATGCCATCAGGGCCCGAGGCACGACTGAGGTGAGTTTTTGAGAAAGTGCTGTGACAGGGATTCATTCCTGTCTTCTGGAGGCTCAGTGACCTATATTTACATTGCCATTTTTCTGTATAACAAATAAGAGTTTTGTAGCTGCCAGCTGAGGCAGGGGATATCATTATCCTCATTTCACTCATGGGAAACTGAGTCATGGAGGGGCTGCATGTAGTGGCAAGGTCTGGGGAGACACCGGGATGAAAAATGAAAGATGAATGGCTCCTACCTTGCTCTCAAATTGCTAGCACATGCTGATAATAATTCTTCCGAATTCATCTCAACTGAGTATCAGGGGATAAGTATCTGTATAACAAACTCAGCTGTGCATTGTGGTAGTTGCAATTTCGTTAGCACTTGGAGTAAAAAATACCTCTCCTGCCTAGATAAGGCTAACTGCAGTTTGGAGAGGAGGGCCCTGTTACACTGGCCCACACAAGTCACTGAGCGTTTGGTATGGATTGCTAATATTAGCTCACTGACTGCATCATTTACACTAGGTAGGTATTAAACTGTTTTTATTAGGCAACATCTGACAGTGTTTAATGAAGAGCTAAAGAACCAGGGTGTTTAGTATTGTACTTTTGGGAAGAAATACCCTGTTAGAATGCTGATCATCCTCAGCAGAGATGGGTATCAAGTTAGTGGTCTGGCTGCCCAGCTTTTAGGGTGCAGGATGGAGGAGTGTAAATAAGCATGTCCATGCCAAAAAGTGATGCAGAAACTGGAGGCTGGAATAGGAGAAGGAATCACTGCTACTCATGGTGTGGCTACAACGAGCAGAAGAGAGGTACCATGACCAGCCATGCGATGAATACAGAATCCTCTCTTTCTCCCTGCGCTCTTGCTCTAGCTGCCTGCTTTGTGTGTGTCTTTTTTTTTTTTTTTCACTTCACCTGCATACCCTGCACAGCACAGTCAAGTCCTGTTCTCTGTTTGGACTGAAGGAGATTGTGACAGTTCCTGCCTTCATTTTGATACAGTCTGTAGGTTGCAATGGTGTTTCAATAGCAGCTTATAAAGGCACTGCTGCTGAGTTAGTGTTATCAGCTAGAGTCCTCACCTGAAGCTGTTGTTATTATTATTATTATTATTATTATTATTTAATTTGTGCTCATAGTGGGAATGTCTTAGTATCTGCCAATTATTGGGGGGGAGGGGGGAAGAGACAGCAATTGTCTCCTCTTTCTCTCTCTCTCTCTCTCTTTCCCCTCCTCTCCCATGGGACAAATAAAATGCTTGATAAAATTTAAGTTTTATGTCTGTGAGAGAGATACTTATTGTGGCGAGCTGGGTTGAAGAAATGAGATTTGCATAGATATGGATGGATAAAACGAAGATAAATGCTTGAATGCTGAATAACTGAAAATTTATGGAGCCAGATGTATGCCTGGGAAAACTCCATTGACTTCAGTTGAGTTATACTCACTTGCACCAACACAAATGCTTAGTCCTTTGTTTTTAACCTTATTGCTCATCTTGGCTATTAAACGGCCGTTTGTCTCATTTGAGGATATTCTTTCACATTAGGATGTATGAAGAGAGTAAGTATTCGGTGTCCCCTAGATACTTCACTACCTCAGCAGTCCAGTGGTGTTCAGCATAATTGAGGATAGGATAATACTTTCCTAGAGACTTTGGACAAGAAAAATGCGCATTGCCGGTAACATTTATAATTTGAGATCTGCTACAAGGAAGCCAGCACTGAAAAACAGCCTTGGTACTATGAGACTGGGTTCCAAATGAACAGTACTAAACTGTCCTGAACTTCACAGCCAGCCTCTTCTGAAAAAGATCTGAGCTATATGCTGGAGCTAAAGATTTAGACTTGACCAGCTGGCTCTCTCTTCATTCAATTCAGTGTCTGAATTTTTGTCTCATGTGGGACCATGGTGCTAGAAGGTCTGAAAAGATGCAGACAGTGGCTTCACTTCAGTACGTTTCACCTCTTTCGCTTTGCAAGTGTTACTCTGTAAGTTAGGAGGCCTGGAAATGGAGGATTGAATTGGCTATGATATTCCTCTAATTCAAAAATTCTGCTGTCATGATGGCTAGTACGAGATGCATTGAAGGAAAGGATCAAGGTGACAGATTTGGATAATCTGATCCCCATTTTGGATCACATCCTAATCTGTGAGAGCTAGGGATTAGCTTCCTTCCAGAAGTAAAAGCTTCAGCAGGTCTTCAGAAATGCTGCTGTCATTCCTTGTAGTAATTCTGGAGGTTGTAATAGGTCTCCCTCCAGCCTCTTTTGGAATGCTGTTGGAATCTTTCTTTCAATTATTTCCTTTAGCTTCAGGTCCCAAAGTCTAATAATATCATGCATGAAGGGAAAAGTAAAGAAAAAACAGTATTCTAGCACCTTTGAGTTCAGCTTTTCATTGTGCTGAATACCTTCTTAGTCCTTGTTTCTCAAGCTTGGACAAAAGTCTAGGATGATGAAGAAAGGTAGCTATCTACTTTTCATGTGCACAGCTGCTTTGGAGAAAGAGAATCTATGGAAAGCATATCTGCGATCTCTACAGGCCAACCCAAAACTTCAGAAGCGAACACATCGCAACACATCCATTCCACCCGATTGCTGATGCTTTGTGGCCACCTCTTTGGTGCCCATACCCAAATAGAAAGCAAATTTGTTCTGTCCCAGCCCATTCTGGGATGCCCCTTGTGCAGGCTTTCCACATGATAAATGGGCTAATTAATTTACAGGGCAAAAAAGGAAAGGAGCGGGGAGAGGAGAGGGCCTGGATCAATTGACAAATTGAAATGTCATTTCCAGCCTGCAGCTGGACTCCGCTGCTTCTCCTCACTGTCTCTCTCCCTCCTTTTTTTTTTTTTCTTTTAGCCTTTTGTATTTTGATTTGGTTATAAAAGCCAGGGCGTAATTGGAACTGACATCGGAATCAAACAGTGTGACCTTGTCAGGTTTCTTCCAGGCTTTCGACACGATCCACTCGGGCGGTGGGGAATGAAAGAGGAAGGTGGGGGGAGTGGCAGAGCGCACCGGCACCGCCAGTCCCCAGACAACCGGGCTGCTCTGTGTGTGTTTTTGAAGGGTTTCTCCGCAGCACATCTCAGGCTGCCTTTATTTATTTATTTACTTATTTTTACCCGGAGCAGCCCGTTTTGGCAGGCAGGGCGAGCTGCTGGGGAGAAGGAGCAGGGCCTGGGGCGAGGCCAGCAGAGCGCAGCACGTTTCGTAGGAGAAAGGGAATCTGCAGTGGGCATCCCTACGGCAGGATTTGCGTGCTCCACAGTGGGCTCGCTTGAAAGAGCTGAGGCAAAAAGGGCCCTGGGTGTCTTCAGCTTCTTGGTCTCACTGGAGCGAAAAGGAGCAGTCTTTTCTGTCAGCCTCAGCAGGCCTGGCTCTGACAGTGCTCCCCATTTCTGCCCGGTAGCAGCACCCCTTGTGAAAACCGATTGCACTTGTGAGCTGGGAGCTTGTTGAGGCTCCAGCCTCCTTGACCAAGTCTGGTGTATTGGCCTTCTCTGGCTTGTCTGCGCAGAAAAGTGCGTGTGTCCTGTCTTGTACCTTGAGATGGTGGTTGGCGTGGTGTGCCCTTGTCCAGGTCCTCAGTCAGCTTGTCAGGACAGGCCAGTCTGCATCCCCTTTCATTTGGCAAAACATGGGTAGGGGAGAAGGGTGGTGCATTTCTGGGGGTCTCCTGTTGGTAGTTTAAATGTACCATGGCAGTGCTCCAGTGCCACGGCTGCCATGGGCACACCTTCAGGCTCCCTCAGGCATGAGAATCTCACGGAGAGCTCATGGCACATAAACCAGACAGGAATAAATCTCCACTAAATATGCTCTGTTGCTGGTGCCCTTGCAGTCAGCGAGGTCTGTCATATTATTTGTACAGAGTGGAGCAGGGAGTAAGGATGAAAGCAAGATGCTGATGAAATGGAGAGGGGAAGCGTTAAGTCAAGAGTCAAGAGGAGAAGCCGGCGAGAGTGGGGCAGAGCGCAGTTGTGAGTGGGTTTTCTACATTTAAAATTTATCTAGGGCAGGAAAGCTGCAATGTTTTGACCTCGTCACAAATCCCCAGGCCCTTTTGCTACCTCTCCAAATGCACTAGTGATTTTTTTTTTTTTTTTTTTTTATGCTACCAGGTTGCATTGGCTCAGCAGTTCTTCAGCTGCCCAGAGGCTGCAGCTTGTTCGCTGCCTTTCATTGCTGCAGGACACTGCAAACTCATGAGGAAGCTGGATTTGGAGGGAATAGGCAGTTTTAGGGATGAGTGCGGTCTGTGTAATATCCACATGCCATCATCCACCCCAAATGTGCGCTGTATGATCATCAGATCACTTTAGGCTGATACACATACGGTGGAGGTAAAAATAAATACATATATTTATAAGGCTATCTTTTGCTGTTGTAACATAAATGAAGGAGAAAGAAAGTGAGCAAGTGGAGTTCCCACTGGAGAGTAGGGGCGGAAGCTTGAGTCAGTGAAGGTGGAGCGGAAGGAGAGCAGTGGTTTATGTAGGCCTTGATTCTGCCTCATTGAAGGCAGTGATTTGTGAGCTTGTTCAGATGAGTAACACAGTTTAAATCAGTGGCTTCTTTGCGGTCTTAAGCCAAATCCCAGTGTGATTTTGAGATACTTTCAGTTCATGATGTGAGAGTGTTTTATTTTGGGAATAGTTCAGAGACTCGCTGTGCTCATTCGCAGTGACAGCAAAAATCCATTAATTTTAGCTGTATTTGAATTGGGTCCTTTAATGAACAGAAGCATGTTTAAACTTCTATGTGCTCTTCCCTGTTATTTCTGCTTTGCTGTGATTTATTTTTCCTGTTAGCATAGAACCTCCATTGGCCACCTCTCTCTTTTTTGTTTTTAGTCAACTACCACTTTCAGATTCTCCAATGCTATCATCTTGTTTCAGGTTTGGGCTACACAACAAGGTGTGTAGTGGGTTAACACTTGTGGAAATCAGTTTCATTCCCCTGAAGGAGCTATCTTTGAAGTCAAGAGAACACCTTCCTACCATTAATATCCATGTAATTAGTCAGTGAGAGTTGTTAGAGTGTGCAAAACTCTACCTCATCTTCCCTTGCAGGAAACATTTGCGGCAAATAAATAGTGCAAACTCTGTTTTCATGAACATTAGATCCCTTTTTTTTCCAGCGTATTTGCTTTGGCTTCACTTAATATCACTTCAACATCCTCTCCCTGCATATATTTAACCAATTCCATTTTACTGGAGAAAAAAATGAATTTCAACATGGAGGCTATATTTTTAGCAATTGAATTTTAGAAATTCCACTGAGGATATTCAACTGGAGGGGTTTGTGCATTCATCCAACCTTAGCAAGTGTCAGAGAATCAGACTCCAAGTCCCTTGAATCCTGCTTTCACCTATCAGAATGGGCAGCACACGTTTTCTAAGAGGAAGGTAGAGGAGCCACTGCGGTTGGTGGGAAATTTCACATATTTATCAATAGTAGTGATTACCTTAGCCTTTCAGGCTTGAAATAATGCAGTCCATCTTAGCAGCATATGCTGCTGTATTTTTGAGTATTTCAGTTGCTCTTGTAAATGTGTCATCATTTTATTTTGCTAAACTCAATATAAGATGGCAGTGAGTTCCCCTAAGTTCAGTGTTCTGTAAAATAAGAAGAAAAAGAAAAAAAAAGTCTCTCTAGTAAATTTGTAATTGCCACCTTTCAGCTTCATTTACTGCTCATTTTCACTTGTATTATAAAAAAAGAGAAAAAAGAAGTTCTTCCCCTCCATTCCATTCCCTGCATTATTCACTATTTTATAGGCTGTTATCACACCTCCTCTTATTTGTCTTCGCTTTGATATAAACTTATAACCTGCCCCCTCACTTCATTCTCGCCCCAGGTATGCGTTTTTTTCCGTGCCTGTTATCATTCTTGCCACCTTTCTAAACAGGAAACTGAAGCAATACATTGTGACTTATCTGTCCAGTAGTCAAGCCATCTGGAATTTAAGACTTCACCTTAGAGGGGGGAAAAATTGGGGAAAAAAATCCATCAAATAAATTGGAAAAACAAATACATTTATTGAATGCACCATCTGGTAGTGCACATTCCACCATCAGGAAAAAAAAAAAAGAACAAGCTAAACTCAACAAATCAATTATTCATTGTGAATTATTCACTAGCTTCTATTCCAAACACCGGCAAGATGTGTTTGTTTATTTTTATTTGGAGTTTAAGAAAATCCATGGCAACGTTGCTGTTTGTCTTAGTGTTCATGTACAAAGTGTAAACCTGTACTTCTATTTTAAATGCCTTTATTTAATCAAAGAAAAGACAACAGAACAAAAGCGAACAAAAGCAAAGTTCTCAGAAGAGAAAGCTGTGTGTGTCTGTAAAGTGCCATTTCACTGTGTCCTATAAAATGGCAGTTATTTCTGGTTCCTGGGAACACATTTGTATAAAAATACAAATATCCAAAATGCAGAAAGCAACATCTTAACTATTTGAGAGGGGACTGAAATAGGTGAATTGGGTGTTAAAATGGACCTTTAATAAACACAGGGCTACTGCAGGTCAGATTTGGTTATATTAGCTACCTGGGCAGCAGAAAGCATCTGAGCAAATGATGGGGGATATCTTGGGCCAAGGGGAATCAGGGGTGTCCACAGCAGAGCTGATAGGAGCCCAGGAGGGTCAGCCATGGGCTCAGCTCAAGCCTCTTTCTGTGCTGGCCTCTCTTCACTTCTACTAGGAGGCTTCAGCGTGGACCTGAATGTAGCCCAAGGCGATGCTAATTTATGATCTGCTCTCTGGTTCACAAGCTTTATAGGGAAAACTACATTTGAGGAGCTGGAGAGAGCTGGGCAGCTTGATAAAATGGTTAACTCTGAGAAGTCAGCTGCAGCGGACAGGCAAGAGCTGCTCATTTACGGCCCCGTTCTGGATGCTGTATTGGAAATACAGCAATAAAGGAACGTTTCTCTCTCCCATTTTTTTCTTTTTTTGTTGTCCAGGCTTAGTTACACCTAGCAACTAATTAAGCTGCTAATTAAATATTGGCGAAGGGCCGTCAGATAAGTGTGTTTCTAGTAGGAAACCAAAGCAAATAAAATCACAATATGAATTATACTTTATATTGATTGTAATCTCCTCCAGTCTAGGGTACTGGGTGCCTGGCCTCAGAAAGCAAATAGATGGGGCAAACAAAGCATTTTTCCACATGTTAGCACAACGCCATGTACACAGCCTGGCTTCTCCATCCACCGTTGCATTTGCAGATCAGCAGTAATGCTAAGGCAAACAAGAATCCTTTTGCAGGTGCTGATCTTGGTATCCCACTGCAGGATTTATGTTGTCCCATGTGAGATGTTCTGACATTATGGGGGTGTTACACCAGGAAGCCCCAGTGCCTTCACTGAGGAATGAAATTATGTTACTCACTCACTGGTATATTTTTGACAGAGTGGCGCGAGATCTCATTTGGCTATGAATTGTTATATAAATTTTGTTCTGATTTCTTCTGTGATAAAAAGAAAATGGTTTTGGATGCAATCCTTACGCTCCTATCTGCTTGATCAGTGCCTGGTTGGTCATCAATTTTATGCCTGCAATTAAATTGCAGGCACAAAATGTTCCACCACTAAGCATGGTCAAAAATGCTGCTGTCCCAGAATTCACCTGAAGAAAAAGCAGGGATTCTCTGCTGCTTCCTGTGAGCTTGCTGCAGTTGTATATTCAAAACTAAAAGGGAGAGAGTTAATACTGAAATGGATAACCCACAAAATTAGAAACAATGCAAAAAAAAAAACAAAAGAAAACAAAACAAAGAAAGAAACAAGAAGCCCACAGAAGCTATGGGAATGCGCTGGCTTTTGGCAGGACGGCATGTGCGGTGGGGAGCGAGCCCTGGCGGATGGGCCCTGCGCCAGCCGCAGCTGCTCTGCTCAGTGAGCAGGAGCGCAAGGCCGGGGACGTTCTGGGCTTTGCGGACATGCAGGTAATGGGAATGTGCCTGAAATCTTGCTCAACCTCGTAGCTAGCACAGGGGGAGTCGGGCTGTATGAACAGGGAATGCAGAGAACTCCTACACCTGGAAGCTGGAAGTGCAGCGGAAGAAACGTTTGTAAGGGAGGATTCTAGTTTCTTTGGGAGTGTTTTGGGTGAGGGGTCAAAATTAATTCTAGCAATGCATAAGGCTGACAGTATTTTTCAGAAACCATCAGAGACATTGTTCTCTAAGGTACAAAGGAGTTTTGTTGGCCTTTACTAGTGATTTATTCTGACAGTTATTGTATGTTCAACGATAAATTAAGTTCAGATAGGCTAATAACACATATTCACTGATGCTTTAACAGCTCAGTAATGGATAGGAATCTCTTTTCCAACCTCACTCTCCTTCTCAAGTAAACAGAGGGTGGCACGTAAGTCAAGCCAACACAGGAACCTCAAGCAAAAGGGATAGATAGGGAGAGACAGAGGCAGGGCTGGAACAAATGCTTCTCCAGTTAGAAACGTGCATCAAGCTGGTAATGGAGGACAGAGAAGATCACTGGGAGCTTCAATACTAAAGCAATGCAAAATGTTCTCCCACTAAAGAGGATGCACTGAGAAACTGCAGTTTTAGCACTTCAAACTTTCTATGGAAGTGTTAAATCTTCAGCAGTTGATTCTCTTGCCCAAAGCTCTTTGCAACATCTCACAGTTCTCAAGGATCCCATTGCCAGTCAAGGGCACTCCTTCCTCACCAAGCTGTTGTGCCTCCAACAGGCAGTTGGCAATGTAATCTCATGCAGGGCTGCATGAGGATGTGGTTTTCTGCATATCCAGGGGTATTGTACTGCTGGATCATTTTGTAGGGTAGAAGGGACACCAAGAGGTCATGTTTGTCCATCTCTCTGCACCTAGGCAGAACCAGCTAAGCTGGTGTTATTCTAATCAACCTATTTTTTTTTTTTTTTGTGGTTGGATAACTGGCCTTATCGACAGGACACAAGTAGTAGATCTCCTGCTTTAAAAAGGCTTTTCACACTCTCATGTCATTTCCATAAGCCCATTGGAAAAGGCTTGCTGAAAACCCAAAGGGTGGTTGCAGTGTTGGTTGTGCTCAGACAGGCCTCACTGTCAAAATGGAAGGTGCTCACGGTGTCCTCTTGCAAGGGTCAGTCCCAGACCAGTTATTTTCCCGTATTTTCTTTAAGGAGCTGGGTGATAGGAGAGCAAGAAGCTTACTATGCTTATGGGGGTTCAGGCACTTGTGGACAGGGCAAAAACTGAGCTGTTCCCTAACAAAATGGATGGATTGCCTGAAAAAGTTAGGCCTGACATTCAGGAGGAAGGTGTGCGAGGCACGGCAGTTTGGCAGGGCTAATGGAGTGTCCATGTGTGGGCCAGGAAACGACAGGTTAGGGAGCAATCCCGTGGAAGATCACGCTGGACTTAATGTATAATGTAAACACTGAAATTGCCAAGTCGGAGAAGAGATGTATCTATTTGATCTTCCTGGGCTTCCCAGGCAGCCAGGGCATTTGCTAACGTCTCATGGTCCTTAACATCCTTGGAGTCTGGACTGGAGTCTCTGCTGCAGCTAGCAAATCATTTGCACAGAGTGACAGTGAGTTACAGAGGTCAGCTAGTGATCCTGGGGTGAATCACAGACTCTGGCCCTTCCTCTGCCCTGACTATGTGGGCACACAGGGCACAGATCTACATCTCCTCATCTCAGACCACCCAGGACCACCCTGTGCCACTCATGCACTTGTGGCCTCAGGCAAAGAGGGACCTAAACGGGTTGAAGCAGCAGGTAGAAGACAGCCCTTCAACACGCTGTAAAAATGACCTGCTGAAGCACAGTAGCACTTCAGGGACGGCTTTTCCATCAGGAAAGGCTTAGAGCTTCCCCAGCGCAGAGCCCGTTGCATTCACCTGTGCTAATTCCGCTAAGGCAGTGCGGATACAAACATAATTCTTAGCGCTTGAGAGGCTGCGAGTAATACGCCCAGCACCACCTCCTTCCCTCCCCTCTTTGACTGCCTTCACTCCCCCACTTGCCATGTCCTATTTTCTTGTAAACAAGGTGGTGTCTGTTTTTTTTCTTAAAACGCATCACATTTGTTGTTAGATCTGGAAGGATAGTTCACAGCCATTCACTTGCTGTGTGCATCGATGCGGTTTCGCATCGTCTGCTACAGCTACCTGTGAGCTGAGGGCAGTTGCCTTGACTTCACTCGAGGAATGTTTGCTTAGTGATTTTGTACGGTGCTTTTTGTGTTTGCAGGTTTTGTTTTGTTTTGCTCGGTTTTGTTTTAATCACAGGCAGTTCAGTGGCAAGGACCCGAGCTTTGCCATTGGATCTGCTTTAAATGTGATTGATTACACTCTCTTTTCTTGCTTTCCCAGTTTGCTGAGACTATCTCCTGTAGCCAGAGGGAGTTATGAAGAAAGCAGTGGGCCTCCACCCTCTCTGGAAGAGAAATCAATTTATGAAAAGGGGATAGATAAGAACTACGCCGCTTAGAACATATTTAGAACTCTTTTTTTCCCCTGGCTTGTCCTGAAGCATCACTCCTGGGAAGTTCAGGCAGTGGTACAGCTCACTGGCTGGGTGGGAGTTTAAAGGTAGTCTTTGCCTGCACAATTGCCTAAAGTGATTGTGTACACATGAATGTTTTACCTCCAGTTAAGCACATGCAGCTCGCTTGTTTAATTGCTTTGGAGCCAGAGGCACAGTAAGAGATTTTGGGAAACTTTCCTCTTTGCTGTGGCAAGTAGGATCGGCTGTAAAATACAACTTCCGGTGCGAATATGTAGATGTGTTTGGGCTTATTCTTTGCGCTGTTCCATTAGCAGTACAGGGGTTGGCAAGCATAAAATGGCTTTTTGCCAACATTTAATGGGAGCAGCTCCCAGTTGCTGAATGTGTGTGGAAAGCAAATGCAAAAGAGAGAGGGTTTAATGGTCAAAGCAACTGTCTTTTAAGTGGCCAAAATTCTCATCCAATGCAGATTCTGTAACTTTCCCAACTCTGGTTATGATACATTTTTAAACCCATACTGCTGTGAAGTAGAAATTATAGCCTATTAAACAAGAGTACTAAACAGAGTCTGTCCCCAATTCTTCCCTTTTTGTATTTGTTGAACTGCACAATTATTTTAAATTGAGTGTTGCATATTCATAAACTGCATTTGAAACCGCCCAGTCTTCTGGTTATGTATCTAGTTAGAATATTAGCATATATTTCAGTAGCTCATTTCATTTCATTGATCCAAAAGTTCTTTACAGAAGGCCTATATGATATTCATATCTGTACTGAAGCACGGCCACTCCTGAGATAGTGTTCAACAATTCCTCTCACCATATCAGCTAAACCAACATAAGGCTACTGCTTTTTCCAAAAGGAGTGTCTAGATTGCTATAGAAACATAACTTGGCAGCAGGATTACAGCACAACCACAACACTAGTGAATTGCTTTGCTTAGGTAGATATTAAATCCCATTTTTGGAAGTGATCTTAGAGAGTTAAGGGTTAGTCTAGGTAGACAGGTTGCAAAGCTATAATCTTAAGGTGTGAATTTAAACAACTGTAATTGTACTGGTAGATTGGGGTCACATGCTTTCTGTTATGAAAGTTTTTAGAAAGGAGTTCACGTGAGTTAGGCCATTTGTAAATGAACATGAGTTATATGGGGGGATTAATGGGTGCAGGTGCATTTGTTCAAATTTACACTTGACACATGAATGGGAAAATTTTCCTGTGTGACCAACCCAAAGATCCACTCAGCAAAATACAGGTTATTGTATGCCTGCTGCTTTTTAAAATGTGGAATAGAGGTTGGTAGCATATGGAAGGGACATTTTAGGGTGACACCAGTATATCCCTCTGTATAGTGCCTCTAGGACTCTGAGGTGGCACCAACCTATTTCTGACTCGGAAGGAAGATCTGCTAAGCCACTAGCACCTTTATTTGCAATTCCCTAGGGGTCGCCCATCCAAATAGTAACTGTTCGTTCCTCAGCTCTGTTTAGCTTGTCAGCTCTCTTTCATTGCAGTAGGGCTGTTCAGGCATAGTTACTGAAAGGGGGAAAGAGAAAAGAAATCTCTTTACTTTCTATCTTCTTTCATTCTGATGACATTTATCAAATTTCCTCTGTCTGACAAGTTCAGCTCAGACTTGCTCCTCTGCCTTCTTACAACTGTCCTTGCGATAAGAGAGAGGAGTAGCCAATGAACAGGATTTGCCTGGAGAAGAGGGGGAACTGGATGAAGGAGAAAGGGGAAGCAAGAGAAGATGGGGAAGATACACTAAAAAGGGGATAAAAAAAAATGTGCATGCACCCTCCTCTTTCACAGCATAGATTGGGGAACTCATGTGGTTGCTCCCAGGAGGAGAAGGACTCTGAGGGAGCAGAGCTGTGTGTTGAGTTCTTTCTGTGTCTTCCCCCTTCTTTCACAGTTTTCGATCCCAGGACTGGGAGGACTGAGAACTGTCTCTGCCTCCTGCAGGTGGGTAGATTAGCTGCCATTCCAAAGGATG
>NW_010582619.1:84325-104236 GCF_000705375.1 Tinamus guttatus | reverse complement strand
TAGACTCTACCAGAGGCTTCCTTTTCATTTCTTTAGGATGGCCTATAGCTCTGTGGACTAGCAAGTGGAAAAAGGAAAAATATTGTCATTTTATAGGTCTCCTAGCACAGATATATCTAACTTCCTCCTTAAGTACCTTAGCAACATATTTCACCCAGTTAGTCAGTATTGTAAGAACTACTATACTCGACAGAACCAGAGATCCAACTAGTTGCTATCCCCCTTTCCATCTTCAGCAGTGCCTATGGCAGATGCCAAGAGAAAAATATAATAATACTGCTAGTATGGAATGATACCTCCCTGTTACACTCTCCAGCCTCCCAGTGATTTGCAACACAGACACTTCTTGAGGCGTGATGTTCACTTGGTGTTCAATAGCTCTGTGTAAATTTGCCTTACTGCTCTTTGACCTCCTGTAAACTTTTAGCATCAGCAGTGTCCTGTGACAGGGAGTCCCACATTTGGACTGTGCTCTGAGTGCTTTATTTTGTATTTACTCATCACCTACCAGCTTTGTTCGGTTACTATTAGTCCTTCTACTGGGATATACAGTGAAAGATCTCTCTTAATTCATTTCTTAAATGATGGCTATGATTTTATAGTTGTGCATCCCATTTCATCTCAAACATCTGTGTTGTAGACTGATGAATCCTGACCTTCTAGTTGTGTGAAAAACACCAAAACTAGAATAACCACTAGGGTGAACTCCAAACATCTTGGCTCTTGATATGTTTCAAAGCATGTGACCTTTCCATAGAACTTGCTCTTCAAGCACCATATTAATGTCCTACCCACTACACTCTTGTGTAGACTGTCTGTCTTCTATGAATTAGAGATACTAATATTCCACATCGAGCCTTCTACCAAAAAGGCTTTCAAAGAACATGTGCTCACAACATTTGCTTTATTTATTCATCTCCCAGACTCAGGTCCTTGAGTCATCTCTCTACCATCCAGCCTGCCAGAGCACTGCATTTTTCAGAGGAGAATGGTGCTCCTCAAAACCTCATCACAACTAATGCAAGCTGGGGCACTGTGGCCTGGCTGTAGAGTTGGGTCTGTAACATGGAAGAGCCTCGGGCAAAGAGCTGATTGGGAGCTGTTAGCAGAACAACTGTCAAGAAACCATGTGCAGTTAGGTAATTATTTGGATCCATGGCATCTTGAGACTGTCACCTTCTGCATCTGCCTTTTTTTTTTTTCCAGAAGATTGGTTCTGCAGTCGGCTACACAATGTAATCTCATCAGCGGTAATTAGGATTGGCTCTGATCTTTATGAGGCAAAATCCACTTGCAGTAAGCAGCTCGGGCAAAATGGAGAGAGCAACAGCACTCCAATCTTGGAAAGATGATAGATAAGAGATTCCACTAAAGGGCACCATAGCAGTGAGAGCAATAATAATAATAATTGATCTTCATAATCAGGTAATCTGCTCATAGCAAACAGAGCTTTTAGTAAATTTAACAGAGCTTTAGTAAATTTAGCCCCATGTGGTAGGTATAACACAAACCAGATAAGTCACTGGAAAGGCACCATTGCCTTTTAGTAGGCTTTGGATCAAAAACCCCTTGTGAATGAGGCAGGTAGCGAGTTTTGATGTCTCTGTCATTCCCATGCATTTACTGAGTGACTGGTAGAAATATGCTGCAGTGAGAATTGCCAGGCAGACATTTGTCCAGACTTTTTAGTCCAGCTACTCTCTGCTCATTTTGAGTGACCACCAATATGACTTTAATAGCTCTGTTTCTTCTCTCTCTGATTTGGCAGCCCTCGAGTTTGCCAGCTGATACGTAGTCAGCACAATGGTACCCGTGACTTTCTCTCTCTCCCCTGGGGACAGTCTTGCAAACCAAAGCCATTTGTGCTAATGTTCACAGCAAGTGAGTAAAATGGGCCACGAACACCATCAAAACAAATCTGCTGTTTATATTTGAATGACTGTTTGGTCATGCTCTAATAGCAATAATCATCAGCAGTAGCAGCAGGGAGCCAGCATGCGTGTTAACTGCATTACATTTTCATTTGACATGAGTAATTGTAACAGTCTGTAAAGTTGTACTAATAGTTATGATATATTTTTTGGTCCATGAGATGGGAAGTGGTAGAAGGCCAAATTAAGGTAGTTTTCCTGATCCTTAGAAATAAATTGCCCTACAACCTGTAATGCAGTAGAAATACTTTGATTGTTGATAATTATTTTTATACTGTATTTGAGGCACATGAGCACTTTCCCATTCTGCACAAGCACACACAATGATTAGAAATGGGTCCAGACAGGAGACTGGTGTCTGAATGGGGGATGCAATGGCTGAGAGTTCCTGTCCCTGGTAGTGTTCAAGAAACGTGTAGATGAGGCACTTAGGGACATGGTTTAGCAGGCAGAGTGGTAATGGGTTTATGGTTGGACTTGATGATCTTGAAGGTCTTCTCCAACCATAATGATTCTGTGATCTCTGGATGAACTAATTGGAACTAAAGCAATACCCTCATATTGAGCCACTCACGTATTTCACAGAGGAAAGGCAAGAGTCAATTATATTATTCACATAAGAGAATATTTAGCTAATAAGCAGATTGAGTCTCCAGTTAAGTGGTGGCGTATAAGGTTTCCTTAAGCCCCAGCCTGGACTAAAAGTCATGGCGGGGTTATTGATTTTGTCCCTGGGGGTTCAGATTCTGAATGTGAAGTTCAGTAACTGGGGGGATGGCAAGAGTCTGTGACACTGAGAGGCTCAGGTTGAAGGTTGAGGTTTCGCCCTGAGGCTCTAGGTCTACTCAGGACTTTTCTCATTCTCAAGAAAAAAAAAAAAAAAAGAGATAGAAAAGGAGGGTTGAGGTGCTCACAGTGGAGGTTTTTGCATACTGATACAGTGACATGCAGGCCACACTGGTCTCTGCCTGAGTGCCCCCTTTCCCACTGCTTCTAGCTGGCATGTCACTCCCCATCACCCTGGGGTGACCCCCCCGCTCAGCACCATGAGGTTTTTGCTCACGTTCACAGCAGGATTTAAACGAAGTAGAATGAGGCTCCGATTACAGTCTTAACGAGGATGAAATCCCGATTCCCATCTCGTGCTGAGTTCCCAGCTGTAGGAATTTATCAGATTGTTACAGCCATGCTGCTGCTTGCTTCTCGCTCTGCCATGGCCTCTGCTGGGCAGAGCCTGTCCGGCCGTGCGGAGAGCTGTGAGTGCTCTTGCTCAGCCAGGCCAGGCTGATTTCTCACGTGGAAGTCATTTTGTTCGCTCACCTGCTTGCACTAGTGTGGTATAATGGTTTCCTAATTGCTTCTAGTAAGCACCTGCCCAAGTACCTACCTGCCTCCCCGCTCAACTGTAAAAGTATCTTATGTGGCCAGGAAAAGAGCTCTGGAAAGCCATTTGGCTAGTGTTTTCAAGGATCTAGCTTTGCTTCCTTCTGGTCAAGGATGAAACCAAACACTTATTACCAGTATTTGCCTAAATCTTTGGTTCTATGTATCCTCTAGAGCTGGCCTAACCCCAGTCAGCTTGTCCTCCCTACCGCCCTGCTCTATAGTAATCCGGACCAGTTGTATCACTCCTCTCTTCTTAACACAGATATTCTCCACATGCTCTTGGACCAGCTCAGGCTAAGGGATCCCTTCATATGACGTCTGTTGTTCTCTTGGAACAAGCCTGTGCACCCTTAACCAAGATGTGTTTGATCTGTCCTTTGCGTTCTCCTCTGTCCTCCATGCCCACAGGCATTCCTCTCATGTGGTCCATAAGATGTGCCAAGTTGGTCTTGCATGCTCTCAAACAAAGCAGCCTCTCATGAGCCACAGCTTGCTTGAAAACTAGGAGGTGAGAAAGGAGGAAAGGAGGAAGGAAGGAAAGAAAGAAAGAAAGAAAGAAGTAAAATGAAGAGGGAAAATATGGCTGGGAGTTGGCACAGGTGCTTTCCGTGTAGGGCCAGGCGGCATTTTCAGAAGGCAGCAGCACGTGGCAAACATCACTTTGCATATGAAAATCTAGTTAAGCTAACGAGGTCCTTAATTAGAGCTTTTATTATCTTTTAATTCTTTGCTTAAAGGAAAGTGATTACAAAGCTCATCTTTATGATACAGCAAACTAATCTTTCATTTCTGAAGTGTTTTCTTTCCTTCCCTTTCCTTGCCACAGTAATGAGGAAAGGGAGAGAGAGAAAAGCGGGGCAGGGAGCGGGGGGAGAGGGAAGGAGAAACAAAGCCATGAGATGAAGGAGGCCGCGAAACAAGAGTGTCTGAAACTCCTATTGCTCCTGCAGTAGCATTTCAATGCAGATTAGAAGAAGCCTCAGGAGCCCGTGACTCAGGCACGGGGAGTGAGTGGGCGAGAGAAACAATATGCTAAAAACCCAGAGCACTGAGGGAAGCAGCGGACCATGGGCTCCTGCTGCAGTGTCCACACACCCCTGGCCCCGGCATGAGGCTTTTTGCTGCTCAGGGTGGCGAGCAACAGCTCCCTTCCTTGCTTGTGCGCCATCCTAAGCCTCTCACTGTGCTCCCTCTGTTAAGTTGTATAGAGTGACTGATGAAAGGGGCTTTCTTAAAAACCCCTCAAATAACACAGCAGCGTAATTTGGGCTGTAGAGCTTGTATCTGCTTTTCTCTTGGATGCCACAAAACTATGCAGCATGTAAAACTGAAGGATGGATGGGGCTGGTTAGAAAAAAAGCACCTACCCATTCTGCCATTGCCCCCGTCCAACCTCGTAGCCCTCTTGCTCACCCAGCCCCACCAGCTCTGCCTGTGTATTTCAGTCCTGCTGAGGTACCACTTCGTAAGTCCATACGGGTTTCTTCTAGGTCTGTTAATCTTCTCCCATCCTGTTAAATTCACCGGCATATCAGTCCTGAGCTCCACATGGAGAGTAGTTAATCCACTCAGTCTTGACTTACTGCACACTTTGTTAGTATGGTCCTAGGAGCCTGACAGATACTACATTCTTCTGCGTTTCACGTTGTGGACATTTGTTGAAAACCGCTAAATTCATGTTTCTTGTGAACTCTGCCAACTTTAAACTGCGGTTGCTGCTTCCCTTCCCCTGTCTCTCGAGGTCCGATACGTTATGGCCCGAAGCCATATCACCTGATGTTGTGATCCTGATAGAGCTCTCCAGCTGCGGCCTGCAAGGTAGGGTCAGCCGCCTCAAAGCGAGGAGCTCAAGAACCTCCTCATGGGATTTCCACAGAGGCACGTTGTGCGAGGCAGCATTGATCGGATGGCTCTGCTGTGGCATGCAGATCCCCGTGCTGTTGGAAGAGTAGTCTTTCAGCCATCGGATCAAAATGAGGAACTAATGAGTTGTTGCTATGAGAGATCGTGTGATACTTCTCTTAAAAGCAGGGAGGTTAACACCAATGTTCTGGCTACTTTCCAATACAAATAATCGCATGCCACTTTCCAAATTCCTCCTTCTGTTGCAACTAGATTATTCATCATTTCCTTACCTCCTTCTTCTTACTTTTTTTTTTTTTTTTTTCATTTCTCTTTCTGGACTGCTTCAGCACTGCAAAACAGTAGCTGCATCCCACAGCAGAGATATCCCCATTTCAGTTTTTGCTGATGTGATCTCTATTGTGTGTGTCTTTAATATATCGGAAAATACAGTCCAATGAATCAGAATGCCATCCATTTTTCATTGTCCTGATAGCAGTGTTTGGCATGCAATTTTTTTTAATCCAATTACAGCCCAAATGAAAATGAGGAAGATGCTTAACCTTCAAGTTGCAGGTAGGAAAATAGCTGTCCCTTGGACACTAGGCATCAAACAGCAGTTTGCACCTTTGAAATTTTATTTTGTGGTAAAAGAACATCAGCTTTATCTATGAAGTTGTAGGTGATGCCAAGGACAAATGGACTGATTTTGCAGAATGCTTATTGTCTGAATATCCAATTTAAGCTAATGCTTAGTATCTATGAAAATTAGGCAAAAGATTTTTTAAACGACTGTAAATGCTTTGCAGTTTCCTTTCTTGATGTCTTTCCTACTTATCTAGATTGAAGGAAGTTTAGAGAAGTAAATAGAATTACTAGCACTACTTTGTCAACCTGGCAATAGCTTCTGTCTGTTTTGCTTAGAAATCTCAGTGTAAAGAAGCATCAAAGATATGCACATATTCCTGCTTCTCAGACAATGTCTGGTGAATGTCCATCTTACTTAGTCATTATGATATTTTTAAGCTGATGGATTAGTGTTTTTAACTGTCCATTTACTTGTTCATATTAATTTCCCAGATACCAGGTAACTTAATTTTCCAGTAATTCTTTAAGGACTTATTGACCCTGGTTAGATTAAATGAATTCTATCACTTCCATAAATCAGTGTAAGTCTAGTTTACATTGTAAGGTGGGCCTCTTGCTATTGCTTTTATTTTATTTGGAAGCACAACTAAACTGTCTTTGCTCAACCTCTAGCCAAAATGTTGTGTTTCAGACTGCGGATATTTTATGTACTGGATCAGCATCCCTCTCTGGCTTCCTGCAAGACTTGCCAACGTCTTTCTTTGCATTAAATTCTTTCTACCAAAATTAACACATCATCCATTATAAGTCTGACACCTTGTAATCCCTCAAAGATCTGTGCAATTACTCTTTGTAATACCTCGGGAGCAGAACTTGTACCAAATGGCCTTTGCTTAAATTCACTTTATACATGGTAGATTAAAAATCACTAGCTTAGAGTCTAAACTATCTTTTTTTCAAAAAATGTGTGTACTACTTCTAAGATTTAGAATATTTTTGTGTATCTTGTTTGCTTGTTTGTTTTCTGCTAGGATCTCAGTTGTCCTTTCTTTAGTGATCTTCATCAGATGCAGTACAGATTTTATAGCTTCATTTCAGTCACGTGAATCAATACACATGCACAGCATATTTGACTTCTCAGTTACAACCACATAATTCTTCCAAGCTATAAATTGCTCTTCTATAACAGTAAATGCTGGCTTTCTTGTGCGATCAGATTCGGTTTTTCTACTCTCTCATTAGGGGAAAAGGTGTTTTTTCTAGGTTGATATCACATGGAAATGACTAATTTATCTAAGTGAAATTTGGAAACATGAGAATACCCATAGTCTGTCTAGGATGCGATAGTGCTCACAGCTCACACTACTTTTTACTAACCTGGGCTATATTAATTTCAAGTCTTAGTATTTTTTCCAGGAATACATTGCAGTTATCCAATTTAAAAAATACAGCCATGCCATTAATGTGTAGCTGTGTTTGCCTGTCCGAGACATTTATTCTGCACGCTCTGTGCCTACAAAAATATATATGCCACTGCCTTTCTGTTCTCTAAACATGCAGCCTCTCTTGGTTTTAATCTAGATGCCACAGTTTTGTAAATGATTTTTATTTTTCTCTGTCTTTATAGTATACTCAGCGGAATTCTGGGTCCTTTCTTGGATCCAGTCTGTTGTGTGCCTGTGATTTTGTAATCATCAGAAGAATTCCTATTTCTCTTCTGGATTATTTTGTCAGATATCCTTCATTTCTTCTTTTTTTTTTTCTTTTTAAGAACACGGACCCTCATTCATCACTGAGCCATGCAGAGTCCCACTGTGCATTTCACTGCATCTTAAAGTGCCTCTGTTCCTAAGTTAAACACTATATAGGTGTTTCTTCAGGGGTTTGTATCCATGTGGGGTCTCATCTAATGCCCCCATAAGTCTGTGGAATAATTCTACTTGCCTTCAATGGACTTTAGCTAAGGTTTAGGTCATTTTGTCCTCAGGCTATTAATTTCTCTTTCATTTAAGGATTGTTGGGCTATTCAAATTCATGTGACTGAGCTGAAATTTCTCTCCATTCCCCAATTCATCAACTAGATCACATAACTCATAGTTACAATGTTTTAAATGATCATGTTTTGTATACTAGCAGCTTCTCCCTCTATGACAGTTCGAGCCAAATCCTCCCCAGTTGCTTCTCCTCCCATGCAAAAACAGCATATGCCAACAGCTGCTACCAAGTCCCCACTGCAAATGGTACTGCAGCTCTTTAAGGGCCTCCTCTGCAACTTATTGGCAATGGGCAAATGTTCAAGGTCTTCCTGATGCTCTCGTTTCTGTTAGGATTTCTTGATGATTCAAGGAGTTGGGAGGAAATAAATACTCTAGTATGTAACTGGTGTCATTGTTTAAGAGGCACTAAGAAAGAAAGGCAAAGTGTTCTTTTTACAAAAAAAAAGGTTGTTTTTATGCATATGATTTTGCTTAAGATCCTGGAAATATCTGAGTCATACTAGGCGTGCTCGAAGTTTTAATGCACATACCCCTCTGATTAGTCCTGTGCTAATCTAATGCCATCTTGGGCACACAGTCACTATAATTACTGGAGGGCTCGGTAGAGGATTTCTAGCTCATAACACTCTCATTTGGCTCATTCAAGCATCCAGATTAAGAGTTACTTGGGTTTTAAGACTTGAGTTGACCACTACAGATCTGATGTTGAGCTGCAAGAGCTAGGCCTCAAACTGAAAAACACCTCCAGGCTTTGATGAAAAGTCGATCCTGGGATTTGTCCAAGGCTGGCTATAGATCATTAGGATGCAACATCTCTGGACAAGAAACAGGGCAAAAAGCTGAAAGTTGCAAGCTAGCTTTCCTGGCTGCCATGAAGGAGAGAAAATGAAACACAGGAAAAAGTCTTTACTAGGAAGCATCCATCAAAGTCCTTCTTGAGGTGAATAATTACCCTCTCTGTTAATTACACATAGTACCATAGCTTGGCTTTCATGATATATGTCAGTTTTTATTGCTCTTGTTGTCAGGTTCTGGATGTCATAACTCTGCTCCCCAGCAGCCTGTCATCAGAAAGAGCTATGCTAAATGAATTCCTTGAAAAAGCATTTGCTAATATTTGTCTCCTCAGGAACTGCATTGCAATAGGGTACTTGCTGTTCCTGCATCAGGATTCCCAGCAGGATGATGCTCACAGCTGCTTTAGTTTAGCAGCTTCTGTAGAAGCCCCGGGATCAAACCAGTAGCCTCAATAATTCCTACTGGACTGGGAAGGGACATGCTTCTTTATACAGCGTTTGTTCTGGCACCTTTGATCCTGGTCACTAGCCTTAAAGGCTAAAAGTTGCTACCTGACTGTGCTGTCACCATGGGTCACCTCATGCTGCTATGTCGCTATGTCTACCTTTATCTGCACAAGCAGAATTTTGGGTGTCTTCTAGCTCTGCTGTGGGATTTTGTGAGCTACCTTGTCCATGTATATTGGCAACATTTATCTTCAGTGCTCTGCTTACTTTTCTTTCTCATGTTAATTTCTCATGTTAATTTTGTTTATGATTATGGAATCATAGAACTAAACAATGAAAAAAATGCATGTGCTTATTCAAAAAAAACAAAACAAAACAAAAAAAGCCCATCAGGTTGAACTCATCCAATAACGGAGAATTATTGGTATCATTTGACTTTCATAATACCATGTGATTTGCTAGCCAGCTCTTGAGGAGCGGATGGGTTCTTGAAAGAGTTACGCTTTGTCTCTATGACTTAACCTATTCAAGTAGAAATGTGCGAGGATGCTGGTTTTGTCCCTTTCTTTGCCAAAATAAATGTATTTCACTTCACATTTCAAATTTTTAATTTCTTTTCACCACAAGGAAAAGTTTTATGTTCAGTCTGCAGGATGAAATTTGTTCCCATCAATTTTGTGCTGAATATATTTGCATAAGGACCAAATTCATCAAAAAGGTTTATGTGCCAAAATTTCAGAAAGAAACATAGCCTTTTTTTTTTGTCAAACCACGCTGCAAATAATTTATCCATCTCTGGTGTTGAGGATGAATAAGGGAGAGCAAAAAAATTCACACTAGATTTCTGTCCATGGTACTTCGATGCTCTTGATCATGGTTAGTGTCTGCAGGCCTGAAAATATTTACGGTATTGATGTGCACAATACCCCTGTGAAATAATGGGGTGTTATCTCCTCCTTTTTGAAAAGAGGTTCAGGAACCCAAAGGCTAAAGATTAGGGTCAAACCACCTAAATTAAATACCTATCTTAGGATGAGATGAAAAGCTGTCTGGAAATGTGATCTTTCTCCATAGGCTATTATGGGAGCTTATAATAGTGGCCTGTCCTGTAGATTGCAAAAGTTAGGATAGATCAATCCCACTCTACGTGGCTACACAGGAAATCTCTGGCTGAGCAAGGAAATGTGACTATTTCAGAGGTCCCGGACAAGCTGTAGGACCTTTTTTCTTTTGTGTAATTTCAGCCATCCCCCCCTCCTACAGGTTAAAAATACATGTTTGCTGATGCAAGCCGGCAACCCAGGCAGAACTGTGCTCATATCACAAGCAAGCAGGAAAATAAGCAGGCTGAGCACAGCAGAGATGCACCAATGCACAGAGAATGCAAGATGCCAAGAGGCATCTTCATTCTCCTGAGAGAAGCTTGTGCTGAAGCTCCAGCTAGAGATGCTGAGGGTGACTGATGTCCACGTTGAAGGGCTAGCACAAGGACTGTCACCGGGGCCAGCGCGAGGGGAAAGGGGGACTCATGCAGTGAAGGGCCTCTGAAGAAAAGGACTGATGCGGGATGTTTTGTGAGGAGAGCTGATGGTACAAACCATCAAGGGACTAGTCACAGCTCATTAGCCACTTAAGTAAGAAGATTAGTCTCATTTTGAATCAGCAGGGAGGGATGGGATGTTCCTGAGCTTCTCTCTTCTCTTCATCTATTGATCTGTAGTATATATATTTCTTAGCTGTTTCTCTAGGAACTGGGCAAGTCAGTACAACCAAGGGCTGCTCTCCAGACAGCCTCTAGGCTGCAACGTGACCCAAGTGACAATTCTGCTACCACCCAAACCAGTTTTCTACCACTATCTAATTCAACTGGGCATATTTGGCCTTCTAGCTGGCCTATCTGGCCTTTTGGGTAAACTGCTATAGCAGAGTTCCCTTCCTAGTAGTCAAGAAACTGGAACGATTTGCTGTAGAAAATTTGGAGGTGGCATTTGGAGGTGACTGAAAAAGGTCATGCATTTGAATGTGAGTGTTCTTAGTGAAGCCCTTAAGTACATATTATTTGCCTATTTATTGCTAGATCTCCCTGTGAAAAATTGATGTGTGGAGGAGTAATTTAATTCAATTACTTAAAGAATGTGCTTAAAAGTATTGCCTTAAGAGCTCAGCATGCCTTTTAACCCACCAACTTAAAGACTGGCAGCACAATTGAGATCTAAAATCTCCCATTCAAGTTAAAATCCACACAGTCTCTCTTGTTTTATCTAAATCAGCTTATGTTTTCTCTCTAGTAGTATGTTGTCCAGATGCTTGGGGCTGTATAGGAGGAAGTTTTAACAAGCTTTACGTCACAGTAAATGTTTTATTTTTCTCTGATATAATTTCTTTTTAATTGATGTCTGTATAGCCCTCGATATAACATGCTCTCTCACAATCTGAAGCTGAAGATGTCAAAAGTCCTGGTGATTTCATCCTGCAAAGCAGTTGACAGCTAACACACTTTTCAGGATAAAAACATCTGTAGCATTTCCTCTCTTTTGAGTCTGTCAAATATGATTTTAACAGAAAGCAAGGTTGATACCAGCATTCAAGATGCTTTTACCCGAACAGTGTTACAGAGTCATAGGACTGAAAGGGTCCTCAAGATATCACTCGTGTCTCCACTCCAAAATAGTTACCTATACCTCTGTCATTCCCACCATGTGATTCTTTTTAAAGCCTTCAGAGATGGAAACTCCACACCCTCTCCAAATAAACTTTTTTAGTGCTTTGCTGTGCTTGTCATTACAGCTTTTATCTTTTTTATTATCTAGAATAAATCTTTAATTTTGAAATGTAAGACAGTTACTCCTTGTCCTGTCCACCGTGGACATGAGCAATAAAATATTCCCTCTCTTTTTTATAAAACTCTTATATTCCTGAAGACTCTTACCATGCCCGCTCCCCAGTCTTCTCTTCTGAGACTAGCTAGTCCAAGTTCTTTCAGTTTTCCCTTGAAGGAGTTTTCTAGAGTTGTGACCACCCTTACTGCTCTCTCTCTAGACTTTCTGCTTTTGATCTACATCTTGCGTAAAGTGTCATGCCCCAAACAGGACAGAGTGTTCCAGCTGAGGCCACTCAATGCTTCACAGAGCAGAAGGATCGTATCATGTCTTACACACTATATTCCCCTATATACATGATATTTGCCTTTTTGGTAGCAAGGTATGATACTGGTGATAGATGATATATACCTAGTTTGCAAATCACTGTGTTCCACTTGCCTCTGATTTTTTTTTCCCCAAAGAAATTCTGTCTAATTAGTTATTTCCCCATCCTGTGTACATGCACTTGTTTATGCTTGCAAAGGTTTAACTAATCTTTGTTGAATATATTCTATTTTTAGAGTACCTTTCTATTTTGTAAACATTCTCTTAAATTATAATTTTAGCTTGCAGCATTCCTGCAAACTTTCTAATAAGGTGCCATACATACACTTTGTAAGCATGATTTTCATCCCATCATTCTAGTTAACAGGTTTAGTACATTGGCCCTGGGAGAGATCCCTGTGGAATCTCATTCACTGCAGCCTCCGCTTTTGTTTGAAACCATTGAGAACCACCTTCTTGAGTAAGGTTGTACCATTGCTTTTACTCCTACCCTTGTGTAGTTACTCGTCCATGTTTTCTGAGATTGCTGAAGAGAATGTCAGAGGCACTGTTGTCAGTGCCTACTGACACCTATCCTACTAAAAGTCAGGATATATGGCGTGTATTGCCTGTCACCTATGCCCAAGGCCCATTACCTGTCACACAAAGAAATTAGATGGGCTTGACACAATTTCTTCCTGATGATTCAACAGACCCCTGTTACTCATCTCTTGGTACTTATCCTTTTAGTTTCTTACATATAGCTCGATTATTTGTTTCAATAATTTTTCTGGGAATGGAATTTAAGCTGAGTGGTCTATAATTCCCTAGCATAATTTTTTAAAGCCAGACACTATGTTTCCCCTTTCCAGACTTCTGAAATCTTTTCTCTTCTCTGTGATACATGTTCTCCATGAAATTGCTTCAGCCAGTTCTCTAAGTATTCAAGGAAGAAGTTCATCAGGTCCAGCCAGCTTGAAAACATATTCCTCTGGGTTTTCTTTAGCCTGTCATAGTCTGAGCTTTCACTCCATTGACATTAATAGCATAGTGCTAGACGCTTGCACTTGGCCTTCTTGATGAACTGATGCAAAAAAAAAAAAAAAAGTATGAAATGCTTTAGCCTTTAGAGTGTCATCTGCCCTGTGCTGTTAACACTTTCCTTCGTGTTCCTCCCACGGGTACCAAATGAACTGAGCATTTGTTACTACTGGTTGCCTCCCTGCATCTCTTTACCTTCACCCTCCCTAGCCTGGCGTGCACTGTGCTTACTGCCTTCTCATGTCTGAGCTCACCAAAGTTCTCACTGTTTTGTCAGATTGCTTTCCCGCTTTCTTCCTTTCCCTCCGCAGTCTGCATTGGTGTAACCTGCTCTGGTTCTTTCAGTATTGTTTCTTTCAGGAATTACCAACTCCCCTTCTCTTCTTTTTCCTTTAGACTCACTGCCCATGAGATCTCAGCTACCAATGTGTTGTTTTGATTGGAATCTGCCTCATTGTCTCTCTTTGTCTTTATGGTGCTGCTTTACTTCTTACCCTTTTTAAGCATTGAGAACTTCTTCCATCATTTGTTGTTCACTCTCACCAAAGTTGCATTCATCTTTCATAATCACACTCGACAGGGGGTCCAGATATAAAAGAGACTTGTGTTGCCAAAGGGGCTCGGACTTGGGGACTGCAGCTCTTTCTTCTCCGGAGTTTTTTACTGTCAAAATCCTGTTCACTGGGGTCTAGCACCTCTTTCACTTCCTTCTCCTCCTTGTTCCTTCCCCATCCATGTAGATATAACAACAAAACTTGTAAGTACTAGCTCATCTGTGAAGTTAAGAGTTACTGCCTAACTGCCCTTCTCCCCTTGGGTCACTGCTTAGCAGTTTTGTTTACTTGCGTTTTGAATTCCTTTGGGCCTGCCTCACATTGAATGAACTTCATGGATGCTTTGCATTTGCTTTCTCTCATTTAATGCTCATTGAAGTTGAACAGCCCACTTCTTGGAGCTCTGCTTTGATTTACATATCAGGACCAGTAACAACCTGATTGTGTTATCCTCTCATGTCAAATCCGGTCACTCCTGCAGTTGATGCATGCCCATATTAAGATCTCTTCTTCCAGAGAAGTGCCTTCTCAAGTGTCTTTCCTTTTCCATTTTTAATTTGTTTTCTTTTTCCAATAACCAGTTCTATTGCCACAACTGCAAAAGGAGTAAATAACTAATGCATAGAATATAAACAGTGCCTATTTATGTTTTCATGCTCCTTTACATGGAAACTCTTTTTACACTACAATCTTAAAGCTACATGTGATGCAATGCAGATTTTAATGCATGTTTACCTCTGTAAAATAATTTGTTGTTCATATTTTTTTGCATATGGTGAACAATTTGTGCAAGGGCTCTGGTGAATGAATTTTCCCAACTGAAGTTATTCTGAATTTACTGTAACTATTCTGTAGTTAAAGTTTCAACTGGAGTTTACCTGATTTTGAACAGATGTTTGCCTTATGAGCTAGATAAACAAAGAAATAAAACCCTCCCCAAAAGACAGACCATGTGAAGCCGTGGCTAACAGATTTTTACCCATTATGAAGCAGATAGATAGGCTTCTTATGTTCCTGGTTAAAAGTACCTACAGGTAGAGTTGTTCAGATGTCAAAGTGTCCTTCTGAGAATTTGCTTTCCCACTTTACAGTGCAAGTATAAAAAAAACAAAAAAACAAAAGAGATTAAAATTAGTTTAGCAGACACATCTTGTGGAAATCTAATGCACAAAGTACTGAAAATTAGTTGATTGAACTCTAATTTTAGAAGTCACTGACATTATAAAAAATGTCAGAGGGCATGTCATCAGAACCAGTCTTAAAATAGGATGTCAGATGATTGCTGAAGACCTCATTCTTCTTTCTTTTTTCTATTCTTAATTTATCTAGCAGTTTGCAAGTATTGAGACTACAAAGCAATTGTCAAGGAGGATTTTTTATTAGCATAATTCTCCCCACCATCAGGCCCCAATAAGGATGATAATCAGATGACCTGCATATAAATGGTAAAACAAAGAAACTAAAACCGTCTTAGGAGGAGCTGAAAAAGAGATTACCAACTCCATAACCAGTTTTATGTCCTCCCTTGGAATCACATCATCATGTGTTCAGAACAGTGTACTTTCTAGGTGCAGTTTAATGGCATTGACTTTCTTGTCTGATAGTGGTTAAGAATTATGACTGTCAGAAACGCCATGTGTCGATAAAGACAAACCAAAGAAACACTTTGCTTTGTTTTCCGTTTCAGAGGTATACTCAAAATTCCTAGGTGGTTGCTTATTTTGAATTTTGTTAAAACAAACTTTCTGTCATCCAAAATGAAATGGAAATGCTCTGTGCTGCAGTGGGGAGTCTGTTGTGAATTGTAGCCAGGGTTCAGAAGCTGTTTTCCATGTATTGGTGTAATAAGGAAAGGTTGTTAAGTCTTGCTATGTCGCCTTCAAGTGGGAGCAACCTGAGATTGAGGGAGGGAAAAAGGGGGGGCCAGAAAGATACATGGCTTGCCCTTTTTCCCTTCAAAGAAAGAAGTGCAAAAGTGAAATATCCTCTACCAGAAGAACAAAGGCATCAGAAATTAATACCAAGTCATGCCTTCGAACTAAAAGGCAGATTACGCATTAGGCCTGCATCTTCCCGACAGCTTCTTGAAAAGGGACTTTGGGACAACCACAATTTGTGATTCACTGTTATGAGACATGTTAAAATTGGTGATGCTTTATCGTAAAATTTCAGATTGTAGAGGTTTAGGAGCTTTTTAAAGGCATCTCAAGTCTCCGTGCAGTGGGACAAAGGCAGGAACATTTTAAATTAATCCAGTGTACGTCCTGTCGCAAGGGAGAGATTTCTGGGAGAGTTAGAAAGAATCCGTAGTCATACTGGGGAGCAAAAAAATGAATTTTCTAGATGTGGATGAGTGGCAATGGCAGTACTCGCTTACCTCCAGTTCTAGAGGTCTGGGGCCAAGAAGGGTTTGAGCTTTGTCCGATTAGAGGTTTGGGACGGGACGAGGAGGCCGAGCGGTTGCTGGGGGCTTGGAGCAGCTGTACTGAGCTGGGCCGAGGGGTGATCTGGAGTAAGAGGCAGAGGAAAAGCCCACTCGTGCGCTTTGAGCGTGCCAGAGGGATGAGCAGAGACAAGAGCTGCGAGCCTGCTGGGATCAAGGGAAGCTGAAGAGCACATGGGCCTGCACGTGAGACAGATAGAGCAGCCTGGTGAGTGCCCAGCTGGGGTGAGTGTTAGTTTGCTTTTTAAAGGAGTGCTGTCAATTCATATTTGGCTGACAAATTTTTGTTTTGTTTAAAAGGGAAGCAGAAATAAAAGGGGGTTTTCTTTTTTTTTCACCCTCCCCACAGAAGTGACGAGCAAATAATTCTATTTAACTAGTTTGTTCTCTCTTTGTGGTTTTTTTTTTTTTTTTCCCCTCAAAGTTCTGTCCTAAAACAAAAATCACTCCCCTGGCACCTTGTGCTGAAAATGACTGGAAAGAAAAAAAGAAAAGGGCCGCACTGGTTTGTATTGCCCAAACTGAGAGGAGTTCAGAAAGCCAACAGAGAGAGGATAAAATACAAGATGCACCTGAAAATGCCCTCCCCAACAATAAACCAAGGAGTTATTTGTCATATGAATAGGGAAATGTGTTCCTTTAAAATATACTGTTGCTTTTTAAGTGGCTAGTTCTGCTGTAAACAACTCTTGGAAACCGCCTGTGGAATTAGATGTATTTCAATTAAGGAACTCAAAGGAAATCGGTTTTTACCTACAGCAGCGTATGGAAATGAGGGTGGAAACGTAAAGCATTTTACAAAGCAAGATGTAAGATCCTTTGAGCAAACAGGGAAGTAACAGCTGTGAAATGTTGCTAGGCAAAATTAAATATTTTGGCCAAAGGTTCATTCCTGTTTTTGACTGTTTGCTAAAGGATAATTGTTCAGAGACAAACAATCAATCCATCTTGAAGTGCAAAGAAAGGGTCAGAGCGTCCATTTTATCAAACTGGACCAGAACATTTCTTACATGCCAGATTAAATTGCTCAGAGGAAGGAAGGGTGTTAGAACCTCATTCCATGTGTACCATGGATCAGTTTCCCTGTAGGCAGTGATTCTTTGTGTCTGGTTGTGGGTGTTGTAAGTGCATCTTTCTCAGACGGCTGGTCATTGGCCACCAGGGGGGCAGAATTAAAGACACATTGGGATAGGCAACAGGGGCTTTTATATGGCAGCTCTTACTTTGCCAGAGCTCGTTCCATGATGCATGTGCTTTCCTTGTACCTTACTTATTCATGACAATTAGATGTCTGCAAAGGGAGGTTTAAGTGCAGCAGCCACAGGTTTCTGTGCTCATTTACGTGCAAATGCCATATGAAGTTTGCGGAGGCTTGCTGGTATGCGGAGTGTTTCTGACCCATGCACGTGCAGAGACATGTGCATAGCTATTTGCTATAGTAATCATTACATTCAAATTCATGAAGATGGTGCCTGCTATAATTTATGGGGGACGTGTTTCTGCACGATCTCTGTACAGGCTAATCCATGATCTTCTTCAGGACCCCCTGTGTCCCTCTGTCTTTCCACTGTAGTTCCCTTTGGATTTCTACCCACTGGCTGCACCACTCCTGTATCCAGGCAAGTCTGCAGCTTGAGCAGCCTGGGCAGGTCCCCATTGCTCTTCTGAGTCTTCTCTGGATGGGGAATAAATGACTCTCAGGCCAAGAAATCTAAGAAATAAAGTACCTGTGAGGCTTCATAGAGCTCCTCTCCAGCACTGAAGATACCCATCTCCTTGCTACATGATTCCACACTACAGAGAATGAACTTGATTTCTGTCTAATGATTTTTTAAAATGATTTGTTAATTGGCCTGCAGAAATTTGAAAACAGCTATCAATGTGAAAAATTGTAAGATTTATAATTTACAGGAAGAGATTCTTCTTCTTTTTGTGCTTCTGCAGGAAAAGCTAAATGGCCGGATTGTATTTTATATTGAATCCACTGCAAATATGAGGTTTATGCAAATAGCAAAAATACTAGGCTCCACATATAATTGAGGCCAAAATTTTAACCTCTAGGGAAGAAAAAAAATAAAAAGGCCAAAGTAATGGAAAGTCTAATCTGCTTTAGTTCAGCATAGGGGAAATTTCATGTTTTCTCTATGCAGCAGTTCTCTGCTTTTAGGGCAAATGGAAAATGTCTTGATAATTTTCTGTGTTTTCAGTGAAATAGATTTTGCATTTTACAGATTTTCATTTTTTCTAAAATGAGAAAAACTTGATGGTCATGTGGTTTTACTTTTTAGGAGGTTTTCCAGCTAGTGTTAGCTAACAGAATGCCAGCTACATATACGCTTATTTTATTACAGCTAAATATGTTGGTTGTTTATGACTCTCTGAATTGCACCTTATTTTCTGCAACTGCTGCCTATGCATATGTTCTGAGAGAGATTTGAATTTTGAATAATTTGGGGAGATGAAAAAAATCCTCCTGTGCTTTGGGCAGGGCGTTTTGCTTTGTTTTCTGTTCTTAAATGAAAGAAGCTAAGGAAATATTTAGTCTGGCAAAGATTCAGTCTTGCTTTGCCTAACTCTTTGGATTACAGGTCCAGATTCTTCAAATTGCAGTGAGGTGGAGGGAAGGGAGAAAAACATCTTTTTAGCTTCAGTACCAGACACAGCAATTATAAGCTGAAGTTAGAGGAATGCATATGAGAAGTTATTTAAGTCAAAACTTAGAGTAGAAACTGATTACAGCCTCAGCAATGAAGAGACTCCAACCTCCTCATAATGAAATTGCAACAGAAACCCTGCTGAAGGCTTTCTGCCCTTCCAGATCTGCCATCTGCTACTTGAATCACCTGTGACCAAGACATATAGAAAGAGGCGGAAAGCGAGTGTTCAGACATGAGAGGTTTCAGTCCTCAGTTACCTTGGAGATAGCAACTTTGAAAATTTTCTTTTTGAAATTTTCCTAAATCATCTTGCTTCTAGAGTAGGGGTAAAGAAAAAGGGAGAGAACAGCTGTCTAAAGGCAAAATAGCCATAAGCCTTCTAGATGTTCCCCAGGTTAATGGTGGATGTGGCTTCATGCCTCCGGTCTCTGAAAACTGAAGCACATATGTCAATTCTGTCCACACTAGGACCCATACCTATAACAGCAAGAGCTGAGGTTTCAGCACTGATGCCGCCCCGGGCTGAGGTTTCAGCACTGGTGCCACTCTGTCCATGAGATCATACCAGTCACAGGTGCGTTTACCAGCCATGAATCATGGAATCACAGAATGGTTGAGGTTGGAAGGAACCTCTAGAGATCATCTAGTCCAACCCCCCTGCACAAGCAGGGTCACCCAGAGCATGTGTCACAGGGTCACATCCAGGTAGGTTTTGAAGATCTACGCAGAAGGAGACTCCACAGCTTCTCTGGACAACCTGTTTCAGTACTCTGTCACCTCACAGTTCAGACATTTTTCCTCAAATTCCTGCAGAACTTTCTGTGTTTCAGTTTGTGCCCATTGCCTCTTGTCCTATCACTGGCTACCACTGAAAGAGTCTGTCCTCATCCTCTTGATATCCTCCCTTAAGGTATTTGTGCACACTGGTGAGATCCCTTCTCAGTCTTCTCTTCTCTAGGCCACATTGGCCCATCTCTCTCAGCCTATGATGAAGTGGATTGGGAGAAGGGTGCCAGAGTGATTCCCCAGCAGCCCTGCTCACAGTAGCTATGGGTAGAGATGGGAGGAGATGCTCAGGCAGACACAAGGAGAAATGGGCATTC
>NW_010582619.1:18456-84314 GCF_000705375.1 Tinamus guttatus | reverse complement strand
ATTCCTGTAGTGGTGCTAGAGCGAAGGATACAGATTTGATTAGCTTCAGCTCGTGGCAACTCCCATACTGAGGAGTATAGAGGTTCACCTCTCATCATATCCAGTGGCAGGAATATAAATGGAGCGAGGCTGTTGGCCATCCTCTACTAGTCAGGCATCCCATCTCAGAGGTAATTCAGCCAAGTGATGACCTGGAAAATACAAGATGATGCCACTGACGTTTTGCTTTCTCTGCCATCCATATGTGGACATTGATTTTCTCCCTATGTCCTCTTTCCTGTTGTCTGTAATACTACTTTGTCAGCTAAGCCCAGATTGGGCAGCAGAGCTTGGCTGCTGTTCTGCTGGAAGCTGACCAGTAGAAGGAGATGTCCTTGTGGCCCTGCACTTTCAACTGTGAGAACTGGAGTGCTGGTGCACTGCTGCTATTACTCAACTTGGAAAAAAAATAATGCTTTTCATTTTGGTTTGTTTGTTTTTAAACTAACTGTATTTGTTTTAACATATGACTCTACCAACATATCTTATTGGTGCAACTGAAGAAATGCCAAAAGAGTTCAGGCAAGGAGACAGGGAATATGGTAAGTTCTTATACTGACTCTTCAGTAGAAGAAAATGTTTACATGAGCCAAGCTCTTGGTAGTTTCAGTATGCCTGACTTTGGGATCTTGGTAACTGAGAGATGGCCACCAGTTCCTCATTTTATCAGGCATGAGCAATAGGGCTGAGATAAAGGCAATAACAACAGCTGTCAGAATATAGCCTTTTTAGTGGTATATTGGAAAGGAAGTTTGGCGTGGGTCTGTCTCGACTGAGAATGCATTAGAGAATCTGGGGAAAGATGAAGAAATGAGTGTGTGGCAGTTTGCTATAAACCATATGTCTGTCTGCTGTACACACAAATACTTGCGAGTAGGTGACTCAGATTTTCAGTTGGCCGGATATCATGCATACCAGCACTACCCAGTCATACTAGCTCTGCCAAATAACTTTCAGGCACTTAACACCTGTGGACTCCATCCCTGTCAGCATGCCAGAACTGAATGCCACTTGAATAACAGTAGCTGCAGCCCCTTGGTATCATCTCTGTGTCCTGCTGAGCCAAATTTAATTCACATAGGAATTGTTTTACCTACAAATGAAATAGAGAGAGTCTGCTTGGTGATGCTGTGTACTTTTGTTCTGTGTTACAGTGGAGGCAATGAGAAAGAGACAATTTCTCATTGAGCAGTAGGTAACATGAACGCAATTATCTATATTGATATTTGGCCAGTGAAGAGGCAGTAACATTCTTGAAAGCCATAGAGTTAATGATGTTAAATCTTCTTGAGCAGTCAAAGTCTGTCCATCCCCCACCTTGCACCCCCTTTCTTTTTGCCTGCCTTAATGTATAACTTCCTACCTTTGAATCGTAGGTAATTAAGCTGGACTCCTCCGTGCTGAAATGTCACACTTACCACCTATGGGCTTCCTATCTCCAGCTTTAAAAGGAATTATTCTTCCTGCAGATCCTGCTGCTGCTGTGTTCCACTCTTATTAACCTCATGGTCACAAAGAACAGACCCTCCTGTGTTTTCATTAGATCTTCCTTCTAAAGAGATGCAACTGGGTACCAAAGGAAAATATATAGAGAAAAGAATTGTCTTCAATCACATATGGGGTGAGGTGAGGACTAGGAAAGAATCCTTCCAGCTCTTACGGTTCCCTCTGACCTGGTTGTTCTGCTGGGTCTATCACTACCATGTTTTCCTAGTTTGGGCATTGTCAAGAAAGCAATTATGGGTATTAATGTTTGGCATCATTCCGCCCCACACTTCAAAGCTCCTCTGATTCAATATTGTTATGTTACTAAAGAATACTTTCAAATAACTGGACCTTAGGATTTTACAGCAGAGTAAAGCACTTCTCTTTTGTAGTGAAAACTTAATTACAGCTTGGTGGCAGTCTGTATGGTAACACTGGACACAGACAGTGCTTGAGTCTGTGAATCCAGGTTCCAGAGGTGACCTAGAGAGCTAATAAATCCATCTGAGCAAAAGAATCCTTCAAAATACAATGCAATACATTATAAAATAGACTGAGATCCATTTACCCACTGCAGAGTGTAGCTGGTGCTTCAGCATTACTCTGTGCCCCCACTGCAAGTCGTGCACACCTGCCTTTGCAGAGCTGAGGACACGCTGGATCTGCCACGGGAGACTGGGAATGGGGGTCTCCTCATTAGGTGTGCCAGCTCATGCTGTGCCTATACCTTCTGGGTACAGGACAGACACTCCCAGACTGACCTTTTGATTTTGAGAAAAAATAAACACCAGGAAAATAGAACTGAAGCTGCTTTTGGAGCCAGAAGAAGCTGTTGGCCTTGATGATTACATGCAAGTAAGATTTTTTAGCTTGCTTAGGCTAGCAGTAGCCATTTCTGCTTGTACAGAGTGAGCATTTAAATCATTATCAAATCAGAAAGAGACTGTTTGGTAGTTGTTTTGCCGTGACACAGAACTGACAGTTCAGGAGGCCATGTTGTTAAAAAGAAGAGTGCCAAAAACATTCAAGAAGGAGTCTGTCTGTTCTATGCAATTGGAGGTTCAGAAACACTGTCTTTTCCCCTGACAAGGCACATGCCACCAAAAAGCACATGCTGAGGAGCTAGATATTCTTAACTCCCAGTCCAGTTTCTGTGAGCAGACACTGTGCAGAGCTTGACAAGGAAGCCTTCTCCCAGGAAAGACTGAACTGTTATTAGACGATTCCATTTCTTTGTATGGCTTTGGTTTCCGTGATTGTTTCCTCTGCAGTTTGGGCGGGGAGGGGAGCTAAGAGCAGGTTTACAGCAGCGGGCTAACATGGTTGTAAGCGCAGCTGCTCTTGCTCCCCAGTTCTGCTGTGTGTGTTCCACCTCGGAGGTGTGCTCCTTCCACAGCCCTGTCGCAGGGCGAGCAGTGCTCTGAGGATGCGAGGCACAGCTCGAGGAGCACCGTTTGCTTTCCTGCTTTCTGATGTTAAAGGCTTCTTCCTTGGAAAATGTTTTCCCTTCCCCCAGGGCCTTTTTCTCATCAGATGAGAACGGGAGTTATACAGACACACAACTGTTGTTTAGATCTTAGTAATAAACAGTTAGCAAAGCTTTGGTCTTT
This sequence comes from Tinamus guttatus, assembly GCF_000705375.1. The sequence goes on along the minus strand of NW_010582619.1, from coordinate 81,180 downwards.
ACAGTGCTCTAGAGCCCTGGGATATGCAGAGATACTGCTTTTCATCACTAATTCCACAAGATAATGAAGTCTCAGTTCCCTCTCGTAATAGCTGGAGAACTGGAGACGTGGCAGTCTTTTTGGTTTGCTTGGACAGTCCGAGACACTGCAGGCTGTGTGAGCAGGACACATCTCCCAGGAGTGTCCTCAGCCCCAAAAAAAGGTCTCCCCTTGCTAAGAGAAGGACTGCCGCTGGTCTGCCTTCAGCTCTGTCTATGTGGTAGGGATGTTTTAGGGGTTGTGCATGTCAGATGTGATGGACTGTAGGAAGGTACAAGGCGAGGGAGGCAGGAAGGTCACATTCATGCTGCTGCAGATCTGTGTTGCTAGGGATGGCTTCGCTGTGCTGTCGGTGTAGGCGCACAACCAAACCTAGGATTTCTATGGCTTACACAAAGACCTCTGAATATGAGGTAAATTCCTCCAACTTGTGGGATGAATATGCTGTGGAGGGATGGCTTATTTCTCTCTGTCAGTAGTGGGATTTTCCCTTGTAGGCATGCTTTTGTCATGAGTAGGGAGTACTGCTGGAGTTTCAATACACACAACTTCAGTGCCCTCGTCTGGTTCCCCAGCCAGCCGTGAGCATTTGCTGTTAGTGACAGACTGTGAATAAACCATTAATCACAGGAGACCAAATGTGCATGTGGGGCAAGTGAATGCCTTTACACTGACCTTCAGGGACCTGCAAAAGGAAGAATTCAGTGGTCACTGTGATAGTGGATGATGGTTTAGCCAGGAAGAATTTTAGCAGTGATATTTTGTGTAGAGGGGAGAAGACTGACAGCATAGTTGAGAAGATCTGAAAAGAGAATTCAGTGATCAAGGTTCAGGGAGAGAAACCGCCTGTTTTGTTAAAACTGTAAGAAAACAAGGATGAGGCTTTTTTTAGGAACATCATGTCCAGGCAAGTGGATGACAGTCATACTTCACAGCAGAAATTCTGATGTTGAAGTGCAAATGCTGCTGAGCTTATGCTGCCAGCCTAATGAGCAGAGGAGCATGGAGAGCCAAATACAATAAAGTAGAGATTTAAATAACAGAATTCACAGTGGATTTGAACTGGGAAGAGGAGATATGCGGAGTGGGTGACAAAAAAGAGAACATTCTTTTTGCTAAGTCCCACATGAAGCCCTCCCCATAGAGGGCATCAGTGTCATGAACGGGTGGAGGGGCAGATAAGCAGTGATGTTCACGTGGAGGTTGCTGCTGGGAAGGCTGAGCCCAAGCTCCCGGCTTGCCCCGTGTGAGAGCTGCCAAACCTAGTGGGGTAGGTGTTGGTTCCATTCCTTGTGCCCAAGTGGCAACTCTGAGGCTGTCATTATGTCAGTTCCTGTCTCTTTGCTAAGATCAGCCTGCCTGAGATGGCCAGGGGTGGATATTCAAGTCTTCTTCCTCAAGGAGAAGAAGCAGAGTTTTGGGAGCTTGGATGGGAGCTGCTTCTCTTTGCAGCTTTTTCCCCATATTTTCCTTCCTTTGCCTTGGCTCACAAAAGACAGTGAACTAAAAATAAAAGCCCAGCACATCATATTCACCATACCTGTTTAATGCCCCAGCTTCCTTCATTTGAATCTTGTAAAGACGCTGTGGAAAAGCAGAACCCTGTCAGTCAGAGTAAACGCCGGGGAGCTTGGCTCCTGTAATTCTGAGGCGGGAGGACCACGTTCTGGTCGTGTCTCCCAAAGGGATGTGCTGCTAAATTGCATGGTAATTGTGTTTGTTATCTGCGGCGCGTAGGCTCATTACATTAGGTACAGGTAACAGGCAGTTGCAACTTAACCTTGTCATTTAAGATGTTCTGCGAGACTTCTCTTCCTCCCCCAGCCCTGCATGAGCCTTCCACAGTAGGGCTGCCTAAGCCCTGCTCACCTCTGCAGCCTGCGTTTCAGAAGGTCTGTTTGGAAATACAGCACGGAAAATCAGGATATCCAGGCTCAGGGAATTCATGGGCAGGCACTGGAAAAGAGCTGGTGTGCGAGATCGTGTTTATCAAAAGCCTGACTTGAAGGGAGAGGTAAAGGTTGAATGAGCAGCTGAGTAGTAGTGATTGCTACTTCACTCACTAAAGACTGGCAGGACAAACTTTGGTTTCTTTGAGAGACAATTAATAGCCAGGCAGCTTCATGTTTAAGTACTTTGATGAATATCCCGATCTGCTGATTCCCCTTGCTCCTGTCATAGGGGATCCTAAGGCTTGTCAATATGACTGATCGCAGTGTTACTTCTCTCTCTCCTCTCTCTCTGCATATGAGTAAGAGGAAATGTGTTCATTTGGATAAGCTTCACTCTGCAGCCCTGCCTGAGGTGACAGTGTGGCCCAGAAGGTGACACAACAAACAGGGTAACTAGCTTAGGAGCAAAACAGTCATCAAATGACTCAGCCCTCACATCCCGTGAGGATGGGAGCAGGAGGACACTGCCTGTGGGCAAGGCACCTCTAGTAACATCAGCGTAGGAGAGCGGGGCAGCTCTTGGCTCCTCTCTAAGGAGCCACCGAGTTTTTCTTCCATACATGATGCTGCTGGATCTTTCTTTTTCTTTTGGACTACCCCTCTACACGCTGGATTTGTACTGTTTTCAGCGAGACTGGCTTAGGAACAGAGTTGATTGAATTTTTGGAGCAGTTTGATGGAGACTCTTACTTTGGGTTGGGGGCTACATTTGGATGTAATCAGTGCACACTAAATCGACACCAGAACCTCTTCAATCAAAAGAAAGAACAGTTGCACAAAGAGTCAAATCAAATTTAGAAAATTGGTTTAGAAACTGACTTTATTAAAGCAATATAGTTCCTGTGTATAGATTGCTCTAGACCTAAATTGATTGTTAAAATGACTGTAGTTAAACTCATATAAATTTGAGTGTGCAGACAGGCTCTTACAAATTCATTTGTGCAGGTCAGTCACACTGACTGCTGGTCCAGCAGACGCACTTTGCAAACGACAGAGGGTAAGTTAAAATGACGGATTTGGGGTAGAAGTCCATATTCCAAGGGCTCTGCCCGTTGGTAGAGGCCTTTCGGGGTGGAACTCTGCCATTTCTTACCATTGCAGCGTCATGCAGGTCTGCATCAAACCAACCCTTCCGTATCATCTGCTTGTCCTTCTGGGGTTATAGACCTCTCCCATCTCCTGTCTGTGGCAGAGTCTGATTCAGATGGGAATCTTTTTTTCTAGCTTTGACTCTGCTGGGGCTTTGGGTTTGTAACAAAATGATCCAAGCCATTTGGGGACTGGTATCACACCTGACAGCTTTCTGAGGGCAAAATAATATGAGTAGCTTGACTATCCGCTGCAAAATACCAACCCTTTCCTAAGGAGACTCCAGCGAGAGTGCAAGCGAGGCTGTAACTCATCTTTAATAATGCTACTTTTAAAAATAAATCATGTTTTATGGATCTAAACTTAGCCTCTCCAGATAAGCGAGTCCTGGGGCCGCTGGTGATTAATATGCAGCGTCGGAGCGTGGCCCAGCGGGGCCCTGATTAATAGCGATGACATCATGACTTTTAAACATTCTATTAATGCCGGGCCCGGTGACAAATGGGGACGCGCGGCACCGCTTCCCTTGGGGGCCCCAGGGCTGGGGGCAGCGCGGTGCCCCAATGCTCACGTGGTGCCCATCCCCATGTATACGGAGACGGTGCTCGCTGAGCAGCCTGCAGGGCTCCCAAGTCCTCAAAGGGGCTTTTAGCCTCTTTCGCTGCCATCCAACCTTTCTGTGATGTGGCCTTTCCATGCCTCAGCTTCTCCTGCTGCTTCAGGAATTAATTATTATGTGTGGGTGCTCGCTGTGCTCCCCAGGAGAAAAGGGGGCTGGAGCACACGGCAGTGAGCTGTGTCGCGTTTTGCACCGTGCAGTTTTGTGACCCCTCAGCCTTGGCACTGGTGATATATCTCCTGAACTGTGGGGCAACCTGCTGCATCTGTGCATGTAGCATCCTGCATTGCACGACAGGCAGCAAGCCCAGTACACTGGGTGCTAATGAGCAACCTCATTATTTTCATTTTTCTTTGGTGGTTTTTCTGGTATCTTACAGGTGTAGGCTTGAACTGAAGCGCTGGCCCTGACCTCCCTCAATGTTCTGAAAACCTCTGTCCAAGCATCACAGCTTGGTCCCTATTCCTGCCTTCTGTTCCCTGGACCAATCCTGCATCTGGAAAGCAGCGTGGTAGCCCACACTGCTGAAGCTTTAGGAACCTGCTGAGCAGGTTTCTTTGCTAAGGTGTCTTGAATGGTCCCCAATTAAATTCTCCCCCACTGCCCTCAGCACTGTTGAGAAAAAGGTGGTCTGAACTGTACTGCCTGTATATCCAAATGGTAAAACTCTGTGAACTGAGATTGCATTTTGGTATCTAGAAGGAAACCCAGGAGGGCTCTTGCCAGTTTGGATTTTGTAAGATTTGTCCCTTGCAGCAGCGTCTATGCCACAAGAGAGTCTTGCTCGAGCACCCCATCTGTGAGGACTCTGAATGAGCGTCTCCAACAGATCTGCTGGTCATTTGGGGCTAGGGGCTTTGCCGGGTACTGCATCTAAGGTTTTAAATGTTTCCCTAAAAGCTGGTGGCTAGAGACTGTTGTATTAAAGCTATATGTGGCCTATTGCTGTCTCTTTGAGTCCTTATATATCAAATGACTGCAGTCCATTTCTAAATGCCTTTACTGTTGAGTAATCAGGTTGCTTTGAACTCATGGATTTTTTATTTGTTTTTTATTCCTAATCCCCACCCCCTAAAGCCCAAGCTATCTAGCTGTTATGCCATTCACTGCAGAGTATATTTCATGATCTTAAATGCCCGAGAATATAAAAATATTCAAAATATATAACCTTTGAGCTGCTGAGTACCAGCCAGGGAGATGTTCTCACCTCTCCTCCAGAGTGCCTGGGCGAACGCAGGCACACTTTGTATCAAAGAAATCTCTGCTTTGTGGCATCATCTGTCCTAAAATGCTTTACTCTCGAGCAAATCTTCTCACCCTTTATCCAGTCAGTCTCATCCTTTGCACTTTCAAAGCTTTGACACCCCCTCTTTAATGTGTGCTCCTTGTGCAGTGATGAAGCAGATCTAGTTGAGGCAGTGCGGGTGGGACCAGGGCATCTATTTTGGTGTCTCAGCCACTCACTTGTGTGTACTTGGCTTCTCTGCGCTTCAGTTTGCTCCTACATGTCAGGAACAAATTGTTATTTGTCATGAGCTCTTTTGATCCTTGAAGAAAATGAAGGGCCATTTAACATTTTTAGAGTAATAATAATAATAGAGGAAAAGGGACATATTCTGGTATCTGAGAACAGCAGGTATTTGTTTAAGAGTGTACTTTAGAATAATAGTGAGAAGGACCTTTAATCTCAGAATTTCAAGGCACCTTATAAACTATAAATATTGATTCTCCTTCTTCTTGTTATTCCTTGTGGATGTTGTACTTCTATAAAATAAAGCAAGGTCCCTACCCCGGTGATCTTGCAGCAAGAATAAACGAATATCAGGGGAAATGAGACTAAGTACAAGATGGATTTGGGGGGAAACACAACAAGAGGAGCATGTTGGGGATGGGTCGTTTATCTTCATGGTATTTCATCCAGGGAGACGTGTTTTGGATAAGTCAGTCTCGTGGACATCTGTAAAAAGGAAATTTGTATTACCCTGGGGAAGCTGAGTAGTGCGGGGTATAAATTTCCCTTCCAGCCATGTAGCTTTTGACCTGCCTGGGAGGTGCTGGATCACAGAGGGGACAAGCAGCAGCCAGGGGAGTTTTCCTTTGGCTCTTGTTAAAGATTTCCTCCTAGAAACAGAAAAAAAAACGTTCTAGATTTGCCTCCACAGGCATGTGCTTGCTGTGCCACCTTTAAACTGATAATATTAAGCACAATCTTTTTTTTTTTTTTTCAATTTGCAGTTTCTATAAAGTAAACACTGAAAACCAATTTGAGCTGTTCAGAAATTTTGGGTTCCTTTGTTTCTCTGCATTTCTATTGGATTATGTCCCTGACATTATTGCCAAGAAGTTAAATAATGCATCTAGAGATGGAGGAAACTGAATAATGTAGCTCTGCAGCTTATAGCTTCTCTAGTGCTGTGCCAGAAAGCTTTTCGAGTTGAAAATTGAGACTGGCAGGCAAATTTAGACAAAAAAATGTTTTGGAAATTTTTTTTTCTCTTTCCATTTTTTATCTGATAAGAACCAAAATGTACAGCTGGAAACTGCAATGTTCACAGCAAAATAGCCATAGAGATTCAGAGAAAGCAAATACAGAGACGTAGGAGTTCTGTTTCTTAACAAATGGTTGCAGACCATGGGCTATTCAGTAAGCGCAGGGACTTGCCACTCCATTGCCGAAGGAGCTGGACACATTTGACTCGTCTGGAATCTCATGTAAGGTCAAGTGGTAAAGGTTATTCAGGGTATGCGTCAGGATTGACTAGGGAGGCGTCCTGTACCTATTAAGGGGGTGGAAGGATCTGCACTATCTTGGGTGCATTTTGACAAGTGCACCAAATTAAGTCACATGCAGCAAATGCAGTTCGTTCTCCTTGCCCTCATTTTGCAAGTGGCTTTTGCCCAGTCTTCTCACTCTGCAGCCCTCCCTGCTTTGCAGCAAACCCTGAGGTCTAGGATTAGCCCTTCTCTGCTTGTTCTCTCTCTGTCCTTGTGAATGTAGGTAGAGTCAGTGGCAACTGAACATGGACTCTGGGCAACTCAGGATGCCGTCACACTTCTTCCCTTTTTCTCTTTTGTCCTCTGTGGGCCCCATCTTAACGTTGCTTACTGCGCCATGCCCAGGTGTGTTCAGGAAGCCACTCGCTGAGCCTCAGTCAGGTTGACCAGATGAACCATTAGTTTTGCCTTTGGGAAAAGCAAGAGCTAATAAAGCCCCTGGAAAACAAACTGAACAGAAGCCATTATTTTATGCTCAGGCCTTGGTGAGTAATAATGATCTGCCTTTAACCACCCACTCACTCCTCTGCTTATCCCGCTGGTTGTTTATGACCTTCACTCACTGTATTCTGTTGGATTGAGTTTGTATATTCCTGACACACAGGAGCTGCATCTTCATTCGTTTGTGGTAACTGCCTTAGACATTCAGAGCACTTGAAATTAAATAATCAACTGTGAAACAAAAGACCTTAAATGAGCACACAGAAACATTGTCCGTTGTATTTGCAGATAAGTTCTGTTTAAAAGCTATCAACACATGGTCCTTCTTCCTGCTTTTTAGTTTAAAACAGATGTTATATGCATTATTTGAAGCCTTACCCTTGCAGCCTATGATGTAATGGCAGCAGGAAGGGAAAGGTGAGGAGCTGGATTGTCACCTGCCTTATAGGTGAGGGTTGGGGCAAGAGAGGGCTGTGGAGCCAGGGCTCTGAAACGGCCTGTGCTTTCGTGCCTTTTGAGGCTGCGTCTTTGTGTAAGGCTGAGGGGTGCTATGTGAGTGTCAGGGAGTGGAAGAAATGAAGGTTTCAGTGCTCTGTGTTGGATCCATGGGGTATGTGTCTGTGGAGGTCTGAGATGCACCAGGCTCTGCAGGGCACCGTGTTTGTGCTGCAGGTGAGAAAGGTGCGGGCTTTGTATTGGCGCTTGATGCTCTGTGAAGTCAACACTGTAGTATCAGGTGTGTGAAAAATATGAAAACCTATGAGAGAGACTGGCATAAATTTGCACCCAGGATAGATTCAAATGGGTCTCACATGCAGGGTGAATCCCCTCTTCCCTTCCCTCCATTTGGGGCAGGAAGCCCCAGGAAGCTGCATTTGCCATCTTTTCCGAGGAACAGCTCTCCGAGAATAGCCCAGCTCGACACACTGACCACTGGTGGGACACCTTTGAAAGGGAAATGTGTAGCAGCTCAGTGAATTCCTCCCATTTATTTAGTTAGTTTTTTCCCACAGAACAGATAGAGTCATTTGATTTAAAATTTTGAAAAGTCTGGAAGTATTTTGTGTGTGTGTATCTAAATCTCCCCTCTGATCACTTTAAGTGCCTGTTAGGCATGTGCAGCGGGGAGATAACACGCTCATCTCCTCAGCGGAGGGCAGGCAGCGGCAGCTGGGCCGGCAAGCCTGGGTTATCTGCTCCTAGCACACCTCTTGCTGCAGCTCTTGTCTCGTCCTGCCCGGCTCCAGCCGATGCAGTGTGAAAGCTCGTGGTGGCAATTTGTTCCATAGTCCCTCCTCAGCATGGGAGGTCCAGCCAAGGAGCAGGGGGAATCCCACGTGGTGACACTGGGCAGAACAAATTATCTAGATCTGCCAGATAGAGAGAACAGGGTCTGACCTCATCCAACAGTCCAGAAAAGACCAGATTTGTATGAAGCACTCCCCAGTTTGCTGGTTATCTGCCATAAATGGCAGCCTTTCTTCCTTTCTTTCTCTCTTTGCCACTTCTAAAGGATTTGTGCAGGCACTTCAGCAGGTCTGTGAGCGTGGGCCTGGGATGTTCATTGTGTCAAGGTGATAAACCTCGAGAGTAACACTGTACTTATTAGGCAGGGGAAATTTGAAACGCCATGTTTGCAATTAGTAAGTGAGGGGAGGATATTTATCTGCATGGAGGCAGATGTCACAGCTTCTAGCACAGTCGTCTGATATTATTTGAATATTAAGTGAGCTTGGTGACTCACCAGGGTTGCCACTTCCCCACGTTACAGACTATCCAGCTTGTTGAAGTCACGTTTCACTCGCACTGTGACATCCTTCCAAATGGATAAACGGTCACTGTGGTTCAGGTCTTCTCTTAGAACTGTTGTCCCTCCCTGTAAAAACAAATATATTTCCAATATGAGGAAGAACAATGACAAACAGAAAAGCATGTTGGCGCTTCACTCTCCCAAATAAGAGAAAAGGGGTTTTATTTGAGGTGGGAGCTGAGAAGCCACTCCTGCCATGCTCTGTTTATGGTTTAGGAAAGGGTTTTTGTTGAGATTAGCAGTTAAATAAATGGAAGTTGTCCATGCAAGCCCCTCAGGCAGCATTGAAAATTTCAACCATAGGCTTCAAAGATGTCATTTTATTACTTTTGTCACATTTATAATCATGCCTCTCTTTAAAAAAGGGAGAAAAAGAATGAAAAAAAAAGTACATTGAGAGAATATTAAGGGTGTAGAGATAAGTTGTGGAGTCAGGGAAGATTGCTTCACTCATTCCACATGTTGCAGAAGTTATCAAGAAAAGTAGGTGACATTATATATATATATTGTTATTTAAGAAATTAGATATGATGATCTAAATGAAGGCTGAAGCATACTGAGTGGCACAGCCTAATTCCAGATCTCCTTGCATTGCTATACTTACTCTTGCACTTATTGTATTTACAGTGTGTCCATTAGGCTTTTTTTTGTTGTTGTTGTTAATGAATTTCCCAAGGTGAACCCTTTATTACCAAATAAGGTGGCTTGTAAAGGGTTTCTGCAATCCATACCTTTTTGTAAAAACTGCTTCACAATTCACATTTTCAACAAAGCAGGGACATCACTTGGGTCACTGGCTGAGATACTGATGGAAGTGTGCCCTCGTGGCCAAGAAGGCCAATGGGATCCTGGGCTGCATTAAGAAGAGCATCTCTAGCAGGTCGAGGGAGGTGATCCTGCCCCTCTACTCAGCCCTGGTGAGGCCGCATCTGGAGTATTGTGTCCAGTTCTGGGCTCCACAGTACAAGAGGGATGTGGAGCTGCTGGAGAGAGTCCAGCGCAGGGCTACAAGGATGATCAGGGGCCTGGAACATCTGCCCTATGAGGAGAGGCTGAGGGAGCTGGGCCTGTTCAGCCTGGAGAAGAGAAGGCTGAGAGGGGATCTAATCAGTGTATATAAATACCTCAAGGAAGGGAGTGCAGAGGACGGGGATGGTCTCTTTTCAGTGGTGGCCACTGATAGGACTAGAGGAAATGGCCGGAAACTGAAACATCAAAAATTCCATAGGAACTTAAGGAAAAATTTCTTAACAGTGAGGGTGACAGAGCACTGGAACAGGCTGCCCAGAGAGGTTGTGGAGTCTCCTTCACTGGAGATCTTCAAAACCCGCTTGGATGCAGTCCTGTGCCACGTGCTTTAGGTGTCCCTGCGTATGCAGGGGGGTTGGACTAGATGATCTCTAGAGGTCCCTTCCAACCCTAAGCATTCTATGATTCTATGATTCACATTTTCAACAAAGCAGGGACATCACTTGGGTCACTGGCTGAGATACTGATGGAAGGAGAAACAGTTGCAGGACCCTGCCTTCCTAATTCCGTGCGAGAGTGGTGGAAGTAATAGCAGCATCCTTACAATGTGAGATGGCAACATGGCACACAGCAATTCCTTTACACACTTTCTTGGTGTGCTTGGTTGCTCCTCAGATGGCACTGCCTAGCTTTGCTGAATCACAGGGAAGGGTTCAAGCTTCTCGAGAGCTTCACATTGAACCTTCAAGCAGGAAGACTGCTCATCAATAAGGAAGACGCCATAGAGAATCAACACCTGGTTCTTGACAGTGTAATGGGATATTCATGACAGCATAATGGCATTTTGGTGAAATGTGATATTTGATTCTCCTTACTGGAATACAGCAGGGGCCTTTCAAGTCAAAAAAAAATGGAATAGGGTTTGTTAGAATCTTTTAGTCCCACAATCAGCATAAATGGGCAGATATTGTTCTGTCTCACTCCAGCTTCCTGAGACACAGCTGGACACACATCAGAGAAGCAAGGAGAAACCCCCTGTGCACTGTTAAAGTGGAGAAAACCAGACAAATTCTGCTGCACAGGAAGACCTCTGAGGGGAAGGCTGTGAGAGGCAGGCATGACTGGGCTAAAGTACACCCTCTTCTCTAGTGTAATGCCATTGAAGTCTGGAGAAGAGAAGATAGAAGGGAGCTGTGAACACTGCCTACTAACATGTGAAAGGGTGTGTTGTAAAGAGGAAAGAGACCAATTATTCTCACTAGCCAACAGAGGAAGTACAGATAAAATTTAGGTCAAGTATTGGGAGAAACTTTCTAGTGGATGAGTTATTCAGTAATCAGCTAAAGCGAGGCAGTGGAAGCTGGGAAACTAGGCCTATACTTGTAGGCTGGGAAACAAGCATTATTTTTTAGAAACAACAGTGAGTTAGAGGTCTTGTGGTGCAAGACCTGGCTCTGGCACTGACTAATAGCAATTATGTGGAGAGTTACAATTTGCAAATCTGAGGCAAATCTAAACTGTCTTCAGTCTAGATAGATCCACTGTCAAATAACAAACATCAATCTGAGCAGCACAAATGTTGGTAGTTACTCAGACATCATCTTGCAGAACTGATCTCCAGGTTGATGGTAGTCAGGCTGGGTCTGGCCTGGATTTGGGCCTCCCTGCACTAAAAGAGTGGATGTGCCATCTCCATTGCTGAGAGAATGCACTTCTCTGTTGACTGAAAACTTGATGGAAGTTTGTGAAAATGTAAGAAAATATATTCTTATGAACATTGTGAGTGATTGAAAACCAGTTCCTCATCTCTGGAAAGTCCAAAATTTCAAAATTTATGTCACTTGACCTGGGAGAAGCAAGTGGGGAAAGTTAAAATCTTGGAAGCATTCATGGAAGGCTAAAAATATGTTGCTTCAACCTCTACTGAAGCATTTAACTTCTGCTTTGTGTTATGTTCATATAACGCAAAAGAGGATTTTTTTGAGCCTTACCCAAATCAAATGCTGTCATGAAAATTTTCCTTGAAGATTTCAACAAAATTGATATTTTTCCTGCAAAACATGCCTTTTGTATTCAACTTGAATTTTCTCTCAGAAAATGTTCCTTTAGAAAAGCTTGGGCCAATGCTAATTACCATTATGCAGCTGCTATTGCTGCAGTCGATACTTTAAAATACAGCCTGTGAGAATGATATAGTTCATAGGTTATAAGCTGCAGACCCTGAAGTACATAGCAAAAGCACCCCTTAGCAGCTACTGAGGTGGACTGGGATAGGTCGTTTCCAGTCTGTAGTTCACACTTGACAGCATCACTCACTGCCTGGCAGTTTTAACTAGTACCACCTTCTCTCTAATGAGACCGTACCTCTTTCTACAACCGGTATGTGAGGAGGATGCTAGGTTGAATGCCATGATGTGGATGCACAGTGAGCACCCTGTCTCCAGCACCATAAGAGAGAGGGATGCTGAGGTTTTCTTTGTGCGGGTACTGATTTGTGTTTCAAATGTCTCCCTAGTAAGGAATTGCGGTTCCTTACTGTTGAGATTGCTGTGGTTTTGTTTGTTTGTTTGTTTTTGTTTTGTTTTGTTTTGTGATGTGATGTATACGAAACATTTTTTTCTCCTGTAAGAGTAGCCCACTATGAAAGCGAGTATAAACTCTTGATTTTGGCTGGAGCTGAGACTAGGGCACCCAAGTTCTGTGATGTGTCTGTGACACAGCCTGCTGGCATGTACATGTGTGCACCCCAAGGTCTTTTCTTCTGTTGGTTGCCATGAAGATAAATGGATAGTGCAAATGTTCCCTGTCACACGCTCACACATTTTTCTCTCCATGAGATTGTTGTGTTCCTGGCTCTTTATTATGATTATACAAGCAATGTCTCTTGCTTCCTCATAAAACAAACCAGAACAAAATGAGCTCTCTCACCCTCTCCCCCTCTGTTGTGAGTACAGGCACACAGATATTACACTGCTGCCATCCCTGACCTTGCCCTGCCTGTGAACAGGCCAGCATGAATGTCTACTTATCAGTTAATAGGTGCACTTACGTGAAGCCTGATCTCTGCAGAGGAATTGCAGTCACGAGGCGTTAAAATCAAAGGCTGGCCTCAATGCCGGACATGCAGCAACAGAGTGCATGGGTCAGTGCCTGGAAGCTGCATAGCAAAGTTGAGAGAGGGGCTTATTTGAGTGTGAGTGGGAAGGAAGACTGCATCCCCCTAGGAAGTTTGACCCTAGCACTGAGGTCCCTCACCGAGTCCCTTGGCTGATAGTGCCATGCCCTCATTAGTTCCCACTTTTGCAAGGTGGCCCCTGCTTTTATTGACAAGGCTGCATCCCCAAAGCCATCCAGAAAATACAGTGAAGTGGAAAGTAGAAGTAAACATGGCAGTGGGGCAGTCTCGGTAGCGTAGCAGAGCACTTCCCGCCTTTGATGGTTTCCCCTTTCTGTATGTTTCTGGATGCATGGACAGGGGACCAGGCTTTTACACAGAGTGCAGGGCTGGAAAAGGCTGAAGAGAAGCATCCTCTTGCTCTCCAGGCAGGTGCAGTGCTTTTATTTGAGCATCACGCTGCTAGGATTTCCTGAGGTGAAATTACATTGATTCATGGCCGCAGTGGGCCTGACACCGCAGCAAGACCCAGCATGTTGTGGTGCCATTATTTGGTCTAATGAGGGGAATAAATACACCTGAAAGTAGGGAATCCTCTCCCATGGAGAAGGGTTTGCTGGTTAGATGCGGAGTTTTCTCAGCCCCGTTTCATGCAGGAGATAAAGAGGGTGATTTTCAGTCTCTTCAGTGAATAGTAAGTGACATTTGAGCCCTGTCACCTCCCAGTCGCATCCATCCTTCATTACCTTCCCATCTCCTCCCCTTGCCCCCTCCCTGTATTGCCACCCACTCTCGTAATAGCTGCAGCACCCGCGCACTACCGCTGCAATAACAAACACCGCCTCATTTCAGCATGATGAATGAAGAGTTTTAATGAAACTGGCCTAAGCCGCTCTTGGCAAGCTGCCTGGTTTTTGTTTGTTTTAAGCAGGGGTGATCCATCACCTTCCTGGCTTTTCTCCATTGCAGCATCCCCAGTCAATGCGCTGCACCAGCCTCCCTCCTGGATCCCTGGGTGACCCAGCCCCCGGCTCCATGCGCTTACCTCACCCTACCACGCTGCCAATCCCTTTCCGGCTTTGCTCCCAAAGGTGGCCATTTTGGTTGGGTGTCCCCACCTGGTTAGCGGAGTGCTGAGGGCCATGACTGATCTTAGGCTGACCGTGCTCACGCGCACACACATATGCACGCATCCCGCTCACTGTTAATACTATCGCGTATCTGGTGGGTATTAATTACCTTTGCAATCTGCTCCGTCATTAGGGTGGCCTGTCTCTCCCAGGACAGGCTGTAAATCAACGTGTGATTCACGGCTTTCAGAATGGGCAAAAATAAATTAAGCATGCCACCACAAGGGGAAGAAATAAAACAGAACTCCACCCAGTCTCTTGGCAAAAATAGAGACAAATGGAAGGATCAAAAGCAGGAGCCACTTTAATCAAGTCAGCAGGTGCCAGCCTCCAGCTCGGCCCTTTAGAGGCATTTTGGGAAGGGGGTGGCAGGAGTGCTCCGTGTTCATTGCTTTGTCTTGTGGGGCTGTTTTCATATTACGGAACGTGGAGAAGGAACCGTGCTGCTCTTTCTCATTGCTGCTGTTGAAGGAATTAAGCTAGAGAGTATTCGTGTGTGAGAGGTGGAGTGAGGCAGGACAGGGGAAGGGAACACGCCAACTCAAATCACCCAGCGCTGTGCGGTATCAAATGTGGGACTGACTCCTCTAAGAACGAGGGAGGGAGTCGGTGCAACTTGCTTTTCTAACCTTTTCCCATCTGTCCTTAGTACCTACATTCTTCAGAGGAGCTTGATGAGCTGTACTGAATAAATGCCATTGTAAAGCATTTCTCTAAATGTTTGACAACTTTTCCTGGGAGAATAACTTGCTGAAGTTTGTTTGCATCTGAGAAGTGCCTGGGGAAAGGAATTTAGTTTCTGTAAGCAGATGATGAAACAAAATGTGAGGTGCATTTGAGGCAAACAAGAGTATCCATATGGGCAAGAGTTAGCAGAATGGATTTGAAGAGACTTGGTAACCAAAATTTTCAGAGGAAAATCTAGAAAAGCTTCTGAATAAAAGCATGTGTGGTGTTTTCATCTCTAAAAGCTGTTCTGCATGGACACCTCCCTGTGGCTTTCATAAGCACATTCAACACTGTCATTTGGACTTGCTTCTAATGTAGATAGGCTTTTGAGAATGAAGAGGTGATATGTGCTGTCCTTGCTGTTCACTACTCCCTGCTTTCTTGTTGAAGGAGTTTCACAGCAGAACCAAGGTCCTGCAGACCACATAACCAGGGAATGCCATGAAGGAATTTGTATTTGTTTGCTGCCTTTGATTGCGCTACAAATTCCCCTGGTACAGCACATTCAAAATGCAGCCATCACTGTGCAAGGCTGTATCCAGGTGAGCAGCTTGGTACGAAACAGGGTAGAAAGGGATAATATTGGACAAGGACTCCAGAGGAAAAGCGCTCTCTTTCAAAATGCCTTGTGATCTATAATGCTTCAGATCAAGCGTTTGTGTAAAAATTGCCTAGAAACACTAATTGCTGGGCAGACCATTACATGGAGGTATCTATTCCAGATCTTCACAGCATTTCCATCCCTGATGAATTACAACTTTCCAAGCTTCAGCCTGTTAGCAAAGAAGACAACTTTTCTTCTTTTCTTACCTTCTTGTTTTATCATCCGATGATGATAAAACCTGGATTGCTGAGGTAACCTTGGGAGCCCAATAAGGGCATATAGATTTTCTTTTTTTGCCTTTTCAGTTAGAAAGATTTGGATGATGGGTGCACTGAAAATCCCACATGGTTTCTACAAGCCTATTCTTTTAATCCCAGTTTGTCCATACAAAGAAATTGCAAGTGAGCTCAGGACAGCAGGGTTCAAGCTAAGAAGTCATAAATCCCATAGAACCTGCTAGCTGGAGTGGTCCCACTTCATAGTAGGAAGCTGGCAGTGGATGGACCCCTCGCGGGGGATAGGAATGTCTGATTTATATTTGTTGGTATTTGTTTTCATCTCTGTTTACTGACTGTGAATGCAACACCTGCTTTTGAAGTATGCTCTGTGGTCCTGCCTTCCACCATTGTCAAGTGGATTTTGAAATCAGGGTACCCCTCTGGTCTGAAATACGTCTTTTACTATCTCCTTTCCCTGAGCTTTGGTCAATTTTCCATGAAAAAATAAGAGTTTAAAATAGATCTAGTAAGATATCTCATTACCGGGAGTACAAGCAGGAATTCAGTTAGTCAGCTGCTATGCTGAACAGGGATATAGAAAAAACATATGGAGCCTGGGCTATCTAATCTAATCTCACTGTGTCTATATAATCTGGCTAAATGGCTAATCTATCACAGAGAGATAATAATAATTAAGGCTACAACCAGATTCCATTAGCAAAATTGATGTGCCCTGATCCCCGTTGGGTTTACTTTGAAAGCAAAGGGGTATTTTGCTTGTATAGCTCAAAGGAAATTGTTAAAAGTGGGTTCTTTTTTTTTTCTTTTCCTTTTTTTTTTCATTTACAAGGCATTAACAAATTAACCCAGATTTGAAATTTTGACTCCTAACTATCATTTGTTTTCTCATCTTCTAGCTAAACATAGCTTTATCACTGTCCTGTGTTCCAGATTTGCATACAGCAAAAGCCTCTTGAGAATCCACTGCTGGATGTATTAGTGGAAAATAGGTTGTAAATCAGCAGAATCATTAACTCTTGTTTTATGTAAGAGCAGTTATTGCTCTGTCCTTTGGAATGAGGTGTTCTGCCACCTATTAGCCCCTCAGTAATCCAAAGAGAATATAAATGGTCATTTTTCATGATACCTAGGAATTATGTTTTCTATTACATAAATCTAGATGCCTCAGGGTATTTGCTATAGTGGTGTAGGCAGAGCAGAGCAGATTTTTTTTTTCTTTTTTGAAAAACTTTGGGGTCTGTCTGTCACCATGGAGGCTTTTAAGGACGTTCATGATTTTGGAAAGACAGAGAGGTGCTTGTAACTGACTCGTGGGGTGGATCTTTTTTTCCTTTTCTTTTTTTTAATAATTGGCTACAAAAGGAAATGGCCTCATGACTCACTGATTCCCTCCTGCCTCTCTTGCTAGTTTTGGGGTGTACACTACAAACTGTTTTAGTCTGAGGAAGTGGGTAATGTAAACCAGCCCAGGTGCTTGAGCAGTGTTTCTAAGGAGCCATCTCAGCATCCTCTCACATGATAGCCAGGGATATTGAAATTGTGGCAGTACCTCCTCTCCATACACCATCTTCTGAACTGCACTGCAGCCCAGTGCGGTACATGGCAATGCAGTGCTCTAACAACTTGGTTTTTGGCACTTACCAACCCTTTTCCCAATCCAGCCCTATCTGGCCATGACCTTTTAGCAGGATGACATTGAGAGACACCGCAGGCACATGCAGAATGTGCATCTATACCTATGTTCATCTCAGGGCTCTCCTACAGCTACAGAGCAGATAACCAAGGTTGGAGCTCACTGACTGCACCGTACTTCAGGGGACCAGCTGCATTGTCAAGTCTAGTCTCTTTAAATCGTGTAATACCTTTAGTTTATAAAGAAAACCCAAACAGCGAGACCAACCCAAGGATCCTTAATGCCCATAGACCACACAATGCTTCGTAACACTCCATAGTGAACCTCAAACCTGCAGAGAAGATGAAAGGTTGCAGGTATAAGACAGCCCCAAATGTCGGGAGAGGGATGAATGAAGTGGGGTTGCAACAGAAGTCTTCCATGGCTTCACAGGGGAGGAAAACTCTCCAATTTAGTACCTCTACTAAGAATGCATAGCAAGGATGTGATTCGCCTGCCTTACAGTCAGGAAGGGCAGATTTTGTTTAGGTGCAACAGTAAGTGACTCTGGATTGCAGGAAATAAAATAGGTGCAGTGTGTGCTAGTCTCATGGCTGCAATAATCAGGGTCAGAGGACTGAAAGCTTTGCTTTGTACTGGAGAATTATTTTAAAGATGTTGGAGCATTTACCAGAGCAAAGGGTGTTACTTGCTGTAGCACTGTTACTTGTTGGCTGGGATTAGGAGTCTGCAGTCAAGAATGCCAGTTGTCTAGTAATTCTAGCTTGTCCTGGTGAGCAGCATTTGCAAGATGGGAAGCAAAGCCTGTGTGTATGGCAGACAACAGCGCTATGAAGCAACAGACAATGAGTTAGTGTTTCTGGAGATTTAGGCAAGCATTTAAGCTGGTCGTGTTAGGAACGTTCAGTGAGATGGTGCTCTTCCTCAATGCCTCCTGGCTCCTGTTTTCTTCCTTGACTTATTCAAAAAAGCAGCTGGTCTAAACTGCTCTCCCGAACTCTGAAATTATTCAGTACCCAAAGGGGATGGGGGCTGTGCTGTACGAATTTCTGTTGTTTTTCGAACTCTGACATCGAGATGCTTAAGAAAACAAGGAGCTGAAAGCAAAGGTTTGAGTGAGATAAAGCATAGTCAGGTGCCACGTGTATTCCCTCAGCCCTACCCGTGCATCTTTATTTTGACTGCTATCCAGCCCTGGGCTCCCTGCACCAGCTCTGCCCTCCTGCATTCCTGGTTTTGTCACTCAGCTCTGCCTATGACCCTCTTGTCTCTCTTAGAGCTTCCCTGATTACTCAAGTGCCAAACTTCCCCTCCGGGGACTCCCGGAGATGACCATTTCTCCCCGCAGAACCCATGCCCTCTTCCCTGGCTCCCTGTGCCTCAGAGGCTTGGTAATAAATATTCAAGAGCACAGCAGACCAGAAATCACTCCAAAGACTTGGAAAGCTGCATTAGTTTGGACATGTGCTCTTGGAACTATGGATGAATTTCTAAGTTGCCTCTCTGCTTCTGTTTTCCTTCCCTTCATTCCCTCCTGTTTCTACCTTATCCCATATGGTATCTGTCAGATACTAGATTCATATCCCCAGAACTCTTAATAAGGAGGAGATAAAAGTGTTCCTTTATTAATAATCGTGAAGAATGTTGTGTGTGGAGTTCAGAACCGGGAGAGTAAAAGAAAGACAGTAATTAGCTTGTTTCTGTATCTCTGCTCACTGAGGCATTTTGGATGCTGTAAGAAAATTCTTGACAGATTTTCTTTTCTTTTGTTCCCCCCCTCCTCTTCCGCCTCCCCATTTCTTCTTTTCTTTTGAAGTATCATGCAAAGTTCTTGGGTTTGGGTTTTCGTTTTTTTTAATGACAAATTCTATAATCCATGTACATTTTTTTTTTTTGCCTCTGACTTGTCAGAGATATCAGCTCACAACATATCCCTTTGTTTGCCTGTTTTTCTAGGCAATTCTACATTTGGTCTCATAGAAGGAAGTAAACATGCCAATTTTCCATTGACTAGAAATGTTTAAGGAGAAGGGATGATTTCATTAGGGGTCTAGGAAACCATTGTTTGCCAACTTCATTTGTATCCCTTTGCAGGGGACAAAGGAAGGGAATTTAATTTTCTTTATTTGTTGTTATTTTTTGTATCCTGTATCAACACATGCTAGAAGGACAAAGCAAATGGCTTTCAACTGCTGCTTCATTCTCAACTCCCAGCAGATCTTTGATTGCTCCCTGGTTCAAACACCATCTTTCTAGTCTTCGGGACAGCAGCGGCCCTGGGCCTTCAGCGTAGCACCCAAAGACCTCTGTGGAGAGCAGGGTCCTTCATGCGGGGACCGTATAGGTCAGCCTTCGTCTGTGGCAACAGCAATCTGAACAGGAGCAGGTGAAATGGCTTATTGCTACCCCAGCTGCCCCTGGGTCCCTGCACATGTCTGTTGTAGAAATAGAGAGTGTTTATCTCCTTTCATCAAGCCTTCAGAGCAGGAAGAAAGAACCTGGAAGATACAAGAAGGCCATTAAATCACTGTAGCTTTGCCCCATGCTTTCTTTCAACATAGGATGAATCTAAATGACAAGACAGATTTCAAGTTCAAGGGTTACAGAGGGGAGTGAGGCATCCCTTCAGATGGCCTTGCTTGGGATCTGAGAATCCCTTCTTGGCTTCGTTTGTTTCGTGCCCTTCTTCAGCTGCTTTTTTTCTGTAGCATGCACTTTGTTGATTAGCATTAAGAAACAAATCACAAGTCCGAAACCAGTGTGGGCGAGATGGATGTGGCAGATGCTTCTTTTTCTGAAGAATATTTTCCAGTAAACTGTAGTAGAACAAGAACAAATGACTACTTGGAGCTAGTAAAAAGGTAATTTGGCTATACTTTTTTTTTTTTTTTTTTTTTTTTCCCCTTTAGCAACCTGGAAGCTCCTAGAGAATCCAGTCTTCTTAATGTGAAAAGAGCAGGGTCACTTCAGTAAATTTGGTTAATTTGTGTATGGTGACCAGAAATGCTAGATGCTTAAAAAATTTTGGTTCTTTATAGCAGTTCTTAGTGCATTAATTAAAAGCTCCTATGAGACAACAAGGATGAGTGGGATGCAATAAAGACACTAAGAAAGAATAGGAACATTATTATAACGAAAGCAGATTAATGGGGCTTCACATAGTAGTGCTAATGGATGTTTTTGAACTTAGAAAGGAAGCGATGAGACAATTGAGTAATGAATTTTGCCATCAAAAAAATCACAGCTGAGCCAACATCACTGTATAAAGGGGAAACTGATTTATTGATTATAATGGAAAAGCCTAATATATGGATTTAGTGAAGACACAACATGTTTCCCCCACACAGCCCCCCTCCCAGGAATATCCTTTAGAAGGCCATTCATTTATATTCTCTCTCCCTGAAATGAAGAAGTAGTTATTACATCCTTTGTTTGTTCAGTCCCCAGTGCTAGTACCAAGCATAGGGCCTATGAATGCAAGGCTTAAAACAAAAGGAACAGGCTGAGGAGGTACGAGAGGGTATGTAGGCTACATAGTTCAGAGCACTGCTGTGTTACCAGAAGTGCATACCTGCGAAGTGGAGGGGACCAGGGACAGTGGGGAGAGCTTTGCAGTGGGTTGGCGTTTTGGTATATGGATTAATGCCTGTGTTTTCTCTGTGCTGGGTCCTCAGCTGGAGTAATGCATGTAAGTTTGGACACCCTTTCTCAGAAGAGGGCGTCTCTAGAAGGAGAGGTGGTTGAGAGCTGCCCGACAGAAGTAATCATGTACCCGAGAGGATTCTTAGGAAAGGAGAAAGATTCTTTGAAAGTTTGGGATCAATAGTTTTGATGTTTCTAAGAGGAAGGCCTACGTAAAAGTGTGCGTGTTCATGAGCAGTCTGAGAGACAGAGAGAGACTCTTGGTTTCATAGGAGAGGATAAGGAGGTGTTTGGTGAAATTACAAGATGAATAAAGGGGTAATATCTTTTTCTTATGACAGGCAGATTGTCTGTAGAAATCATTGTCTTGTGACATTACCAACAGCTAGCTTTCAGCAGGGCTTTAAAAGAATGAAAAAAGAATATCCAGTGTTTACTGAGAGTATCCAGAGTTGTTATAATCAAGGTTAATACATTCTGGAGAGGAGAGGCAGTCATGTGCTTTAAGGCTTAGACTTCTTCAGCTCTCAAAACCCAGAATAAGGCCTAATATATAAGAATAAACTATTGCACATCTGTCTTTCTAGAGACAGTCTTACCTTCCCCAAAGCACCTGGTACTGACTGCTGTAACGGACAGACTGCTCGCCTAGATGGACACCGTGGCCACCACTGTCTGGCACTTGGTGTGCTGTGAGGTGGAGCCTGCTCAGCAGTGAGTAGAGCAGTGGGAGGGCACACGTGCTTTGAGAAACCAGCTTGCTTTACGACCACGGCTTAACGTCTTACCTGTGTCGAGTTCCAGCTGTCCATGGCACCGGAGTGAAACCTAGCGCATGCAGCTGCATTCTGCCCGCCATCTTTCAGGGACTAGTTATCACCTCATTCTGCAATCGTTTTAACCACGGAGGGAGGGAGATGACATCTGTTAACATCTGCATGTTGGAAGGGAAAGGAATGATAACTATAGGTGGTTGTTACTGCAGAGTAAGCGTGCCCCTTGGGCAATGAACTATGTGCGAGCAGGGTTTCTTCTGATGCCATTCTGGTGATGAGGCCCCAGTTACGTGCTTTGGGAGGCATTCCACACCTTGCCATGCCTTGCTAGCAGGAAGTTTATCTCAGGTTCAGTCTACACATGCTTCCATTTTTCCCTTTGCCATTCATAACAATATCCTGTCTCTTTTTCATAACCAAGACAGGTTATTTGACCCTTTCATTCTGTTATCGTTCTAATTATCTGACTGGTTTGTTGCTTTGCTCTGATCTTGCTCTTTTTTGTCAATATATTTTGCATAATGAGGTGCTCAGGAGTGAACAAGGTATCTTGCATAGACTCACATGAGACCTCTGCACAGAGGAAAACGATTTCCTCCCTGCTTCAGGGCAGAAGGTGAGAGAGCAATGAGCACTGTGATGGGCATCTGCTCTCCTTTAGAAAGCTTCAAGTCCTGTTCTTCACTGGGGCAAGGAGCTCTAGGCTTTTGGGCCAGAAGGGTACACAGAACACCCATTCTTCACACCACAGGTCAAAAAACATGCCAGCTCTCTATCTTAAATGATAGCTCAGTTTCTAAGGGTTTGGAGGTGGACTGGAGCCCCTCCAAATAGTTGATGCTTTGATTCTGAATCTTATCCTGAGTCATACACTCCTGAGCCAAAGATTCTGTGTTTTTAAGGCCTTTTAAGGCTGTTTACCAAAAAAGAGAGAACCTCAGGATGACGTCAATGTCATAAATTATCACATGTGCAGGGCAAAAAGCCCACAGAAATGAAAAGCATAGGGGAGAGGAGGAGATGGTTCAGTGAACTGAAGTTCTCTTCTTCATTTCAGGCCTTAGATTATCACTGGTTCAAAGTCAGACTTTTTTCCTTTTGAGGAAACTCATCTGGCCCAGTATCCGAATTTTCTATGAAAGGGAAAACTTGGAAATGAAGGTGATATGTTTCTTTAGGCTTATGGGCTCTTGACTCACAGGGTGGCTCACAAGGAGGTAGCGCAGAGATCTGATCTGTCCTAGAGCTCCCCAGGTTTTTAGATCCCTTCACAGGAGTAAAGACCCAGTTGAACCTGCAGTTTAATGACTTCACAGCAAGGGTCCAGGGAACCCTGCAGTGGGACTGAAGAGACAGGGAATGTTGGGCTGCTTTTATGTACAGCTTGTAGCAGCATTGCACCAGTGGCACCCAGGCATGCATAAAGGCATCTATGGGTACATTCAGGCATGCTGTTCATGTTCTTATCCGAAGTGCTTGATTTTGCTGCAATTATCCTTAATCTGAAAACAGTGATGAAAAATTGCTGTTTTGAGTCATTATTTTGAATGGAGATGTTTAGGTTAAAGTCGGCTACCTCTGAAAAATCTTATCCTTGGTGCTGTGAATTTGCTGTAGGCAAGCTATGAAGCAGGGCTGTTCTTTCCAATGGGGATCCAGGTAAAGTCTGAGATGTGTTAGTTGGTGGGCTGCGGCGTAGGAACATTATTGAGTTTCACTTTGGGAAAGCTTATACTGCTGCTGCTTGTGCTCTATCTGTTGTGAGATCAAATCTGGGTCTTGCTGAGGTCATTGGGAGCATTGCTGTGGACGTAAGCTTGGTTTCCTCTGTCTGTGGATGAGAAGCCAGGGCCAAAATCCAACCATAACTACAATTCTGAAGTACCTCTGTTGATTAGAGTTGGAATTAGTCTGGATTTACAGTGTTGCAACTGAGAAAAGATTTTAGCAGGTTAGTCTCCAGGGCTATTGAGCTGGAACCTTTCACCAAAGCTACGTTTAGTTAACATTTATGAAAAAACAGAAACAAATAAGGCATGATTTTCCATGCCTTGAAACCCGTTGAGGGCTGATTGATCTTGCATGCTGGCAGTCGTATTTCCCCCAAACGAGAATAAATCTGTATACAAATTCAAGCAGAATTTTTCTTCCTGCTCTTAAAGAATGCAACATAAGTCAGATTTTATAGCACAGAGATGATGTAAGATCTCCCTCCAGCTGTTTCTCCTCTTGCTCTGGGAGCAATTTGAGTATCTGATGCAGAATCTGTCCATTGTGTCTTACATCTAGATTGAAGGGTGCTAAATGCTGGGGCATTTTACTGGCACTTGTTGTGGGATGGTGGCTGACTGGAATGAAACGCAGGTCCCTGCATCTCACAGCTTTAAAATGATTAGCTATTTGTCAAGTAAGCAGAAGACACAAAGCTGTATAAAAAATGCAAGGAAGTGTCCCACAGTGCAGAGAGACCTTCCTTGTGCATGGGAATGGCCTAACAACTCAGATAGGGCTTGGACCACTTGATACTACCAATCCAGTGTTCAAATGACAGGGAGTTAATGCTCTGCAGGGCAATTATTGCAAACACCGTGCCTTAATGGTTTGCCTCTGTTTTATGGAGCCAACTTACAGTCAGCTCAATAGACTTTAGCTAGGTGTACTACAGGGGTAATGCTTGTTTTCCATCTATGGTTTAGAAAGCAGGCTGGAAGCAGAATCAGTTGTGGCATGCTGTCTGTTATTGCAGAGCATACAGGGAAGAAGGCTGGGAATCAAGCAAAGCTGACAAATGAAAATGTAGATCCTGTTAGAGCTGCAAGATAGGAGAGGGAGCAATTAAGCAGGAATAGATTTGCACAGGAACTGGAAGAGCAGAGCTGTACAGTGGAGCCTGACAAAGGACTGGGGTAGCTGGGGGTGCTGCAGAGGCGTTGCCAGAGCTGGGTGCTCAGAGTCCTGGTCTGGTGTAGTAGCCTAATGGGCAGCTGATTAGGAACAGAATGTACGTGGGTGGGAGAGAAGCTTATCTAGTATTTCAGCAAGTGCTACGATACTCTTGTCTTAACAGGAACGAAATATCAATTGTAAAAAGAAGAGAAACGCAATTATCTGGATTATGAGAGTTCCATGGGCAGCACTTGTGAACCTCTCCTGGCAATTAAACACCCTGGGAAGAGCTGGAAAAAACGGTAGTCATCCCCAGGTCCTCCTCCAGTACAGTCCCTGCTATATCGTTTGAAGGACTCCATGAAGTCTAGTAGGGATTTCGTTATTGCTATTGATTTTGCATGGAAGATTCTTAGATACCAGGGTAATGGGTCTGCAGTATAAAACTTTACATAAAGGAATCACCTTCAGAGTGCTTCTGGTCTGCGCTGCTGTATCTGCGGGCAACCCCAGTTCTGTTCCACCATCTTCTTAGCAGCTCTGCTGGGGGCTTTGCTTCATGCTGCTCATGGCATAGGGAGAAAGTGCAATGCAGTTTCTTTCCCATTAACAACATGCTATACACAGCACAAAACACACAGCTGTATATATTTAGAATACACTGCAGAGCTATTTCTTTTCCTTTTTTTTTCTAAAGCACACTTTTATAATAATAATAAATATGTAATTTATATACAGTATCTTCATATCCCAAATATTTATAAACATAGTTATCTTTGGTCGACTGATTCCAGGAAGTTTGCCAGCACATCAAAACGATGACATTTTACATCTCATATTCTTTTTGTTGTAAGGAATAAGATATTTCTCCATTTCCTAACTGTTTTTTTTCAGATTTTCTCTTCAGGTTGGTACAAACAGAGCGAAAAATGCAGCTTCGAGAACAGACAGAAAATTCCATGAAACTTATTAAATTGGCTTGGCTTGATGTTGCAGAAGGTTATTGAAAAGAAATATTATTGACCATTAGTCTGCCACACAGAAGCATCTATAAGTTGCTGTCATTGGAAATAAACCTGTGACTGTAACAGGTTACAGATTACTTTCTCAGACCCTAGTCTGTAGTCTCAAGTTTTGCAGAGCTGAAATTCTGTTGGTTCATCCTGCTCTCTGATTCCAAAGTAGTTTGAGGCAAATGAGTGCTCCATGGTCTCTTCGTAGAGTATTTCACTGTGCCCACAGTCAGGTCAGGCTGTTACCTATAGAAAGGGCATGCTTCTGTGCTGGTAGCTGATTGCAGTTGTAAATTAGGGGCCCTTTGAAATGATCGTCCCTTCATTGTCATAATGTCTTTTCACTGGGGCCTGGAGTGTTATGTTTGTTATGCATTTTACTTGGAACTTGCTCTCTCCATGAAATCCATAAAGGAAATGCTATGGCGTTCCTGGGTACTCTACTGGATATTGTCTCCAGATGTTTTTAAAGGTCCGTCTTCTAATTCAGCCCCCGAGAGGCTTTTTAGAAGCTAAAGCGAGTGATTGGAGGCAGATGCATAATATCTCAAATGACCTACTTGGTGCTTCCTTTCTTGATTTTTTTTCCGCTTGTAGGTTATCCATTTGCAACTAAATCATAGTGCCAAAGCCATTTTTGCATTGTGCAGAAACCATTCATGCACATCAGTTTAACAACGGGGGGGCAAACCTGTTGAGAACTAGGCTAACATGTCTTGGAAGTGAAGGCTTTAAACAGAGAGGAAAGAATGACAGAAGTAGTATACAGGGGCTCAAAGGAAAAATGAGCATAAGTAAATGGATATAGACTGTTCAGATTTGCATAACATTTGGGTTCAGGGCAGCAATAGGATGTCCTGATTTTCACAGCATTAAGTCCACATTAAGGGTACCATCAAATGAGACGTGCAAAATGCCACCCTCATCTTCCTTATTCTCCACTCTTTCTGATACCCTTCATCTCAATCAGCCCAGCTATATCTTAAGGTACTTTTTAATATTGGAATCACTACTATGCAAGACCCTTATACTTGCCATATAATAACATGAATTATTTATATGCCTTACTTTATATTATATAAAAGTGTGTGTGTGTGTGTAACAAAGTATTTCAGGGGAGTGAAGGGGGAGGTATTTATGAAGCAAATAGCATCCAGGAAAGAAAATAAAGCCAATCCTCAATCTTCCATGAGTGGACATAGCACAGGTGAGGGACAGAAAACTAATTTCCTCCCTAGTCAATGTATTGGAGGCAGCTCCAGGAAGAGTGGCAAAAATGCTGATAAGTTTGGAAAGCATAGCCTAAATGAGAAGATTAAGGAGGCTAGTATATATTCACTGAGTAGTAAAGATGTGTGATGGGAGATGCAATCACTGTCTGCCAATCCGTAAAGAGATGTTACTGAGAGAATGGGGATCTATTTTGTTGGTACAAGCGGCCTGAGACATAATGGTCTTGAGGTGCAGCAGGGAAGACTTAATGAAAAATATGGGGGAAACTGTAATAATAGGAAGAGTTTGGTGACAGCACAACCTTCTTGAGCAGGCTGTAGAGGCACCAGCACTGGTGATACTCAAGGAAGTGAGCCACCCATCTGTCAGGGATGGTTTAAGAGTTACCAGGCCTGCCACGATGACTAGCCATAGCCTGAGAGATGTACCACCCAAATGAAACTAATGCTGTGTGTGGCACTCTGGATATTTGCCCTTGATTCCTAATGTTTCCGCACATCGGCAGCTCAGATGGCTGCTCCTGGCTGGTCCTGCCAGTTAGTCCAAACTTTCAGTGTTTGTTGCCCATTTGCATCCCCTTCATTTGTCTCTTGTGGAGAGCTGCACTTAGCTCTCCTTTGCTGGCCATTTCTTTCTGCATGACCTCTTGCCTATCTCTGTCTCTATTTATTTCACTTATATGAAAGTGTGTATGCCTGAGCAGGGCTACATACCTCTCTCTCCCGTCTCCCTGTGTTTCTCTCCTCCTCTCTGTCCTGTGGTGTCCTGTTTTCCTTCCTGTGGTTTTTCTTCTGTAGTCAGATTGGGTCAGAATCACACAATTCCAGAATGAAAGCTATAAAAATACTTGTGTGAGTCTCTGTCGTTGGTAATACACTGGGTTGACAGACATATGATGCCCAACAGAGAAATGGGTCATACTGACTCCGAAAAGTGGCTTCAGGGTCATCTGTTGATCTGGGAATGTACACAAGGCAAACTTGAGTTGGCCTGCACCCATCCTTGTGGCTTATTTTGCACCCCAGTTCTCTGCAAGCCCCTGACAAAAGTTGAACTGGAGCATCAGGGACGACCAACAGAGACAACACAAGTGACTCACTGACAATGACAAAGACCTTACTGACAATGATGCGCTGCATCTTCCCGAACTTGTAGCAGCATTTGAAGTGCTTTATTAAATTGATATGAGTTAAGTACTTATGCTGAGTGCCAGGTGGATTTTAGAGGGCAAAACCAAGAGAGGTTTCCTCCAACAGCAGTGAGTACCCTTGCAGAGTCACCAAAGCCAAATGGCATGTGTTTCTGACTATTCTCACAGAGAGGAGCATCATGATGCTTTTATTTTGAGTGCATGAGAGTGCATGCATGTGTGTTCATATTCTCTGAATATATTTTGTGAAATAAGTTAGATTACCTGAGGATGTTTTAAGCTTGATATCATTTGTTGTCTTCAAATCAACATTGGATGTCTTTCTAAAAGACTTTAATTGCCTTATTTACAAATTACCGAGTTAGAAATGGCAAACTATGGGCAAAATGTAAGACCTGCTTCAGTCACTGAGAAGCACTAGATGATATGGGTTCCTACCTTCCAGTCTTAAAAATCAGTGAGGCTATGCATTGTATCAGGAGACTGTTAAACACATGGAATCAGCAAATAACAAAGCTGCACATCATGTGGAACCTCACAGGGAAACAAATGAGTCTGTGGTAAATACATTAAAAATGATAATGAATATGCATGTTTACTCAGAGGTAATCCTACACTTCCTCATGATGACTACACTGAAATTAATTCCCCAAATGACAACTGCACATTAGGTCTTACTTCTAGTCTTCTGCAGGTATGTGTTACAAGCAAGCATTTCATTAAATGACTACATTAAAAAAAAACACTTAATCAAAGTTACCTGCTTTTTTTTTTAATTAACGTTTAGTACTGTTGTGTAGCATCTTTTGTGAGTCTTTGGTTTTCCATATATGGCAGATAAACTGAAGCTATGAAAGGAATTTGTATAAAAAAGCATAATAGTATTATATAAGATGCTACAGATCAAGAGTAGCAGCAAAAGTAATAGTGAAAATGTGTTGGCATACTGAAGGGTTTATAATTAAATTGCAACATTAGCAATTTCATTGTTGGTGTTTCTTTAATATATCTTACAATAAAGGCTGTATTACTGCTAAAAGTAATTACTTTGTGCTTGGAAACATGCATATATTTTAATGTCATCTGATAGAAAAAACTCTCGCTTTTCAATTTACTTGTACTTGTCCATTTAGAAATATATCAATAACTTTCAAATTGGTCGCTTTGTAGGATAAATTCTTTACTCAAACTCTCTTTCATTAAAGAGAAGAGTTTAACAGTAGTTTAAAGAAAACAGATTTTTTACCCAGAGAAAGTAATATTTGAACTTTATTAAGACAGTCAAAAATAAATCACACACGAACTGCAAAATAGTTAGATTGATACATAAGGGACCTAGTCAAACAAATCATCAGTTATCGTCATAAAAACTATACACTGTTAATACAACTCCGTACGCATATTTCTCAAAGAAACAGCTTTGGAGATAGTGGCATAATGAATTACTGTACAGAGGTGTATCTGTCTACAGCAGAGAATATCTATCTTATTTTAAATGTGCATGGGTGCATGGGAGAAAATTATTAACATACAGATCTGGCACCAAGGAGAATATGGTATAAAAGGAAGCTTAAAGTTTTCTGTGATGGAACAAATGCTGGCAACACCTCGTAAAACAGAAGTATGGGCAGGAGAGGAACTAGGTGTGCTTAGCAGGCGTGCAGAAGCTTTAAGGATTTTGTCTTCATTGCTAATTTTTATAGGTCCATTAGAACAATTCGATCTTTGTCATAAGTGGTGTCTGTTGATAAAGGAGAAGAAATAGCAAACTGCACTGCGAGACCAGCTACTCTATATGAGATTGTTCTGTGACTTTTCTTCCTTTGCCTTCCCTCTTACTGCTCCAAGCTGCTTCCTGATGAGCTGATTGTTGAATTTTTTTCTGGGTTTGCAAGTTCTGGAGAGTAGGAATTGTTTCTTTCTGGCTTGCTTTTATGGCATCAGAAACAATGGAGACCTACCTGGTCACAAAAAGTGAACGCTCCTCCTGTTTTTTTTTTTTTTTTTTTTTAGTATTTATTTGTCTGACTACACTCATCTGAGAATTGTTGTGTTGCTAGAACTACTAACTAGTTAGCTGATGAGTTGAGTCACTTACTGGTATATTGTGAATTAAGATTGAACAGGCAAAACAATTCACAGGGCATTATGGAGAGCTCAAAGCATTTTCTGCTTGCTGTAGGCTGGAGAGAACTGAAATCCTGATTAGAGCAACAAGGCAGTAAATCAAATGGTGAGAGAATAGAATTTGGAAACCCCAAGCTCAAATACGCCATGCAGCTCATCAATATGAGTTTATTTCCATCTTGCTTCTTTCTTCTTTTTGAGTGTGACTCATATATTTTGACTTGTGTTACTGGTCATGTGTAAAGGACTCAAGTGAGTTCAAGACTCATCCTTCTATACTTTGAATAATAAGAAACAGGCCCCTTCTTCAAAAGCATACCAAAGGAAACATACATCGACTTACAACCTATTTTGTAGGTGGAGGATCAAGGCACAGAAAGATGAGCTCTACCCAGGGGCCATGCAGGAAATCTGACTAAACTAATAAATGAACTGCTCCATTTGCCTAAAAATGTCCCAGAGTTAGACTTTGTTTAGTTGAAAAACTGAGAAGTAGACCTCAAAGATAAGCTATTAGTTTCCCCATCCAATCCAAGAGTTTTCTCTCAAGAACAAGGTCTGGTGCTTTGTCCAGTGTAGATGCTTCCAAAGAAGGACTCTGCTTTGCCACATTGAGACCCAGCTGAGCTGAGGATGAGGTACTGATGCTGGGAGGAAAGATGCCCAGAAGGTCTTGATGCTAGCAACTGATGTAATAACTCAAGTTGGAGAGCAGATTCTCCAGGCACTTTGTGGAAAAGCTCGCAGCTGATTTGGCAACCTTGCTGCTGCTAAGTCCCCTGGATTCCCCGCTGCCTGTGCTCGTCCCAGAGGTGCAGCTCGCAGCTGAATCAGTCTGAGTCTGCATTCAAACTCAATCACTTCAAGATGAACCAGGAAAGTGAAGTGACCTATTAGCGCAGCCAGCAATCTTTATATTTTTCTGATTATGTTTTATATATTTCTTTACCTTTTGTTCAATTACAGCAGGATCTCTTTCTTCCTGTCCGCTCACATTTTCTCTCAGTGCTAAGTGCCAGCTGTCACTGCCTGCTGGATAATTACCATTTTACAAACAGTGTTTAGGGAAATGCCATCAGTTTCTGAATATGTGGCTGTCAGGGCTTATTTGAGGGGCTTTCCTATGTTAACTACCTCTTCTCTTTTCAGGCAGGAGGGCAAGGGAGGGGAAAGAAGCTGGGAGATCTGTCTTGTCTTCAGGCATTTGAAGAAAAATTGCATTTCATCTTTTTCACATTTTGACTGTCAATGGTTATTCCTTCCCCCACCCTCCCCCCCAGTTTATGCACTCCTCTCTTTTTTTTTTTTTTCCTCTATGACAGGCTGATCTGTCCTTCTTTGCAGTTCCAGCGGCCTGCGAGTGTCTGGTGGCAGCAGTAAAGATACAGCTGCTTATCATGGTGGGTTACTAATGGGAAGAAGGGCATATTTTGAGGAATAGTCATGACCTCTCATTACTGTAATATGCTACTTAAAGCTGTATAGGTCTGCCTAAGGTTAAGCAGGAGATCTGGAGAAAAGCTTATACTCTGATTGCCTAGCTGTATGAGGCAGTAACCTTCCAAAGAAGGATGAAGCCTAGATGTTGCTGAGAGAGGCTGAAATCCTCTCTCAGCTCCTCTTCCAAAACCAGCCTCCAGAAAGGGAAGGAGTTCTGCTGAGGCATGATTTTTACACGGCACAAACTATACAGAGGGTCCAGTTCAGGGAGGTGGCAGGAAAGAAGTCTGACATGCTTCAGAATTTGATTATCATTTATTTTGCCTTGACTGAAAAAGGTAATGATGGATGCATAAAAAAGTTTACATTCACCTTGAAGGGCTAGACCAAACTTGTGATCTGTCAGCTCCAAAGCTTTCCTCTGTTGTTGAAAGAGGCTCCTTCCCCTTAGTGACACCTGGTTTCTTTATCCTTTCTGCAGAACCCCAGATAGCAGAGGTCAGCATAAAAATTCAGGGCCATATGCACAAGGCTAATACGCTGCATCAAGACATCTGTAGGATGTCCACAGTAGTGCTCATACCCCCATAGCAAGGATTTATCTGGAGTGCCAGTAGTCTACCTTTGTAAACAGTTTTGCCAGTTATCCCTTCTGGGGGCAGTTAAGGAGAAGCAGAAAAGAGCTGCTTTTCAAGCACAGCAGGTGCTCCGGGGGCTTTGAGCTTTTTGCCCTGGTCTGAACAAGGGGCAAATAGATAGGGGAGGATGCTGGGAGGATTTTTCTCTGACAGAGGAAGTTAACTGGAGCCCTAGCAGAGTCCAAGAGATGTCCTCAGCCCTGAGGCTGCAGGAGCAGGCTCACACACGTGGTGTGCAGCTAAGCTGCTGAGCTGTGCCATAGCTGGTCACATGGACCTCCCCCAGTTGGCCATCATGGCTTGATCTCCTCACCAGTCCACCTACACAGCTCTGGCAGGCTCAGGCATGAGAGAGCTGCTCCTTTGTGCTTTATTTTATTGCTTAGTATTAGTGCTGCTAGAAGTGACACTATAAGGAAGGGTTCATCTAGCCAAGCTTAAATGCTGGTGTAAAGAATAAAGACCTCAGAATAGCTGTGATTTGATCTCTCAGCCTGACGCAGTGTTTTAATTCAGTGATAAAGATGTTAACATCCAGTGCGCCCATGGGATTCAATATAAAGCCAGTTGATTCCTGTCCTGTATCCTCATCATTTCCATGGGTACTGAGTTATGCTCATGAGCTGGCAGCATGGCCAGACGTCACTCCACGGACGCGTCTTGTTCTGCACCTCCTGCCATAGGCACAGGCAGAAGCGGCCCTCCCTTGTCTGTAGAGCCCTTTTCCCTTTTTTATTTAGTTATTTTTCCCCCCCTTCAAACTGGGCCTGATCTCGTTGCTATGGTAACGGAAGGCCTGCAAACGTGATGTGTCTTATTTAATGCACGCTGCTTCTGGAGGCTGATAAAAAAAAAAACAGTGTTTCTGTGCACGGCTTCGATCCAACTCAGGGTCCAGGTGAAGAACGGAACAAAGATGCGCTATATATACGGCAAGAGATCTGTAGGAAATGAGTCTGACTCCAACAGCGGGCACAAAAGCAATTGCTGGATTGGTGGGATACCTGCTGAGCTGTCAGTCTGAAGCACCCAGCTCCAGGAAATTCTCTCGCAGGGTAGAAAAATTTCCAGGAGATTTAAAGATCCTATTGATATTCTCCCACTGAGTTGCACTTCTCCACAAAAGGCTACATAAGTGGAGATGGCGAATGAACGCAAGGCTGCTCTAGCATGGAGAGGCTGATGGGTGCCACACCATGTCTCCTCCCAGGCATGGAGCCATGCGGGGAGGCAGGGAGAGGCAGGAAGGTGCTTTGGTGGTGTGAACTGGTACCCACCTCCTGCTTTGGAGCATGCTTCTTGCTGGTTTAGGTCCCTCTTCTTTCAGGATCCTCTTCAATATTGCATTGCATTAATGTGGTTGGTAGGCAGAGAATGATGCGGTTGGCAAGCAGAGTGTTGGGATTCAATCTCACGGAGCGCAACCATAGACTTTCGTAGACTTGTGGCCAGTTGCCCAGCAGCAGCAGCAGCAGTCTGGCCTTCCCAAGGCTTCTCAGCATTTGCAGTGTTTTGCCTTTGGTTTCTCCAGAGCCCAGGCCTCCTTCATTGCTGTGCATCCTAATGCTTGGCTATGTGTTTAAGGGGAGGAGACAGTGCCTGGACACAACAGAGGAATAAGCAAGAAGAGGCAGAGCTCCTGAGACCCTTGTCAAGGAGCAAGGAGCTGACCTCTTGTCTCTAGGTGTTTCTTTCAACTTTCCTGTGAAAAGGATATATCTTTGCCAACCCCCTGCCCAACCCTTCTCTTTCGCCCCATCTGCATAACAGTTATGCACTCCAAAGGGTGAAGGGACCTAAACCTTGTGCTTGGACCCCCTGGAATAAGTATTTAGTAGGTATTATGCACTATCCTGCATTTGAGGATGGGCAGTAGAAGACTGTGTTCCCCATTAACTCAGCTTTGGGGGTGAGACGCAACCATCTATGAAATGAAGTGTTTAGGGGAAAGACTACAGTATCTGAGCTAGAGGCACCCTGAACCAGTGAGGTTTGTTCTCTCCCAATGCCCCTCTCTTGCATGACTTGCCAACAGACAGGCCACCAGTGTCTGCTCTGCAGCCTCCCTGCTCTGCAGTGCAATCAGTAAGGAAGGCACCAGCCCCTTTTTTTGCTGCAACAGACAGTTCACTTCATCAGGTTGGTCAAAAAAATTGAAAGTGCTTTCAAAATCACATCTTATTTTGAAAAGTATTATGGCAGCTTGCTGTTCATAGTCAACATGTAATGAAGCACGTTCATTAGCCATTTGGGTCATCACGTCTCATGCTTTTCCATGTTTGAACTGCTCAGCAGCAGATTGCAAGGCATTTTTCTAGCCATCCTTCTTGACCCTCTGGTAGTGATAAGCAATATGTTGTGTACTGTTAGTATTATGGTTATAAATGACCACAGTACCACATGGTATCCAAATTTAACATGCTCAGACAGTTCTGTCACTGGCAGTCATTCCATTCCTTAATAGCTGTCCCCAGAGTGAAACTGCTTTTAAGGAATACGATGGCTGCCATCTCCTCCTGTCTCGCTGCATATGAGACAAGGCTGTTCTACTGCAGGAAAATTTGTTTCTCGCCTCCTTATTTCAACACCATTTGCTAAATTGTTTCAGTGGCATCATCACACTCAGTGAGGTCTTTTTCAGGTATCAGTAATACGAAAAGATTCAAATTGCTTTGCTTGTCATTACTTTCCAGCACATTTCTACCCTAATAGTCATTTCAGTGCCCCTTGTCTTGGTAGTATCAAAGCACCCCGTAGACATGAATGTATTCATCTTTTTACATGACTGGGAAGAACTAATAAAACCGCTAGTTGTGGTGCACTGGAAACTGAGGCCTAGATAGTTTAGGCAAATAGTTCAAGGTGAAGCACAAAGTCAGTAGCAGAACTAAGAGCTAAACCTGTGAGTGTCATTACCAAGCCAGAGCCTTAACCACAGAGCTGTACTTCCTTCTTCTGGAAGCAGCTGTTTTTCTTCCATCATTTCTGCCTCTTAATTTCCTTCTCTCCGTGTAGTTATTTATTATTTAGCCTGCAGAGCAATTGTGATCCTGTTTACTTGAGAGATACTGTACAAAATACAGCTATATTGTATTTCATTTCATCCGCAAGCCGGCATGCTCCCAGGGAGGCCAGTTGCTGGTAAGGACAAATAACCAACAAAGCAAAGGGCAGCACTTTCTTGAATTTGATCTACTTCTTCTTTTAACACACACACACAGACACACACACGTACAAAACTAACAACTATTTTACTTTGTGGTAGGGCTTAGAGTTAAATCTTGAGTACAGTACAAGTAGAGTCATTATATAATGGAAGGAGGCCTATTGACTTTCTCCTCTCAATTTAAGACTGCTTCTTTTTTTCCAGTCTTTTAAGGGTAAAGATGTTCAAGTTAAACAAGACCTGAGGCAAATCTGGGTCTTATCTATAAAGGAATTTGCAATGTCAGGCTAGGTTTGAAGACCCACTGTTTGCTTTGAGAGAAGTGGCATATCTCTGTAATTTAGCACAATGCTGCAGTAGTTCAAGGCTGAAAAATAGAATAGCCGCATTGGTGCTGTTGACCACTCGTGTTAGTTAGGAGAAGAAATTAAACCTAGGACCAAAAAGCTGTGATCAAAAGGAAAGTTGGACTATGAGAGTTCACAGCTTAGTTTAAACTGATCACTTATGCAGACAGCGCTTTCCAAAGTTGGCTGTTCTGTCAAGATTGCATTTCTCTCTGCTTGAGCTATTCTTTCTCTAAGTTGGCATTTTTTATGTGAGCACATTTCTGGATCAGATAAAATACAAATGGAAACACCATTTCTGGTCTTTCACTCTCTGTCATGCTCCTGCTCTGATTTCTCTTTGTATCTGTCTACTTTTCCAGGTCCCTCTTGGTTTCTCATGGTCCTTTCCCTGCCACTCAAAGTCTTTTTTTCTCCTTTCTTTCTTTCTTTCTTTCTTTTTTTTTCTTCCTGTGTGCCATTTTGTCTCCAACCCACACCCACATGAGCTGCCATCCCCTTCTTCCCTGGCCTCCTGTCTTACTTTCCTCTTTCATTTGTTCTCCTCAATGTGTCATCTTCCTGTGCAGCACAAAGAAATCTACAAAAATATTGCAAGGCAGGAGACAGCAGCTCTTGGTGGAAATCTGTGTCAGAAATATCAATCTCCAAAGGCCACCTAAGCACTGGAGGTAAGGATCTGGTGATCTAGAGAAAAAGCCTGACAGAAATGAGACCAGTGAAAAGGACCAGCATTTCACAGTACCTTCCATCAGTACAATGTGGGTAACAGAAAAGCAGCTGAGATGAAGGGCTGAGAGGGCTCTAGGTAGTGCCTATTGGGGCTACAGCTGTTGTAGGGTCAACATGCATCTACTTACAGAGATATGCTCTCAAGCTCTTGAACTGGATCTTAGTATCCCAGGATAAGGCAGGCTTGTAGGAAGATTATCTGGTCCAGAATCCACTTCGTCTTGGGTATGTTTGATTGGTGCCCTTCTGCTGTTGGGTTTCAGGAAGACATCCAGATCAGTGCTTGCAGCAGGACAGATCTGCACCGGAGTTGACAGAACAAACCCTCAAGAGTACCTTTGTGAGGCTGGGAAATGAGAGCTCTGGGGTGCTCTTTTGGGGTTGATTCTTGACCTTCTGTCCAAACTCATGTAATGCAAAAGGAGGGAACCCAGTCTCTCCCATGGGCTTCGCTATGACCTTTGGTCTGCAAAACTCTCATGGAGGACAGTGCAGCCAGTTTGCCTGCAGTGCCTCTCCTCTCTGTTGAATGAGTACAGTTGCTTCTTTACTTTTATCATGTGTTCTTGGAGCAGGCAGCCATGAGCTGAAATCCCACTGCTGCCTCCTGTCAGTATTGTCTGTCTTCTTCAGCAGAGCTTGTTACAGGTGCAGCCACACTAATTAGTCGGACTGGGAGGTCTATCTCTGCAGCACTAGAGAATGAAACGCTAGGCAGAGCAGGAGGGAAATAGTCCTATAGTACAGGAACAACACTGGGGAAGAACGAGGTCTTGTCTCTGAGAGACTTCATCTTAAACTGTATTCCACTTCTGCTCAGTGCTACGTTATCCTGCTGTGGTCACTGTTGAAAGATTAGAGAAAAAAAAAAACAGAAAAAGAAAAAAGGCAACGATCTCTACTCCTATCCATCCAAAAATCTCCCCTCATTTTTAGGGTAGAGATCTGTAGGGCAGGGTAGAGTCTGGAGCCTAAGGCCTGTAGCTCTAGGGTAGAGCTCTCTAGCCCAAGAATAAACTTAGCACAGATAGCATAGTATAGAGGAGGACTCTGTTGTTTACAAGCCCATTTCTACCACTGGCTGCTTAACAAGAAATGTTTTGCTTTATGTCATACTTTCAGGCTCACAGCCTTATCTCAGCCTTCCTTTTCTGAAGTCTTGCATTCTCTTCCCAGTCTCTACCAGCAGTAGATGTGAAGCTTGTGCACTTTACCTTTGTGGGCCGTATATGACATTTTCCTATCTCTGCCGTTTTCAGGATCTAGGAATAAGTAGGGGAGATTTGCAGACTCTCTAAAACTCCAAAATTGTATGCCCTTGTGTGGAGCTATCATGCACCAGCAACAATTTTTTTTTTCAAAACATTTTTAAACACAGTCCTTAAAAATTTCAGCTTACTTTCTCTTCTTACTCAGTAATCTCCCATTCCCCTTCACCTTTCCTTTCTCCTCTCCCTGTTCCCAGTTCCCTATTCCCTGTTCCCCTTTGCCATTCTTCTCTTCTCTCGTTTCCTCTCTGCCTTACATTTAAATGGTATTGCAGGACAGAGAAATTGCCTGAAATTAGATTTATAAAAGCAAAGTATACATTTGCAGCAAAATATATATAAGTAGATAGAAATAGTGGAGTGGTAGTATGACCTATCAGATCAAACTGGAATTAGAAGCTTAAAGATTCAGTTTTTGTTCATTGCTTTGCGATTCATTCACTGTATGACCTTGGTCAGTCCCTTCCTTCCTTGTAAAATGAAGCCTATCCTCTCTGTGAAAAATGTTTTGAAATTCATGGTTGAAAGCTAATGGGTATGTCCTTATAACGGTTGCTGTCAAACACATCTGTAAGTTCAGTTTCCTGGCTGTGAGTTACCTCTGAACATGAAAGAGTAAGTTTTTTTCCCATGGAGAAGGACAGGGGACAGATATGTA
This sequence comes from Tinamus guttatus, assembly GCF_000705375.1. The sequence continues at coordinate 42,960 of NW_010582619.1, read as the reverse complement.
TAGCAAACAATTTAAAAAAGAAGAAAAAAAAATTACAGCTCTCTGGAATGCAATCTTTCTCTCCGTTGTTTTTTTCTATTCATAGCAAAAAGACTGTGATTAAAAGTAGTAAGATATGGCAGATTAAGTTTGGAAAGTTATGCAGATGCTAGTGAATGGATGGAAAATTCTTTGTTTGTCTTCCGTGCTGCAGAAAGTGGATGGATATTCTGAACCAGTATTTGTCCAGATTGGAAGCCTTCCAATTCATAAGTGCTAGCCTGAATGCCTGAATGTAACAAGGGCTGGTAAAGGCCAGGACCCAGCTGCTAATTTTACCACTCATCTGTGTGCAGTAAGTCTTAAAGTCTTAATGCATAACTCAATACAGGGAAAAAATAAAAAATAAAAGGCCTCCCAGGTGCTATTCAGGACTTTTCTTAATTTCATCAGAAAGCCCAGAGATTCTTGGGCTTGTCCTTCTTACGATTCATATCACAGAAAAGACTTGGAGGAAGCTGCTTTGTTCTTAGTTTATGGATAAGGAGTCACCAAAGTCTTCGATACAACACCAGTGCTGAAATGACTTAGTGTGCAATAGCTCCGACTTAGAAGCAAACACCTGACCACTGGAACATGATCTTCTCTCCCTTACTCTTTCAAGTAAGGGCTCAAAATGCCTGATTCGATGGTGTGGCTAAACAGTCAGAGCCAGGCTGAAGGCTGCTCATATACACTCATCTTGACTTATAAGAGAGCAGTAAGAGCAGGTCAGGCTATAGGTTTTGTTGAGTCAATACTGCAGTAAGACTAACCGAGTCTCATGTGCAAGGGAAGTGTCTGTGACCGCAATGGTACTGATAAAGGAGCAGCAAAAGAGAGACCCGAGACCTAAAGGAATTCAGTCTGTTATCCTTGGAAAAGAAACTTTGGATTATCTTATTTCATATTTACTGTACAGAAAATCTTCAGAGGTGCCCAATAGTGCTTTTTTTTAACCTTTGTATTGGTAATCCTGATGAGAATGCACATGGGTCAAAGCTATTGGACTAGAGTAATGAACTTTTTTGAACCAAAATTTGCATAAATGTACATGTTTAACACTTTGTGTAGCAGGGCATTACATGGGAACACCCTCTTGTAACCAGCCTAGCTGTGGATGTATGTCCAGGGTCTGTTAGTGAAAGCTGCCATTTTACTTTGCACTCTTTTCTACCACGAAATGTCTGCAGATAGTGCAGCAGTTCTTAAGTGAAGCTTTCAGAACATGTTCACAGACATGAATGAATTAAGCCTCGCAGCTCCTATGTGCAACAGAGAAGACATCCTCACCTCATTCAGAAATGCAGCCACCTGTGGAAGGCACCAGCTGTTTAATAGTTCATGGTAACATTTTACAAGTGTTGGGTACAACAAGTGATGACAGGAAATATTCAGATTAAGCTTGTGGGAATTAGGCCCAAAGAACATAATTGCCCAAGTTAAAATGTGCACAGTTTAAGTTAATGCCTATGCAGTGTGCAGACTGCCACTGCTTCCTTAATGAACACTTTTGGTTAGGGTTAAGGCTGTGCAAGTATTTTTCAGCTGCTGAGCCAAAACTTTGGCAGATAGAAAACTTGGCTTACACTGAACCAAATTCACTCAGTTTTGGTTAATGTGCCTTTTACTCACTTGCTTTCTCTATCTCTCTTTTTTTTTCCATAAAGGAAAAAAAGAAAGATGGAAAGCATCATTTCATTTGACACACATTTTTTTTTGGCCCAAAGCAAAACATTTCACAGCAGCACCTTGTAAGAAAAGGCCTGGGAAGTCGAGCTTCATGGAGCTACTGTTATTGTTGCACATGTGAAAAGGTAGCACCACCAGCAGCACAACCCCTCCTCAGGGTATTCACCTTATTCTCAGTGGATTTAGCTGCCAATAATCTGCTACCCACATAGACCAAGCCCAGTGCTCTTAGCCTTGGGAGAGCTAGAAGCATCAAGACACAAGAAAATACTGCAGTGTTTGTGGGGGAGGAAGATGGAGTAACTTACCAACACAGCAGGAGAAGACCATGCCATATTTGAGCATTTTATCAGTCTTAGCATTTGAAAGGAATCTCTATCTATCTCACTGAACCCTACTTCTTTCTCAAATGGCAGTGTATTTGCCTAGCACAGGCTGAAATGTCTATTCTTAATAGATCTGAGCGGCTAATTTAGAAGGTAAACAAAGCAAATCAGAACTGTTGCATCTCAATGTTGATTTTATCTTGTTTCACTTACCACATGGAACCATTTCAATAAGCAATATAATCAGCTGTTTTTTTCTTTTTTCCTTTTTTTTTTTTCTTTTTTTTTGGTTGCCGCCTGGCTAGACAAATGCATCTCCAGTTCTATTTAAATTTCCACTTCCATGGTTAGAAAATCACAATATTACTCCCTCCTCCAACACCAGACTTAGGGAGGCCCCATATGATGAAAGATCTTATTAGAGTTAGTGTTTTGCATCAAGGAGAGGCAATCAATTCTTTGTGGAAATGTAATTTAAATCATCTGGACTGGCTTCTGTCTCCCCATCTTCCATAAAACTTTCCCTGCTCCCTAGTCCTTGGTATTAGTTTATGTGGCTGGCAGGCTTCAGAGCTTGTCCTGGTAATCGGAAACAGGAGGTTACATTAGTCCCAGGTTGTGTTGCACACAGCAATTCTATTTGCAGAATCTGTTTGCTGCACAGTTAACGGCTTCTTCAAACAGCGCACAAGTAATTTCCAAATGACATATCTCCTCTCAGTCTGCAGCTATTTTAAACTTGGCTTGCCACATGTGGTGTGGCCGTGACTCTGAAGGGAGTAATTCTCCCCAGTCCTTCGCCTTCCAGCGCCAATGTTCTGTTGCCCTGAGCTGAATGCAGAATATTGAACTCTTCCGACGGATGAACTTCAGGCCAATTATTATTCAAAGAATAGTTTCAGTAGCTCATAAAACTAAACTAGCAACCCACAATTTCCAGATAATTTCTACACAGAAAAAAAGAAACAACATTCATCCCATGAGCCATGGCGAAATTAGCCTCCAAGTTCTTGTGTTAAGGGAGGAATTCAGAACACACACAGAGAGCATTACCAATTGACTTTTGTGAAATTCTTTCCATTTCTGCTAGTAATCATTTTGCCCTCTAAACTGCAAATTCCAGGGCTACTAGGAAGTATTGGAGCACAAGTGACAATATCCTGCACATTCCCTCTGTCTCAACCTGGGTCCACATCCCCCTTGTACTGCAGTTTTACAACAGCATGACTGATTTATATCACATTGGGCTGGAGGGAATCAGGCTCTTTTTTGCTTTGGCCAGTCTCCAAATATGCCATTCAGGAGTACTCTTCTTATTTGCATTCCTAACATTTACTTTAGTTTTGGGACTCAGTATTTCCACTCTTGGGGTTTCTTTCTCTCTAAAGCCAGATGTGACTTTGGGTTTGACCTTTTCTTCTAAGGTGGGCCAGCTAGAACTTCAGATCTAAATGGCAGCACATGACATAACTGAATTCCTAAGCATAGGCCCCCATCTAACATCTTTATGAAGAGCTCAGGAGCATCTTCCTTCCACCTACTTTTCCACATACAGCCTTCTTTGTCCTACTGTATGATAGATATATTGGCCATGGGAAAATGTTTGTCTCAACTAATGGATATAATTTCACTCTTTTCCTTTGTATTCTTCCACTGTAAATCAGCATGCCTAGAATTTAAAGCTGGATTGCTTTTGCCTTCTCCTGCTCATTTCTCCTTTTCAACCTCTTGCACATTATTCAGCCCATTCGTGTTCTCTGATGCTTAATGGCTCAATCAAAGTGGCATAAAATAACCTCCATGTTGCTGCTAATAACCCAGCTGTTGTTTCCCCTCTTGCACTGACCTAACTCTCTAGGCAAAACCTACTGTTTTGTTTTCAGTAGTCCTTATCAATAAAGACTATTTTTATCTCATTCAAAACAAATCTCACTGAGACTACTGGGAGCCTGCAATAGTAGTGTACTGACATGAGTCTTAAGAATGCTTGAATGAAAACACTTACCTTGATCAATGCCAAGACTTGATGATTGCTGAATTCATAGCTGCCACTCCATTTCTGTGTTCACAGCAGAGTAACAAATGAGTGGGAAAATTAAAAAATACACAGCATTTGATGGCTGTCAGAAGAATCTCAGTTGAAATGGGATTCACCTTGTGAATGACTTTTCATTAATCATAACCAAAAGAAGTAAAGGTCAGGAGCAGGCACAAATTGTTTGCAGGAGAGGGCAGACACAGATAGATGAACCGGTGGTCTAGGCTCAGACTGTTTTTATTAGCTGTTACTAACATTAGTGTTTACATCATTGTTACTAGTGCACCTGGTAGTAACAGTTGGACAGGAATGTTTGGATTACTTGTTAAAATTTTTGTTGTTTGAAAGATGTTGATTTATTAAAGTTGAGGCTTTATTTATGTAGGAATACCAGTTTCAGTAAAACATCCGTTGGAATAGCCTTTATGCTTAGCTTTGGGAATATGACATTGCAAGCACTTGGTACCTGCATGAGGAGGTGTGGATACCAGGTTCAGATCCTTCATTGCCAGAGTCACAGCAGAGGTGCAAATTTGGCTTTTCCACATGTGTGTGAGCATGAGATCCGCCAGTCTGTCATGAAACTCTTTTTAACTCTTTTTAGTTACCTATGGAGCGGCATCAAATACTTGCGTTTGCTCAGGTGTGAAAAGAACACACTTCAGAAATCTTTTTTGTGTGTACTTTTTTCACTCATATTAGCATTTGCTTATGACCAACTGTTTGTCAAAAAGCTAAATGTGACTGTTAAAGGGGAAAAAAAAAAGGAAGATTCACAGCATAACCTGGATCAGCAGTATCCACAAGCTCTCAGAGACAGTGGTCATCAGGTTGACAGCAGTGGAAAACTGAAGGCCCAGCCTCACTGACACTCTTGCTCTTTGCCAAGGCTGAAGAAGAGAGCTCAGAGAAAAGAGTATATCTATATGGAGCTGAGATGGGGCCAGTCTGTGCCTGTGCCCCTGAGAGATGAGAGACATCTGCATAGCCACACGCAGCATACACATGCATGCAGGCACCTGTCTGATGTTTCTTTGTATCTCTCTTTTGAAGTTCCTGGGTCTTAGGGCAATAATATTAGATCTTTTTTCTTTTAAGGTTTTCAGTGCCTGGACTCTAGAAACAACAGGTGAGAAAGTTCTAATAGATCTTTATCAAACCTTGCTTCTATGTTCTTTTGAATTTGCTTTTAATTATAATAATACATGGATCTATTTGATGTGTTCCAAATGCTGATATATAGATAAAATTTCAAAATAATTCTTTAAATCTTAAGAAAATTCTAATCTTGAAAATGAAGAAATGAAGCAAATCCTGAAAAATCACTCAATTCCTTTTTTTTTTTTTTTCATCCGTTATTTTAGGTGAAGCCTTTATAACCTCAGTGGATTTTGCAAAAATATTGTCAGCTATGTCATGGAACATATTTGTGTAACTATTTAGTGAACCTGCATAAATGCTTGTGGCAGTAAATGAAGATGAAAAATGAACGCTAGGAGTGGATACAGGTGTAATGGGCCACTGTGTGCTCCCCATGCCTACCACAGCTGTTGTCCCACCCGCATTGACAGTCAGTAGTGCTAGTTTTAACAAATAACAATTCCCTTAGTCCATATCTTCCCTCAAAATCTGCACCCTATATCAGTAAAATGCCACAAAGTTATCAGACAGCTGTACAGTCTGCTGATGCATGGCTATTTGATTTGCTAGCTTTTGCTTTTATCTTTGCAAATCTCTGGTTCAAGCCCATTGTGTCAATCAAATTACTTGATTTCAAATTTGCTGAGACCACTAGGATTTTCTCACCCCACAGCTGGAGAAAGTTGTACCAAGTCTTTTAATAGGTGTAAAAAACTAAACACATTTCTGGACTTGTTCAACATAAGCTATCTGTATTGGGAAAGTCAGCCTTGGGAAAGGCTATCTGTGTTGGGAAAGTCAGAAAGTAGGCCAGGATGATGGCAATGCAGTGCCTAGGATTTTCAGGAAAGTCTCCAATTTCAGCGATGAGGAAATGTTCCTTCCATAGGAAATGAGGAGCTGTGTCCTTGCGCTGCTGGTACCATATTTCCCTGACCTGCTACAGCATGTGGGGCTTCTTCTCTGAGTTTTCTGCTCAGGCAGGGCAAAGTGCAGGAGTCATAGGTGCATTGTATGAGGATGACGTTAACCAGATCTGCTCATTGGAGATATCAGACCATCAGTTTAGAGTGACAAATCCTATTACTTGCCCATATTTACATCCCATTAGCTTTTCCCCTCTGAGTTCAGGATCAGCCGTACTTGATATTGAGACTCTTGGTAGCAGAGCTGCTTCTCCTGTGGACACACTAGAGCTTTGCCTAAGGTCCCGCAAATGAACTTTCAGCTCCCTCCTTGCAGCTCGCATTCCCCTTCTGCCTTGCTCAGCTTTTATGGGGCCCAGACAGACTTAAGCACTGTGCTCATTCCTCCTCTGTTAAAGGACCTTAAGGCTGACTCTGTCCTGGCCAAGTCTAAAATGAACTCCAGTAAATATAGTTATAAATATTTAAGCTTAGTGCTTTAGTTCAGTTTGTCCAATATGTCAGAAATCTACAGCAGACCCATAGCTCACTTCATTTCCCACAGTGATCCATTTTTAATCCTGAGTTTTATAAACATTATTTCTTCTCATGCAGTTTTCTCACTGAAGTCTGGAAAATGTATTCACCCCTCTCTTCACCACCACCTATTTAAAAAAAAATGATTTTTATATTGGAGAAGATCTCGGTTTACAGACTTGTAGGCTGAAGAAATGTGCCTAGTTAATCAAGGAAGAATGCCTTGCCAGAGCACGGGTCTGATGATAAACAATTTGACCTAGCCCAGTACTAAGCCAGGGACCTGTTACTACCATCTCACCCACTCCTTCTATGCTGCTTCCTTCAGAGGTGCTTCATCAAAGGTGCTTCAGCCTCCATCAGAGGAGAGGTATGTCAGGGTATGGTACCAGGTCACAGTTTATACAGCAAAGCTTCATTTCAGAGAAAAAGGCCTAGTTGAGTTTGGCAACTTCCCTTGCCATCCCCACCATTCTGCTAACTCTCCTCTTTGCTGGCTTTGACCCTGAGGCTAGAGAGATCTGATGTGTGCACTAAGCCTTCCTACTATTGCAGTTTCTGTGAAATTACCTTTGCTTCTCCGGGGAGGAAAGATCGGTGGGGAAATAGCACTTGTTTTGTTGCAGGACAATTTCCAGTTTGGTCTGGTTTGTATGGGTTCAAAGGCTGTGAGGATGGATTTTTAACTTTCTGCCAGGTGAAATCAATGGGTGAAAAGGTATAGAAGAAGAATAAAAGGGAAATGATCTTTTTCTTCAGGTAAAGGTTGGGCTGTACTTTGGCAACAGTTTTAGGCTGGTTGTCTTCTAAATCACTGTGCAAACTGATGAGGATGATTTGGGTTGTGTATGTGAGTGCTTGGGCTTTGTTGTGTTTTTTTTTTTTAATTTTATAAAGAATGACATCTTTGAAATATACTCAGATCTGGGGATTTATAGTAAGTCAGGGAAATACAGACAGAACTCAAGCAGAGGCAGGTAGCTGCTAGAGCAAGGAAATGCAAAGTGAGTGCGAAGGTCCTGATCTTCTTCCATTGAATTGGGTGTCAGAGAGGCAGAGTGCAGAAAGACAGGCAGAGACAGCGCTGCCGGGCAGAGAGTGCAGCAACACAGAGTACACGAGACTTCTGTATGCATTATTGGAAATGAAAGGTTTTTTTTTTCCTCTTCCTAACCCTTATTAAGGTTTTAATCTTAATCCTATTCATCATCATTAACTCCAGCAATTGGCCAAAATATTTAAATGAGGTGAAATGAAAAGATTTAAGAGTCTACTGAAGTCTCATCAAGCCACAGAAGAATAATCTCCAAAGATTAAGAAAGCTGCCGTGACCCAACCTGTAAGGAACGAGAGGAGGAGGGGGGAGAGGGGACTTCTGAGATGAAAGAAAGTTACCAATTAGATCCTTTTACTAACAATATTGGGTCTTTTTTTCTTCACAATAGCCAAGTGCAGAAAAAATTACAGAAGATGAATTAAGAGTTTAAATCCAGTAAAAGGCAAAAAAAAAAAAAGAAGCAGTAATATTTTAATAAGACTTAAATGAGTCTTTCAAAGGGACTGGAGAGCTGTTGGACCTGCATTTCTCCCCATTTCTGGGTGTAAAATAGGCTTTTAACTATCACCACACTATGAAGTGCTTTGATGTTTATTCTACGAGGCCTGATTATGGTGCCTGACGCGTTTGCTGCTTATGTATGTGTGTGTGTGTTTCATATGTACATTCCCCTGAGGCGCCCATTGTAACTTGGTTTCAGTTACGCTTTAGTTAATGGGCACTTAAAATAAAGTGGTACCCATTTCGCTTTAATTTTGTGAAAGGGGTGAAGGCTGTTTCCTTTCCATTTCCAGATGAAAGAAGCAGTGCTGCAGCTCCATAATGAACCTCAAATGAATTGGAGAGCTGATAAATTTAATGATCTCATCAGCATATAAATATATATGTAAGTGTAAGTGTGTATATGTGACTTTATATGCACGCACAGAGAGTTTATATCTGAAAGTCGTTGAAATAAAATAGGGAACTTTAGAGAGATGTGGGACCTACAGATATTAGTTTGGAACTCTGAAAGAAGGTAGGTTAATTTTTGCAGAGCTGCATTTTCAACCCTTGATTGTGCTTTTGTGACTTGCACGCAGCTGTTCTTGGGTCCATTCTGAAGACAGATGGACAGAATGATATGAGAGTCCCAATTCAGCTGCTTACATTTAGTCATCTTATCCCATTTTAAACTCCTGAGGCCTCCTGCTGCTGCCTGAGGAAAGACTGGGGCTGCTGGGAGTTCTGATGTACCAGATAACTCCACATAGGTGTCATGGAAACCCTAGCAATAATAGTGAAGTTCCTATTAGCTCCCTGGCCAACCCTCACAGGCGTTGAAATGAACAGCGATGAAAGTAGCGTGTAACCTCTGTTTGCAGAAAGAGAAGACCAGAAGTAGATAGATAGGTTAATTTTTGGAAAGCTGTTTTGCAACCCTCATTATGCACTTGGAGCTCTGGATTTCCTTAAGAAACAAGATCAATCTTAGATGTAAAACGTAAATTGAACCTCTCCTACAATGCATAAGGACAGCTCTTCCTGTCTGAGAAGGGCTTTCTGAAGACAGAGTGAGGATAGAAATCTGTGTGAATTCCTGGAAGAGAAACTCAGCTTCCCTCAGAGTTGAGGGAAATTGGCATGGCAAATGTAAGAACTTACTAGCTGGTGACATCTGTGTAATCCATATCTGTGTTCTCACTGCATAACCCTCAAAAAAAAAAAAAAAAAAAAAAAAAAAAACAGCTCTGCTTAAAATCCATCTTCAGAATTCTTGGAAAGAAAGAAGTGGCAAGGACCTTCTGCAAATCCCTGCCAAGTGAGCTTCCCTTTTGCTCCTCTTTGAGGACTGAAGCACCTGTTTCTTTTTCATCCTTTGAAAGGCCTGTATTATCTCCGTTCTGGCCATCAAGTCCATTCTAGCACACTGCAACATGAAAATGTGAGCGCTGCCTTCTCCTGCCCAACTATGCAGCAGGCCACCGCAGGGTAAAATATCACCTCCATCAGCACACACATCCATCACCTTAATGAACAACGAAAATCAATCTCTAATTGACAAAAACATTTTTAATCAAAGTATGAGGCATTTAGAGTGCAGAAGCAGCTTTTCATCTTCTGTCAGTGTTTTCCTCTACAAGTGGAAGCAGCTTATGTTTGTAGCTGGCTGAAGAGGTTAAGTGATATTTCCAAAGGAAAACAGGAGTCAATATGTTCATGTGATACTAGAAAAAATATACTGGTCTTTCCCTTGGTCTCCCAAAGCTTGATTCTGGTTTGTGGATACATGAAGAATTTTTGCCAGTGGAAGGTGGTGAGTGGCAACAGCGTTTTAACATAGCTTAAGTTCTCTAAGCTAACGTCACTTACAGTATTTTTTGTTGTTGTTGTTGTTGTTGTTGTTGTTGTTGTATATAAAGCTCCTAGGCTCATCCTGTATTGAGATTTGCTCTTGATGGCGTGCCAGCAGGTGCACTGTGCCACTGAAACCAACCATGGTAAACAGGCAGGTAAAGAAAGCCCATTTAGCAGCACTGCTTGCAGCGTAGCCTTTGGTGGTATTGCCAGGACAGGGTGAGGACAGAACAGACAGAAGAGCTGGTAGCTGTTTTAATGGTGAGTGCTGTACAAAACTTGGAGATAGTTGTGAATTACATATGGGTAATGGAAATTACCTTCTGGCAGCACTGAAATGTTTTTTGCTCGGCTCGGGGAGTCCCTGAAAGATTTGTAAGGCTACTGTGGGCAGCTTGGTATCCTTGCCAGTGTTTGCGAGCCGTAACGGGCAAAGGAAGGTTCTTAGAGCACCATCTGGGCACCTTGGTCTTTCTGCCATTTCTTGCAAGGGGGGATTGTTCCAAGGAGTCTTTATTAATGGCAGGCATGATTCGGGCTTCTTGGCATCACTGCCTGTCTTTGCATTGGAGAGGGTAGGGAGAAGCACATGTCTAGTTCACACAGTCTCGGCACCCTCCCCAGTGTTTCTGGGGGAAGCAATCCAGGAGGTGCCGCGTTTGGCAGCGAGTGGGCCCACTGGCAGCACTGCCTCGTCCTGTGAGAGAGCAGTGGGAGCTGCAGCAGCGCCTGGTGCTGCCAGAGAAAGCTGGCACACCTTGCGGGATAGATGACGGGAGAGATGGAGAGGGAGGGGGCCTCACTGCCCAGCACCATTGCCAGTGTTTGCAAGGGAAGCAGTCCAGGGGGCTGCAGTGGTACCCGAGCACCATCTGGCCACGCTGGCACTCTTGCTGGTGTTTGCAAGGTTGGCTTTGGATAATGTCTTTTTCTGATCAAAGGCCAGCATTTTGGATGCCAGCCTGGAGTGTGTGTTACATAAATAGTTTGCGCTCCTTTCCAAATGGCTCCTGCAGCCACAGAATCTTAAGAGGAACTTTAAATTGTGGCCCATTGCAGAGAAATGACACCTCCCACTTTATCAACTGGCCAGATATTTACTTATCCTGTCCTCCTTATCCCTTGGCCAGAGCAGGCTTGTTCAAAGGTGTGGAACTGTATCTTTTCCGTTTTTGAATGTAAGAGGAAGGAGCCTGTGCAAGTCCATCAGCATTCACCACAGCCTCTCTCTGGAGCCAGAAACTGTGTGTTCGTGTTAAGTGCAGTAGAGGTTGGCATTACATGCTCCGAGTTGACATTTTTTACACTCAATCAAGCTTCTAAATGTTTCAAAGAAGATAGGGATATCAGCCCACATGTCTTATTTGTTCATCAGAAGAAAAAAATCACCATGCTAGGGTTTCCAGCTTTTTGGAACTGTTCAGGCTTTCCTGAGCTTTAAGGATACCTTGTATTCACAGTAGCTCAGGGCGCATCCACGGAGGAGATGGCAGCAAAGGGTATGAAGTTCAGAGAGGGACAGGACAGGGAGATGAGAAAACCAAGCTGAAGCTGACACTGCGCACACACAGTGGCTCAGCATGCCCTGAATATGAACGTTTGCCCATTTTCATGAATGAAGGCAGAACTGTGAATCATTGCAGCTGTGGAGATACCAAGCAGTGTGGGGGAAAGCAGAAAGTGAAACACTCTTCTGCCAAGAGATGGGTGGGCCCAGAAGTGTTGGGCACATTTATGGGAAGAAGTTCAGAAGCTCTTGCATCTACTGCCCATGTTAGTGCCCTTAAGACCACTTTAGTGATGTTTTTGTTTTTTCACTGGCTGAGCTAGTGTAGATGCTGTCATTCGTAAATATGCAGAGACCATGCAAGTCACTGGATTTTTTTTCCAGAAGTCTTTCCTAGACTACATTGTAGTATATGGATGTCCTTCACTTTTGAAGATGGATGAGTTCCGTAGGTTGCAGGATCCCCATGTGTCATGCCAGATGTCACATTTGGACCAGAAATAGGGAGGGGAAGAGGGTTAGAAGTGAGCTTTGATTTAGGCAGAACACTTTATAGATAATTTTTCCTTGGAAAGTGAAATGGAAAGGCATTATAATGCAGTCACGTTTGCCAATTTGAATCCAGCCCAGATCAGTGATCTTGGAAACTGCTACTGTTCCAAACCCTGTGGGATACAAAATGAGTTGGTTGATTCCATCTGGTTTTAGTGGACAGCTTCACATCATAAAATCAACCATTTCAAATGGATCGCCTTGTCACCAGACACAGCAGAGAGGCCATGGGCCATGGGACAGTGGGAGTGATTTAACCTGGTGCCCCTAGACCAGAAAACCTCCACCAGGATGCGATCCAGAAGAGTCAGACTACATGATCACCAGGTTAAATGTTCTGAAGCATCATGACAGGTTTGGGGGTGATTTACTCGCAGCAGTGCCAGTAGGATAGATGTAGCTTTCAGAATATCTAAGCAGAAGCTCCAAAAAGCTTCCAGAGTTTAGGGGCTCTAATTCTGAGATTTTAGTCTGAGATTTTTATCTCTATTTATTTATTTATTTATTTATTTTAACTTGTCATTTTGCAAAGACAGATAAAGAATTATTCTATAAGCAGTGTTGCTACTCCTCCCTATAAGTAACAAGCTGAGTCCTCAAGAGGTTTGTACAGTTAAGTTTGTGTGAGTGTGCAGGTGTGTGTGCACGTGCGTGTTTCTGTTACAATTATGGCAGCCATATCAATACTCCCTCTCTACTAATCAAGCTCCCTCTCGGCCAGTTTGACTAACAAAAATTTACCAACCAAGCAGCCAAGCGAAGCTAAGAGATTGAGAAAAACAGCATCAGATGCAGCCTTGTGAAGAGCCATTGGCATCACTCATCCCACAACAGTCTGTAACATACATCTCTTCTCCGTAAGGCCAGAGACAACCTTTCCCAGCTTGCAACGCTTTCATAACATTAAATATATCAGCCTTCCTCCTGCTCCTTGGGCAAAAGCAAGCATGCTATCCAAGACTTGTCTTTAGGAGACTTCAGGCTTCAAAATTCCTTTTTACTCTGTAGAAATTGATGCTAAGCTTGAAAAATAGCTGTTATATTCAGGCTGTTTGCTGTTCCTTCCAGAATAGGATAGCTCCAGGTATTGCTCCCAGAGGAATGAATTATCCTGTCCACTTTAAGGTGGAGTTATGAACACATCCACTGGGAGCATGCATAACTACCAGATAGACTGAGATCTTTTCTATTCTTCAAGCTGAATATAATTTCAGCCTGTCAGTCCTTATCATATCCCTTCTAATCATGCAAAATATTTCCTCCTCCTCTTTCTTTCATCCTGCTTGTAGACTTATCATTTTTCCCTTTAGCCTTCATTTAGTCGCAATATTCACATTGTATTATACATTCTCTATACAATTAAATAGGGAAATTGTCACCACAGGATGTCTGGGAGGCCAGACCTATGAACGGGTTCAAAAGAGATTACAGGAGTGCTTGGAATAGTCCATCAAGGGCTATTAAACTCAGATATGTATATAAACATTGGCTCAGGAAATCCCTAAGCCTTATGATGCTGTGTGCTGTGAGAATATACTAGGGAGAAGCATCACATATCTTTTTTATTATTATTTCTTTTTTCTTATTCCCTTCTTAGGGCATTTGCTACTGCCCAGAGTCAGAGACAGACTGATGGTTACCAGGACCTTTGGGCTTTATAGCACTGCTCTTTTATTCATAAGAAGTTAGGGATCTTTATCAAATTATGATTGAAACACCTTACTCTATTGTTATATTTTTCATCCAGTTTAACATTAAGATCTTGCAGTGAAAACACCAGTGGAAGATCTGATAAGGAGTCATTGACTGACAGAGTATGTCAATCCATAGCAAACTATGGATTGAATTCCCATCCAGGCTAGGCAGGCACATGCTGTTTGGTCAACAGTGTCTAGCTCCTTCCTCTGCAGCAGTTTCTCAAGGTTAGCACAGCTGAGATAAGGAAATAGTTCCAGGAGATTCAAGGGGCTCTTAGGATGCAAGGAGTCATGTCCCGCCTACGTGCCCAATGCGCGCGTCTGACCAGTGCCTCCAGCAGCCTCCCATTGGCAACCCCTCCATGCAATTGCCAGGGCTCCCCGTGCAGCTGGGAGCGTGTGTCCTTTATTAAATTTATACTTTTTAGCCCCTTATGAACCGTGAGTGTCTCTTTCTGCTGGTATCTAACCCTCTCTTGCTCACCTTGCAGTCACAGATATTCACCCTGAGATTTATATCATTATAGAGCCTTCCTTGTTTTCTCTACAGATCTTCTTGATTTTGCACACTGTAATTATTTGTGCTCATCATTGGTACTGCCTCCTCAAAACACTTAGTTTTCAAATAAGGCCTTTCTTTGCTAGGGGCTGTACAAACCCATAATAAAAACAATCTAAATGCATTAGTTGTATGTTTTTCTAGATGGATTTCAGTTGTTACCATGTTACAAATCTTTGGGGATGGGGGAAGGTTTGTTAAGATTTTCATCATTTTAAAATGTACCAGAAAGCAGTCTTTTTCCTTGTCGTTCTCTTGACTCGTTTTTTACAGTCTGTTATGACAGTATCCTGAAGATGCATGTTTCTGCTTTTTACCTTAGAAATATGATGATTTTAAAGCCTTCCCTTCCATAATCTGAGTCATCTTTTAGCACAGGAAGAACAGAAAGAATATCCCGCCCACCTACCCAAAAACTAAAGTATATTTGTCAAAGTGCCACAAACTAGATTTTCTTCATTTGAATGTGAAGATGTCGGATTTTGATCCTTAACTTCCCAAGAAGGAAGGAGCTGTTGCTCTGCCTTCAGCCCACTGCCTGTATTGCAGTCCCCTCTCTTCCGCTCTCTGCTCCCAGTGAATATGAGCTTCAAGATTTAATTCTTCTTCTTCTTCTTTTTTTTTTTTCCTTGGGTCTCATGCAGTTACCATCTAGTGGGAAAAGGATCAAAAATCTGGGGAGGCATTAGTGAGGAAATATTCTGGTGTGACACGGAGCAGTTTTAAAGTTGGAATGCTGCTTTTATGCCATCTTCTTCATACCCAAAGAAAAGGAAGGTGTAATTTTGGCAACTCTGAGAGCCATTTATTTTGACCCAAAATGCAGCCTCAAGGTCATAGGAAATTGCAGACAAGGTAGGTGAGTGTATAAAAACAATAGTATTAGTATCCCTGAGGCTGCACAAAGTTGAAGAATGAATGAATCAAGTGGTGCATAGCCATGTTTTACCTTTCTTACTCTATTTTCTTTCCTTCTCCCCTTCTCCCTGCTGAGCTTACATGGTGGACCTGGTCTGTTAGTATTTTCCTATAAATGGAACAAAGAGAAGCCCCTATATCCGTTTAAAATTTTGAAGCTGCCTTTATGCATCATAAAAAATTGATAAAAGAGCACAAGCACAACCTTGTTTGTTTTGGGGTTTTTTTTTTTTTTTTTTTTTTTTGCTTTTCAGTTCACGTTTAATGAAGTAATTACACTGAAATACTCTCAAAATTCAAGACCTAATTAAAGCAAAGAATAAAACCTCAATTGATCCATTATTTAGATTGGTGAGAAGTGAGCGAAAAAGAGCAATGAAAAAGTTAGTACATTATGGGAGGAATGAAGCACGCTCCCTCTTGGGGAATACTGATATGAAGTACGCCTTGGGATGATAACAGCCAATCAGGGATGTGTTTAAATCATTTACTAAGAGCTCATCTTCAAGCAAATAAGCACTGGGCAAAAGCAAAGCTATCAATCAAAAAGCAAGCTTCTTCTAAACAAACATAGGTGTTGCCAGATGTCTTTGAATCAGAAATTGCCTAGCCCACTATCTTCCTTATGGCAGATTAGCACCCAAATTACACAGTAAGAAAGGAGCTCTTCACTCACATGTGAGGCCTCTTTTCCTTTCTGGATGGGTATAATTTGGCTTACAGAGCTGCTTGGCGCTTCTGTTTCTTCATGAATGG
Organism: Tinamus guttatus; assembly: GCF_000705375.1. Next base: position 26,921 of record NW_010582619.1, on the reverse strand, counting down.
GGAGGTTTGGGTCTAGCTTTGCAGGTCACATGGAAGTGTTAGCAAGGGGGGTTTATAGTGGCAGGAGCTGGGCTGTGCCCAGGATGCGAGCCAGTCGGCTCTTGGGACTGAGCATGTTGCACTAGTTGCCATTCGCCGTCTGCTCCATGGCGGCCAGCCAGGAGTAGCTGTGCCATAGGCCAGTTCTTACTTTCTAAAGACTGTTTTCTTGCTTTCTAAAGCACCTCCCACATTCACTAAAGTACTATCTCAAAGTCCTGCGTCATACCCTGCAGCGCTCAATATCCCTCCATCTGCCTTATTATTCCTATTGCATTTATGCCAGATTGATACTGGTTCAGATTTGTTCAGTGAATTTGTATAACACTTCTATAAAGCAACATTTCATGTGTATGTGTGTTATCTGAGCCAGTTGTATGCATTTTCAGGTTAGCTAAATCCCATTCTCTGTGATTCCCTGTGCACTGCTGTACAAAGAGTGTTTTGCTGAACGGCCATACTGGAGTGTGTGTCTTGTCTTGGCAGACTGGGGAGTCCTAGTCCTTGAAAGACTCCAAGAGCAAGATGGAAAAGCATCTCTCTGGAATAATATAGGTGTTGGTGATCCTTCCTTGGATCACAAGATATGCTTCTGGGGTGCATTTCAATATTTTCAACTTTCTCAATTTTCTCATGCTTTTAGAACTATTAGTGCTGAACATTTCATTTTTAAGGTGAAAATGAATGTTACCCTCTCTTTTCATGAGACAGTTTTTCAAATTCTGCTGGCCTAGAAACAATCAAGGCACTTTCACCAAAGTAAGTGCCCTGCTTTCTAGGGGTAGCAAATGCCCATGATCTTCAGTGTGAGCTGTGGGACTCAGCACTTCTGAAATTCATTACTCTTCCTTGTGTGCCAAACTTCAGGCAAACTCTTTGGAAGTCATTGGCATTTTTGTTAGGACATAGGTGGGAGAATAGTGCATGCAAAGTACCTCCAGTAGCAACCTCATTTGAATAAATGCCTTAGCATGAATTTCTCTTTGGGAAGAGCAAAATAAAGCTCCAAGAAAGTTACAGTCATATGTGTATGTCTAACACTTGAATTTAGTTAGTGACTAAGCCCCTTCTGCCCTTCTGCTGCAGACCCTCAAGAAGCGATGGAGCAATTTTGGCTCTGAGCTTAGAGGAACTCCCAAACTGATTGAGATGATTTCCTCCGTATGTGAATATACGAAGAAGATATTTTTTATTTCCCCTGTGAAAGGCAAAGTAATCCAGTTGTGCCTTCCTAATGTTTTTTGGAGAGGCAGTGTGGCTCCAAGTTGCTCCCTGTAGCAGGTGATAGCAGAAAAGCTACAATTTAATGCTTGGAACAGCAAACCACCAGTAATTGTTTGCAGGAACGGTAGGAAAAATTCTGCCTCTTCCAGTCAGCTGTAGATGCTTCAGGTCACAAAGTTGTTTCTTACACTTCTGTTTAATAAATATGCCTTTAGACATGTTCACGAAAGTCAAAATAAACACCAGGCTTAACTCTGCCTTGTGAAAATGAGCTGTTATGGTCTCAGCTGGATGTGCATCTGAATGAGTACTGAATAAAGAAGGGCAATAAATGCTGACTACATGACAGCTTTTGTGTCTGTTCAACAAATTTCAAAGCAATAGCCCCAAATTCTTGCAAAATCCAAATGTTCCATTTTCCCACTTTTCAAAAAAAGAGTAATTCTTGGGTTCGTTTCATTTTAGAATGATTTTTTTTTAAATAAAATGGCTAATCATTTTAATTAAATATTTGAAATGGAAAATGTATATATAAATTTGAAACAAAACTTCTGCTGACATTCCAAAATCACCAGCAAACTGGAACATCGGTCATGCGTCTGCACAGTTTAACCGTATCAGTGTAGCTAAGGACAAATGACATTCAACACTGCGCCAGCAGCAGTGGTTAAACTCCATAATTGTTTCTTTTATTGCCCCCTTTGCAAAGATTTTAAATCCCTTGTTATGCAATTAGCTCCTCTTTTCCGCTAAAGGCTCTTGTCTCCTGTGACAGGCCCTGTGATTACAAAATGTCTGCTGCAAACTCAGAGTGGCAGCAGATTCAAGGCGAGGAAATCTGCTTCCTCTAGTCATTACCTGAGCAGATTGGAGTGTCTCTCTGAGCTGTAATGGGCAGAGGCAGGGGGTACAGCCAGGGCTCCGACAGGCAGCCGGTTCCTGGCCATGGCCTTCTGGTTCTGCGTCCTGCGAGCCTGCAAATTCCTTCCATCCTTCCTCTGGGACTGCATTTTTGGAGGCATAAAGGGCAGGGTGACACTGATGGAGGGACACTGTTTTCGGGGGCGAGCCAGCGAGAAAGGTGGGTCGGCTTTTTCTTTTAGCTGGTGGCAGTTTTCCTTCTGCTCACTTCTATCTCAAGAGATAAGCCCCTTGCTCTGCTTTTCATTGTCAGCCATGAAATCCGCTACCATTTCAGAGCACCTCTCAGTAGCTTCCAAATGCCTTTGACGCATTTTGCCTAAACAGGAGACTGCTGAGAATAGCTGCTAAATCTTTAAATCTGGTTTCACACTTAGTCGTCTTTGTGACTTTAAGTTTGTTGTTAGCATAGCTTGTGTTCCAGGTCACTGAGAGCCTGGGATTAATATGCTAAGACTGGGTATTAATATGAGCAACTAGCAGTTTTATTGAGCCTCTCTACTCTCACAGAGGATCTAAACTAACTAAATCTCCAAAGACTTGCCCCAGAGTGCTCTGTGTTTTCTGTAATGCCTGGAATGGATTGGGGGAGGAGGAGCATGTCTTTTCCATGGGATCAAGGAGAAAACTGAAGTAATGCCAGGATGTTACTGCATCATCTTTTCTTTCTTGACAGCAGACCAGCAAAACTTTTTGGCAGGATAAGGCCTAGGGTTCTTGTTTCTACTGAGTGATACAAACAACACACTGACTTGTTGCTGGTATGGGCGCTAATTTTCTTCTCTCTATCCTTCCTTTGCTCCTTGGGGCTTAATGAAACCATTCACTCAACTCTTTTTTCTCCCTCCTACCCATCATATCCATATGCCACTCCAGGTGGCAGCTCATCTGGGTGACTGTATCTTCAGTATCACGGCTCTTGCATCAATGACATTTCCTATGTACAGCTTGTGTTGGATGTGTTGCAGATTAATTATTCTGAGCTTTGGAAAATGCCCAGTTAAGATGGGCAAGAAGAGAAATGCTTGGTTTTGACCAACTGCTTAACAATCCCAACTGTGTATGGCACTCTAAAACAAGGGAACATTGTGTGTGCATTTGGGTACCTAATTATTTGATTAAAGCATGTTCCTAGACACTTTACAGGTTGAATGTGGTGGCTGCATATTACGTGACAATCCAAGTGATGAACTGCAGTCGGAAATTGTGTTCTGCTACTTATCCTCCATTGCCTTGAGCTCTGAAGTTGGCTCAGCCAGGGGATTTTGGCATAAAAATATAAGGACCCAAATTATCTGGGGAGCAGCTGATGTTTCCATGGCAGGAAGAGCAAATGAAATATTTCTAGAGACAGCAAATAGCTTTAATACTTCTTATTTTCTTAAAGAACAACATTGTCTCTCCATATCCTAAGACATCTGCTTTCTCTAATTATTTTCCTTAATCTATGCTAGATGAACATTCCTATTTCTCAACAGTCTCCGGACTCCTTTCTCAGCTTCTCTACATTTTCTCTAAAGCTCTGAGGCTTAAGCTACTTTGAATGCTTTCTCATTATTTGGGCATCCTGTCACAGTTTCTATGATAAGACCTCTTTGTCTTGCAGAACTCATTCATTTGCTAGCTATACCTGTTTACACTTTGGTTTGGTAGGCAAGAAGTCACAAACCTAAATGAATCCTAAATCCTATCCGAAATTGCCATCCTTTCAGGACATCTTCATTTTCAGATGCTGTCTACCTTGGACTTGGTCACTGCTGAGTTACACTGGGCTTAGCTTTTATTTCTTCAGAGACCTGTCCTGCAGACCTTCTGCTGCACATCTTTTCTTTCATGCTGTGTCCTTTCTCAGATGCACAGCTGTGTCAACCAGATCTGCTGGCACTTAACTCAGGCAGATTGACTTTATTTTACCACTCTCTCTCAAGTTTCTTCCCTTTTCATGCCCTGTGCCATCTTTGAATCTATCCTGGTCTCTCCAAAATGAGAGCTGAGGGTAGGTTCTTACAACGCTGTGCACTGTCCTTCAAGTCAGATCTCCACTGGTCAACCAGGTATTTGCCACCTCTACAGATCTGCAGGCCACTCTTGAATGCTAAGAGATTGTGTCCAGCTTCCCAGCCTAGCTGCACTGCCACTGTGCTCATCCCACTTACTCGTGTGGAGCACATTTCTGCTCTGCTCAGTCACTGGAAGAGCCAAGGTACTCCATATCACCTGCTTGTGCAGTGCAGTTTGTGCAGGTTTGTCCACAGCATCTGCTCACTCCAACTGCTGGCTGAGTGTGTGGGGAAGAGGATGGACAAGAAAGGATTATATTCATTACAGTATTAAATAAATCAGGTGAAATTAGCTCCAAGCAGAAAGCAGCATCTGGCTTTTGCAATGTTGTGACAGGCTCTGCCAATTATGAAATGCAAATAAATTTCGTCTGGCTTCCACAGACTCCTAGGCCATGACAGGCCTGGAAAGTCTGTTTGGCAACTTCCTTTGATCTCGTCCAGTAGATCTGTCCTCTCCTTGAGCCTCTGAGGGCCTTTTGCTCTACAGAAGAGCAGTCATTCTTCGAGTCTGTTCTCTGCCAAGACTCTAACAATAGGGACTTCCTTAAGACGTGAATCAGAGGTGAGGAAGAACTTGGTTAGCTCTATTCTTATTACTGATAGCAGGTTGCTGATGTAGCTGGTAGCTGCACTTTTTTTTTTTTAATGCAAAATGAGGCCATGGTACCAACACCATGGCACTTGCCCTAATTATTCTGCAAGGTTAATTTGCTGAGGCTGTGCGGGTATGTGTTCCTGACAGATTGATTCCTTTGTATTATATTAGCTAAGGGAGGACACTGAGTTTCATATGTATTTGGGGGAGGGTGAACAATTAGAGGGAGGAGATCTTTTGCCATGGTAGCATAGGCAGGTCAAGGTTATACTGAAATGAAATTCCATTTGAAACACAAAGGGTAAATCCCCTGCTAAGGGGCACCAAGATGGATCAAGATGAAAGATGTTGAGGAGGAGATGGGCTCTTAGAAATCAGATGATAATGGACTTGTAGGGTGTTCAACCTTGACGTGAGAACGTGTGGAGAACAGAGTTGTGTATTTGCGTGGGTATGTACAGAGCAAATTTTAGTCAAAGCTCACTCGAAAAGAGTGTGGCTGTAACTGAAAGTTTTGAAGATTACTGTCCAGTGTTGAGAGCTACAATACAGAACTCTTTACCTGAGGACACAGGACTATACAGACAGCAAGCTGAAGTTTCAGCTATTACAGGAGAAATGCTAGAGGATGGTGTAGATCAAGATCGGAGCTGATCAGACTTCTCGATAGAACTTTTTTCCTATTCCAAAAATTGTCATGCATACCAACCTAAGGAGTCAGTGTTCAAAGGATACTTTCATGCTAATCTTGTAAGAAAATGAGATATCTGCATTTGCTATAGAAGAGGCTAATCATCAGGGAGCGATGTTTTAGAGCATATCTCAGCAGAGTTATCGGAGAGATCTCAGCAGAGCATATCTGAGCAGAGCAGGAAAAAGAGTTGCAGAATAATTTAGAAAGGACAAAATGGTGATTCCAAATGTACTTGTGAAGATAGAGACAGAAGATGAAGATGGTGAAGACCATGAAACATGTTTATGTTTTTTGTAGAAGAAACCAGGTGAGCATGTTCACAACTCAGTGATGTCACCTTGTCTTGATAAAAGAGCAGATACGTGTTCGTCAGTGGGCTGCCAGACTGGAGAGCAGTGTTCCAGTGCTGCTGAGGAGCAATGCCTGGGGCCTGAGCACATCTCCAAGTACCTAGGCTTTCTTCTGTCCGGAGCTTAGGAGCCTTAGTGTAGACATAGCTTGCTTAGGATCAGAATTTTCAACCCTTCATAGAAAGCTTAGGTTAGGACGGAAAACTGCTGATGAGTTAGCAGGGGAGCTCTTCTTTTGACTCTAGCATAACCTGTTCTCCAGCACAGTGTTAGTGATTTCTCCCTTGCTATGATTTCAGGAATATATCTGAATTCTGCCTGCTTAAAGACACCATGCTACTTGTCATAAGAGTAAAGGGAGTAAGGAAAACTTCCACTCTTGGGTAATTACATTCTGCCTCTGAAACATCCCATCCACTTTAGTATAGAATGCATTATTTTCTGCAGACAGGAACAGACAGGACAAGAGGTCTACTGGTAAGCGGTTTGTGTTGGATTTGGTCCCATCCAGTATGCTGAGCTGACTTTCAAAGCAAACTTTCAGCTTCATGTGGTTATTGGGAAGGCTACATCCCCAAAGAACTGCTCTAGCTGGGGCAGTGATCTCTCACCCAGGCCATGTCAATCAGGGGATAGAAAAAAAAAATGTATTTGCCTTGCATTAATCCAGAGCCATATTGTGGAAAGACCTATGAGGTGAGTTGAGGGATGAGAACTTCCTGGGTGCATTTTATGATTAATAATAATAATGATAGTAATAACGACAACAATAACAACAACTTGTGTTTTGAAAACTCTACAAAAACATACTTCTTCAGGAGGAAAAAAATACATGAAGAGGAGAGCAAGGGCTTCCAGGGAGGTGAATCAGAAAAAAAAAAATCTTCAGGACTGCCTTTAGAGAGTGGAGCTTGGAGCTGGAGGAAACAAATAGCGTTGCAGCATCTGAAGAAAGTGAAGCCAGCTTGAAATATGTTTAGAGCCGCAGGTTAACTTATGCTGGGCATTCGAAAGGCTGAGAAGGAAATGGTGTCTCCTTGCAGAGGCAATGAAAGAAGAAGCTTTTGACTGTCACACAGAGGCTCACATCCCCATTGGGCTAGCAATGTGAAAGAGGCAGAATGCCCTGGAAATGTTTTCCAAGATGCCCAAGAAAACCCCTTCTAGTTTGCAGAGGAAATAACCCAAATGTTGAGTACCACCGATTTACAAGTATATGCAACCCACTGCCCTCCCCTCTACTCAGCTTAGGTCTAAGTCAGTCGCTTGGAGCCATTAAAACAAAGACGTGTGTTAAAGCTGACTTGGTATTTGTAGCATAAGAAAAGAGAGAGAGAATGTTGCCTCGTGCTCCCAACCAAGAACAAATTGTAGAGATAAACACTGGAAAAGGAAAGCACAGAGACTAACACCTAAAAGCACCAGTAGCAGAGAACAGAAGTAAGGAAAAGAGGTCTGAAATCGTATAGAAGGTGAAATGTGCCATATGTTTGTGGAAAGGTGGGAACAGTGACAAACTCAAACTTGGACTTGATGCTTTGTTATATATTTTCCCTTGACCCCTAGAGAATACACAAATAAAATCAATTAATGGGCCTTGAAGAAGAATCACTTCAAACTGTTCAATTAAACCCCGCAATGCAGAGAACAGAAGTGAAAGGGGGAAAAAAACAATAAATACATCTTAAAAAATGGACTTGTCTGAGGCGCCTGGGCCCCGACATGCACCATTACTGACGGATCGAATCACACTTCCATTAACACCATAATCTTATAGACTCCACAGGCCGTAAAAAAGGGATTTACTTTAATCAGGTTTGGTTAGGGCTGAATTTGAAAAGTGCTACAAGTGAAATAAAACACGACCTCGTCCCCCCTTTGATTTTCTTTCTTCTCACTCTGGCTCTCTAATTTACAGTTTGCCAGTCGCCAAGAGTTCATTCCTAATGCCTGTGATCCACTGGTGTTTGTCACACGCTCTCCCTTAGTGTGGCGGAAATCATTAGGAAGAACATAGACCTTTCCTTTCTGTATCCACCCCCTGAACAAGAGACGAGGACATGGCGTTTCCTTTCATGCAATCTGGCGCTCTAGTCAACAAACCTCTTCTGTCGTTCCGCTTTCCCTGACCACCGCAGGAGTAATATTTGCTCATCCAGTCTGTGACTGGAAAGGGAATGAGGAGGAGGTGGAAGGACAGGTTACGGGGCAGAAGGATGACCCTGAGCTTCTAGGCATGAATAATGACCACCTCCAATGAGGTTGGATTTATTTCTCAAGGTTTGCATGATAAAATTTTGAGACCGAAAAAAAAAGGTAAGAGGAAGGAGAAGAGTCTGGGCATTGCATGAGAGATGAACACATAAACAGCCATTCTAGACTTCCTGTATGCTGGAATAGTGAGGAAACATGATTTTTAGTCTAGCCGGGAAAAGTTGATCCTGGGGAGCTCTACTGGAGAGACCAAATGCTGCTCTTTTAGGTCTGTAGTGCTTGATGACACATAATAAAAGGCTTAAATACACCTCACACACCTACATCTGGAGCACGGTACTCCTCTGATGGGGCAAAAAAAAAAA
>NW_010582619.1:3801-17788 GCF_000705375.1 Tinamus guttatus | reverse complement strand
CGCGGCACAGCAAGCCGAGACGGGCAGGCAGGCCTGCACATCATACTGGCAGGGAAATGCCTCGCTGGGGCATTTCTGTCTTAGCTGATGAAAACGGGGCAGGAAGAGGTTGGAACTGTGGAAGGAGACAATGATTAGAAGCTGCACCCCATTCCTGCAGCCAAATTAAGTATTTTGGGTGTCAGGGCTTGATCTCCTTTTCCTTGCTGTATTTCCTCCCGCTCTGGTGACTGGCCCAGTTGGTGTGCTGGAGCCCTGGCTTCTTCTAAGTGGTCTGTAGGCCATTTTGGCCTGTTCTTTCATTGACAACTCATGATATTTTACTCTCTTCCCTTGGTCGATTCCTGTGGAGAGTGGCATTGAGACATGACTGCAACCTGTTCTCTCCAGGCCGCTATAGCAGGTACTGCAAGCAATAGCCTTCACCTTTCCAAGGAGAGCTTAAAAAAAATCTCAGGGCTAAGGATTTTTTTTTATTTAATATTGAGCGTATTTGCTTTTGCACTATTACACTTTTATTTATACTCCTTAATACAATTCTTCTGCTTTCTTGGTATTTACACACTTGTAGATGGTTAATCTTACCCCTTGCCAAGCAATACATTTTTAATTATTTTAATCTCTACTCATATGTCAGTGCTTCCAGACCCTTAATCTTTTTTTTTTTTTTTTTGCTACTCTTCTCCATATTCCCTATACTCATCACCATCTTCTGTAAATGTGTGTTGCCCCAGAATAGAGGGCAATATTCCAGGTGCTGTCCTGCCAGATCTAAACAGAGGGCTAGTACATCCTCAGTTTCTAATATATTTCTCTGCAGATGAAGCACAGCATTATGTTATTTTTTTTATTTTTCTCCTGTTGCTGCTGCTCTAGAGTATCACAGACCTGTAATTAATTTGCTATCCACTATCTTCTGGAGTCCCTATTTGACAATTTCTGTTTTCCAAATCTGTTTCTCTTTTAATGTCCTGGTTGCCGTTTGTTTTTCCTCGTATATTCTAATCACCTGGATTATCCTAAACTGATTCTCATTCTCTCTGCTGCTCCCTACCCCTAGTCTTTCCAAATTACATTGTCAAAAGTCTTTCCATAGCATTGGGCGATGGAAGAAGCTTATTCCTGTTTCTGTAGTCTTCTATTTAGTTTTTGATATCCTCCTCCCTCCAATTACTTGTGGTTGCTTGCCTGCTCACTGCCTGCCTGCAACTGTGCCCCTTGGTCACAAATGCAAGCCAGGCAGCTGTGGCTTTTCTCTGCAGGAGCCAAGAAGAACGTCTTTGACCCGCAAAGCAGTGACGGCAGCCACCTCAAGCTCTGCTTGGCCATGTTAATGCTGTGTGCGCCAGCCAGCTTTGCATGTTCTAAGTACTGCATGATGCTTCCTCTAATATTCAGTCTGAGCCTCACTGCTTCTCCCAATCGCCCCTTGCACTTAATTGACCAATAGAGCTAGACATATGGAGGATCGAATCACAAACCCAAATCAGCAGTTGTCAGAGGAGATTAATTCAAACAGGAAGCTACAGAACACTTGTTTCTTTCTTATTTTTTTTTCTCTTGCTCTCTTTTTTTTTTTTCCCTTTTCTTTCTCTAAAGCTCCAAAGGAAGAAATGATTATTAATATCCCCAGCTGTACACTCAGGCAGATGGCAGTGACTCTGATGCACTCTCTCTACCCAGCTTACCATGCAAGATCTTTAGCATTTGAGTGACACTAGGAAATTGGGAAAGAGAGAGGAAGCTGTATTCATACAGCCTAAGTCAAAGCTTCGAAGTTAGATTAGGCTGTGTTAAAAGGATAGTCTGTCTTAATTCATGGTACAGTCAATGCGGAGAGACAGGTGCTCTGAATTGCCCTCTGGAGATACTTGCCTCTCACTACTGACTCTTTAGGAAGCCTGGAGAGATGAACATCCTAATTTAGGTGTACAAACCTTCCCCCTCTCAGCTGCATTGTCCTCTATATTGTGCTTAGGGGTCATTAGCTCTGAGACACAGCTCTGAGGATGCTGTGGCTGCATCCTGCGCAGAGATCAAGGTCCTTCAGGTGTCCTGCTATGGGTTTTCTGTGCTGAGAGATGGCTGGTGCCCACTTCCCATGGCACTGCGCCATCACGCTGCTCTGGAGTGACCTTCCCTTGCAACGTCACAGTGTGATCCTACACTATGTAGCTGTCCCTCGTGACCTGTGTGATGGCAATGCCAGGCCTCATGCTGCCATTTAGTGGCCACCCTTGAAGCTAGTTCAAGAGGTGGCAGGTTCTCACCAAGAGGAAAACTTGGACTCAAGATCGCAGTGGTGGTGGGGTCTGTGATTATGGCAGCCACCGGGGCTTAACATCAGGGCTCTGGGTTTCTCAGCATCCACACTCCTAACTGTTTCTCTCAATTTGTGAATATGAATATATGTTTTTTAAGACACAGTACAGGAGGGTGACCTACTTATACAGCACCTAGATGGGACTTGGCACCTAAAGAAGACTTCTTCCTCTTCCCATTTCCAGGTGCCTGATGGGCAAAACTGAGCAAACCACCCTCTTCTCCCCACATCTTGCCCAGCTGTATCAGGAATTGCAGGTGCAGGTTGGGTGAGGGGTCCCAGAGGCACTACAGGAGGACAGCCCCTTCCTCCTGCCTGGACTACAGATACTCCCATAGCTGCTGCCCTGCAGAGGCTGAGCGCTGACTGAGTGGTGAGGCCCTTGTAGCAGGCCACTAAGCAAATAGCCTGCACTTGGAGCTGGATTAAAAGGCAGAGCACAAAGAGTTGAATTAACAGGCCAATCTGCAGCCCAGTAAGATGAGGAGGAGCTTTCCCAGCAGCACCTGTGGCACCTGAGTTGTTAAATGAGTTGTTAAATTAGTCATCTGGAAGCTGTGGGGTTAGAGCAGAGCACTTGCAAAGCAGAGGTAGCCAATGACTGTTGCTGTAGTAGCAGCAGCTCTGCTGTCTTCATGGAGGACTGTGCTGGGGGTTTGTTGCCAAGGGTGGTGGTGAGGGGCCTGGGGTGGAGCACGAGCAGAGCACTTGCAAAGCAGAGGTAGTCCATGACTGTTGCTGTAGTAGCAGCAGCAGCTCTGCTGTCTTCATGGGGGACTGTGCTGGGGGCTTGTTGCCAAGGATGGTGGTGAGGGGCCTGGGGTGGAGCAGATGTGTGTGGAAAAGGGCTTTGGGCCTGAAGGCTGGGAGCATGTGCTCGACCTGCTTATGGCTTGCTCCCTGCTCTGGCAAAGGAGCAGATGAAGGAAATGACTGCTTTGAGGAAGAGACTAAAAGAGGAGTTAAGAGCAAAACAGAGACTTAATGTTGTGCTGGGAAGCAGCTGAAGGACTGTGCTGGTCAAGAGCTGTGGGCAGCAATGAGAGCATGGCTGGGTGTTGGGATGCAAGAAGAGCATAACTCTGCTTACCAGGGGGAGGAATCTTGGGAGAATCTGAGGATCTGAACCATGTGTTGCAATAGCACAGAAAGCACAGCCTCCACAAGCTGAGGTTGCAGACTGGAGGCAATAGCTTGGATTGCTCCTACTGCTGCGTTCTTGATCCCCTAGTGAAGGTGAAAGGACTGGAGGCTGTTATGGACATTTTGCTGAAACTTCAATGCGTAACAGTGGTTTTGCTTTTTTAAACTTTTTTTTTCTTAAAAAAAGAGGGAGAGGGGAGGAAAGAAAAAACACTGGAATAGAAAACACCGACAGTCTTATGCTATTGTATAAATCAATAGCACACACTTGAATAATATTGGTTGCCGTGCCCTGTTCTGTGTGAGTTGTGGCAGTCTGAGAGGGAATTTGACCTTTTTTTGGAAGCTGCCTGGGCAAGTTATGGGCTGCTTGAGGAAGCATCACATGAAACTCTACAGCTTGTGTTATAGTAATGGTCAGAAAAGATGGTCAAAATGTTCACAATATATGAATGCTTGTGTTAAGCAATGAACATAACTACAGAGGAAGAGGAGGACATAGAACAGAACAGTTAGTGGAGATACCGTTAGTGGAGAAGCATACCTGAGGTAAGCAAAACAGACTGGTGTTTAACAGCACCATGTAAATATGTGCATGTACACTGGAGATACCTTAGTCTGGGTAGATAAAAGATAGGCTGAAATTAAAACCCGAACATGTGTATTTAAGATGTGGTATTAAATGGCTGAGGGAGGAGTCTTTCTTGTCCCAAAGTATGGGGTCTCAGCTTTGTGATCTTGCTGAGTATTGAAAATGCCAGGTTAGGGGTGATGAAGTGCACCACATTGGCTTCTGGAAATTGAAATACTTAGTGCATGGTTTTGGAAAGTGACTTGTGAGCTGCTCTGCCCAGAATATGCTGTATTTTGGTGGTTAACCACGCCTGGTGGAAGGTGTAAGCTTGGATCTTCCAAGATAGCTTCACTTGCCTTCTTGAGATTTCTTAGGTAAAAATATTCTTAGTGCTGAAATATGTGTGAAAAAAGCACAAACTCTTGCTGTTTGCTAAGACCACTCCTTTTGCTGTTTTATACTCTCATAAATAGCATCTTGCGTACATAAGAGACTTGAGTGGGCTTTTTTTCTAGTATTCTTGAGGAACAACAGAGCCAGGCTCTTGCAGAGATTGTTGGTTTGTGTGCACACATGGATCTGACCAATTCCATCTTGGAGTAGGCTATTGGGTCAAATATGGCCTGTTTTTTTTTTTTTTTTTTTTTTGTCCTTTCTGAAAAACTAACAGTGTAATGAAGTACAAGAGGGAGACACCTGAAACAGAAATACATATGAGTGCCTTTAATAGGGCAGCAGAACTCATTGCCACAAGAGATCACTCAGGTTGTCAAGTGAACAGGATTAGGCATGGCCAAGAAATTTGAGAATAAACAGAGCTCTGTTGTGCAGGATAAAAGAGGATGGTGATCGATATATCTTAGAGCTTCAGGGCTTAAGCCAAGCAGTATCTGACAGGATTAGGAAGGAACTTTTTTAACATGGGCTAGTCATCCTGTAATTGCCTCCCTGGCATGTTTGCACATCCTTGTGGTGTGCACTCTTGTGATGCAGTCTGCTGTCCAAGAGCCAGCTAATGTGGCAAGGCCTCTCTGGGAAAAAGAAGTACTTCTGTCATGCAGTTTGTGTGTGCAGTAACTGCTAAAAGATATGGTACAGTGAAGCTTGAATTTGTGGGAGCAGCAAGGTGCTGTAGCGCATGGCTCAATGAGCCCCACCTGAGGGGAGTGGAAAGAACAAGCTGAAAATCAGCACTGGTACAGGTGTTGTGTATCAGACTGAATCCTTGTTGGGGGAGAGGATGCTGGGGCTGGGAGGGGGTGAGGAGAGATGCCAGCTGCTTTCTGGAGCTGCACAGGTGTGCGGGGGCTCATTACCTTCTGTGGGCACTGTCATTAAAGCAGTGGCAGATGTTGCTGAGTCTGACTGTTTTAGCCACAGGGGATGCAGCAAACCTGATTGTAATGGTCAAAATGGCAGCAAGGCTATGGCGAGCTGGGGCCTTACGAGTTGGGCTTTGCTGTGAGTGTGCTCGTGCTTTTAGCAACACCTGGGATTTGGGTGCCTGCTTTGTGAGTCCCTTCTCTTTTTCCTCATGCTATAGCTCCAAAGTTCAATGTTGATCATGTTTTTGTTTTCCACTCTTTCTAGTTTTAACTTATCAAGGTGATCTGTCCCAGGAAATATATGTGTAGATAAGTGAGTCAAGAGCTATGAAAATAATCAAGGCTGCTCATTTGCTGTTTGACCCCTGACAGCTGCAGGCTGGAGTGGGTTGTTTTACCTATGTTTCCATGAGATGTAGCTCATCTAAAGAGAGCCTGACTGGGATTTGCAATGCCTGTGCACCTATCCCAGGTTTTCTATCATTGTGTTTCCTTTTGAAAGGAAGTGTATTACATATTTTTGCTGCTCCTTCCATAATGGCACTAAGTACAACTCCACCAAAATGGCACATTCCATAAAGGACATGGTGCACGGAACAAGGTCATGGAGGTCTCCTGCAGTCTGACTCCATCTAGTAATCATGAGGCATCTACCTGCTCCCATTTTGCTTAACATGGGACCTAAAGAGTTACAGGATTATAATGCTAGAAAGGCAAAGATGGTGCTATAATAGCTCCCTAGAGAATCAGTGCTAGGCCTCTGTGGGAATATGGACTGGGCAGACTCTAGGTTTGTTTGGTTTCTTCAAATGAGAGCATGAAAAGAACACAGTTGCTTTCTATAAGTACACCAAGACTCAAAAGCATGGGAAGGGAAAAGAATTATTCAAGCTAAAAGCAGTGTTGGCACAAACACTGGGAACAAACTAGCTTAAAACTGCAGTAAGATGGTAAATTGAGAAGAAGCTTTCTTGCTGTCTGAGCAGTGAGGCAGCTGAAGGAGCAGTGCCCATTGAAAATGTAGGGGTAAACACCCCAAGCCACTCCTAAAAAGAATTTGATCATATTGTGAAGGAAATGACTATGTCTAGGTCACTTTCTGTGATAATTTGGCCTTGGATGACTTGGATTTTCTTTAACACATTGGAGAGATGCTAGATTTTTAGTATCTTCTGGGAATCAGGAGAGTCTAAAAAGGATACAGGTGAAATATTTTTGCAGCTATTGAGCTGCCTCAGGTCTTTGACAGTCAGTACTGTTGCCTTTTAGAGCCTGCTTGAATGTACTCCTTGATTTGAATTTCTCTACTTAAGTATCAGCTTTTTCATTTCACAGATAAAGAAATTGAGACAGAGAGGCACAATTACTTGTGTAGTGTGCGCGCAGCGGGAACTAGCACCCTGGAAGCTCAATGCTGTGCTACAGCTGCTAGTTCTTGCTCCTTCCTGTGCAGAAAGTCTGGCTAGCGAGCCTCTGTGCTGAAGCTTCATGGGCTGCAAGGTGTCTGGCAATGCTGAAAGATGCAAGTTTTTAGCTCCATGGAAGTTTTTAAAGTTATAGGATCTACAATTTCTGTTTTTTTTTTTTTTTTTTTTTTTTTTGTGTGTGTCTTCCAAAGCAGACAATAAAAAGAAACACACCAGCTGTTCTTTGTGACTTTCTGTATCTAATCCCAGAGTGTGTATGTTGCGCTTACCACAGCAACATCTGGAAACAGATTTTTCTGTTCGTTTTGATGTTGAAAGACCTGATGATCACTGGACAAAAGGTTAATCACACAGTTGTGCAATCTGGCAGGCTGGAAAGGAACAGAAACCACGTCCATCCTGTGCGCTACTTAGTCAGCAGTCGCTGTTCCTTCTGGTACCACTTTCTGACTGCTATACACTGACTAGCTGCTGCTGGTCCCCCACTAGTGAGTGGCGATAGCCCAAGGGCTGCAGTTAAATACAGATTGCTCTGCTTGCAGAGTAAGAGCAAGCAGGGTTTAAGATGTCACCACAGTGCTGGTGGAGTGGTAACCTTGTGGAGTGGTAACCTTGCTACAGAGAGATGGGAAGGAGGGGAAACCAAAAATGGTTGCATTCTCCAGGCAATGCTCCTGTGCGCTCTTTTTCCTCTTGTAACTTTTGGTCCTGCCAGTTGGTTCAGTCAATAGAAGCTCTCTAAGGTCCAAAAAAATTGGTCCTTAGCAATAAAGGAGGGGGATACTTTGGTCTGACAGAGGAAGATGTAGCACCAAGCCAGCTCAGAGTTCATCCTGGAGAAAGCTCCAGGAATGTCCTGCCTCTGTGATGAATGCCACTGCTTGCAGAATGCTGCTCCCTGCATTCACACTTTTGTAGTCATTGAAGGTGCACGACCATGAGATGCACAGCTGTAGAGAGCAGGGTTTCATTAGTTCAACTGCTCATGGAGCTACTTGTTTAATTTCATATTTATGATTTAAGAATGTGTGTATTAAACACTTAGCATTCCCATTCTCTCTCACATCCATCATATTGAATCACAGACTCTTATTCTTTTACTGTTTGTTTTTGCATAAGTAATTGCAACATAAACTCTCATTTCTTTTATACTTTTTTTTTTGCCTGACTGCAGGATTTGTGCTCTCCTCATGCTTCACTTGTAGAGTGTAGTGAGTGGCTCTACTTACCCTGTTTAGCTTTTTAAGGACTATCTGTCTATCAATCTTTTATAAGTACAAACAGTGTTTGTTTTAAACAGCTCCATGTTGCATGTAACATTTGGCAATAGGGAAGTATAAACCATAGAGACAAAAGTCCCAAATGAAAGCTTATTACATATGCGTGTAAGAGCTGGAAGTTAAGTAAAGTGTAAAAGAGGGATGTTACTGCTGCCTGGGTGAGCTAGTAGTAGAGGGACTATTTTGTGAAACAAAAGAGGACAGATTAAACAAGGAATGAGCATTCCAGGCACTGGATTGGGACCCAGGAGAACAATTTAATGTTTCCCCCACAGACTTACCTTTTTATTTATTTTTTTGGCCAATCCTATGAACCCTTTCCCTGTTTTTCTGCAAGGGAAGCATCATCCCTTATTGTGTATTTTTATGGTTATATGATCCAAGCAGGAAGCAATCTGCTGTGTGCTTGCATAGCTTGACACAGAATCAGGCACTACTTTTGGTAGAGCTTGTTGCTACTGCAAAACAGATGGCAATGGCTTTAGAACATGACACAGAACAACCTGGCAGTTTTAAGGATTGATGTGGTTATTAAGTGGTATGAGGCAATGACGACTAAAGGAGCAAAAAGGACTGGGATGATCTTAAGCATAGGGAAGTATAAGAGAAGGAGGAATACCAGTATTTAGAGCACCAGGGTTTGATGGACATGGAAGCTTTGCAGTTGTAAATCTTCCTTTTTACCAACTGTATGTCTGTTACCCTTTCACCCTTTTTATAGTGTGCTAATGTTTAGTGGCATTGATCCTTGGGGGAATCTAAAACTTAAACCTCGTTCTTCATTTTTTCTGCTGCTGTAAGATTTAGAATGGGGAACGTGAATTACCTGATACTTAAGTAGAGTGTTTAAAGAGTAAAAGCTCTCTCTTCTGGCTTGTTAAGCAAGAGGAGGAACTCGGCAGGAAGGGCTGGGTTGTCACCTTGTGCCCACGTGATGCTGCTCCTCAGCAAGGCGGCTCCTGTTAGCAGCAGGGACTCAGAAATGACAGTCCAGCCCTCTGTTTCTAGAGGATTCGAAGTTTAATTACTTTGTTGCTGTCGCGTGTGAAATTGCTTCAGGCACAATGAACACCCCTGGCGCCGGCATGCCAGGAAAGTGGCTGTCGAAGCTGCAGAGATGACACCTGGCTGAGCTTCCGGCATTGCGCGCAGTCCCAGCAGCGGCGCGCTTGCCGCGGTAATGAATGACCAACGCTGGCAGGGCTTTCACTCGTTTGTCAGAATGAGGAGCTGTAGCTCTGTTTGTGCTGGTGCCCTTGATTCCTCTTGAGAGCTTTTTGGTAGTTTGATAGAGCCTCGCTTTTCAGAGTTTGGCTTGTAGTTTGAGACGCCTCCATTTCTCTAGCTACAAGCACTTGAGAAGCTTTAGGTCTCCTCCTATCATGCAGACTTCTCTGAGCACACAACTAAGAAATAGTAGGGAACATTGATATTCTGCCTCTTTCAGATGCAAAATGCTATTTCTGGCTCACAGGTGCCTTTTTTTTTCTCCCCTCATCCTTGTGACAAAATGCACAATTTTCTCCAGGCTCCCACCTGGCCAGAGTAGGGAAGATAGAGTGTGAGTCTATGGATGACTTTATCAAGTCATGTCAGCAAATTAATAGCACCTTTCTTTCTCTGCCACTGTACCTACGTGGCCTTTCTTTGCAGTGGGGGATAAGCTAAGTGAAATTACTTCCCATAGGGTCTTCTGAATTCCCTGGTGAAAGGAGACTCTGCAGCATGAGCTCGAACCTTATTAAACAGAAAAATCCACAGAAGTGAGTTGTTATAAATGCCCCAAGGGCAGGCAAAGTTTCAACGGTTGCCTTCTCTTCCTTAGACACCTAAGTCAACCAATCATGAGATGCAAATATGTAGAAAATGAGGTTCATTAGCTCTGGTGCTTACAGCACTCCTAGGGGGGTTTGTTGGCTCCTCCCCCCACTCCCCACCCCCCACCATTTTTTTAAAATGTAAAACTACAGATCTCTGAGCTTTTCATTCTTAATATGGTCAGGTATGTCTGAGGCAGAAGGGCAGTCTTCTTCCCTTCCTATCCTTGTAAAATCATACTGTGAGATTTCTGCAGTTCTGATTAAAAAATAGAGGTACAATACTGTGGCTTTGCTATTCGGAAGCCTTGTCTGGTGGAAAAGAACTGGTAACTTCATATTAATGCTTCCTGTGACCTGGTCAAGGAGAGGAGTTACTTTTAAATGAGGTGTTCCTATAGGGATGTTTTGATCTAACTTGCCAGGAAAGCACAGAAAGAGAAACCAGGAAGATGACAATGGATAGAGATGTTGAGGCTCAGGTTTCTGTGTGCTGGCATCAAGGCTCTTGCCAACATAGGGGCAACATGGAAGGTAACAGTTTGCTTGCTGGGCCGATAGTTCGGGACGTCCAAAATCCTAGCCAGCTTCTACAGACCTTTGTTTCATAGCATCAACTAAAAGTCATGGTGAATGAAAGAAATGTACTCTGCTAACCAGCCCCTGGAGATGATAAACTGTAATATTGTTTCTGGGAGGAACTTTAAAGCAACTTCCATATTAAAAGCCTCTATGGAAATTGTACTACTATTTGATAAGCTTGGAATATGAATAGATTGTTCCTCTTCTTTTTCCATCTATATCTATTTTTTTTGAAAAATATATGTTTTCTATTTAAAAAAAAAAAAAAAAAACCTCTCTTAAGGAGGTGGTTAGTGTCTGCATACTCTTTCTTGGTCCTGCAGGAGCAAACTGAATTTGGGATGACAATTGGATTCCACTCCCTGGCAGGAGGCCAGGGCCCTGAGACTCCTGAATGGATAGATGTTCAGCTCTTATAGAAGTAGGACTTTACTGTAAGAGTTTGATTGAAAATGATGATGACTTGTTCCCATTCTGTGCTGATGGGAATGGGGGAAGGCTCTTTTAAAAATAAGTAAATAAAATAAAACGTTTGGCAGGGTGATAAAAGGAGGCCTGAGCTGAAGCCCTTGATCAGCATGTCTTATTAATACAAAGCTGCTCAGTGAACATCTCTGCTTAGGCCCATCTGTGTATGAATATAATGCCCTGAAATACAGTGTAAATCTTGATCTGTGTCTGCACTGTGTAAGCTAGCACTGAATCAAATACAAATGCTCCATTTATCCGTTCTGCTGTCCCAGAATTCATCTCTTGTTCTGAGCCCTCACTCTTTGTGGACAAAGTTACTATATTTTACTCCAGTCCAGCTGGAGGCTGCCTGCTCTACTATCCATCTAGCTCAGCAGGAGGCTGTGATTACAATCAGTTACTCCCAGGCCACTTGACTACAGTCTGATGAGAGTGAAGAGTACTTTAGCCATATGAATCTTTGTCACTGCCCTCTTCCCACCTTAGCTTTGCAGAACTGCTGTGAGTTACAGTATGTGCCTGCTTGATTTCCTGCTCCTCCTGGACAACAGGAAGCTGGGAGCACTGGTTGCATCCCTGCCTTGACTGCTAGAACTGGAAGTCACATATGAATTCTGTGCTGTGTCTGTTTGAGACATAAGGACCTATTTAAATGGCCTATTTAAATTTTGCAGACAGCTCATATTTCAGTGTTTTCCATGGAACCAGCAAATTTCAGTGTTTTTAGCCAATTTATCACAGTGTCTTTTCCCCACTGGGGACAATATGATGCTCAGTCCCAGTGGGAATTAGCTAGCAATGCTGTTTGTTTCACAAGAGAAAAGGCTTGCAGCAGTAAATGCCAGATGCCCATAGCCCTTCTAGTGTTTCTGGATATGTTAGGTTTGCTACCATTTGACAGCTCACGAGTGGGGTTTTTTTATGTTGGTCACCAGAGCTGCCTTCTCCCTGGTCCACAAGTCCTTGTGATTTCCTTAGTTTTTAGGGCTACAGCAACCCAAAGACATCTGAACCAAGTATAGCTGCTCTAGTCCTAATGTGTCCTATTTTGTTAACTTCTTGGCCATTCACACCTTGGTCTGGTCTTTAGTTCACAGTTGGTTTCTTGAGGTTATAGGAGAGGCATTCCAGGGTCCTCTGCTTCAAGGACTTTGAGCTGGCAGTCTGTACCAGGCAAGAACAGGAGCCCCAGAGCATCATTAGAGGTAAGGTTGTCCCATCTTAGAAAGAGGCTGAAGTATGGTTGAGTTCTGAACTATCAGCCTTGCAAGTTCATGCCCTGTCAGGAATGAGCCAGGTCCCTCTGAAAGCTTCAAACTTTCAGAGCATCTCAGTCTACTTCAATGTGAACTTGGTCTCCATGATGAAGTCTCCAGGGTTTTAATTGTTCTTTTACTCGGTTAAGTTCGTGTTTACCTGTAAAGGATTTCTTGTCAGCATTCCTCTTATGAATGGGAGTTTTGCCTTTATAAACAACAAATGATTCTGTATTTTGCTCTGGGATTACTGAGCGAGGTGACTGGAAGATTCCCATTGAAAATGTGCTTCTGCTACACCGCTGCAGGATTGGCTAGTCTTCAGGGCTGTTCTCCAAGGTGCATTGTGGTCTCTTCTGTTTGAAGGTACAATGTATAACTGTTTATACAGGCATGTTATATCACA
This sequence comes from Tinamus guttatus, assembly GCF_000705375.1. The sequence continues at coordinate 5,184 of NW_010582619.1, read as the reverse complement.
GGACATAAAAATCTGGTGAAAGTTTAGGAAATATTCCCTTTTTCACAAAATCCTGGCTTGCCTTCAGAATTGAAGGCAACCTCACCGAGGGGACTGGCTGTGTTCAGGCAGTGGCAAGGCAGTTAAGTCTTCTAAATTGGACTAATACCAGGGAGTAAGACCTGGAAACAGGCGTTCTGTGAACTGCTGCTGCACCACAAGGGACCTCCTCCTCCACCTGAGATCACTGCTGTGAGGATCATTTAATGTTTGTGGGGGGAATTGAAGTCACCACTGATGATGGCTGTAGAAGCAAAAAGCTAAGAAATGGCATGCCACCTAACAGCATAACTACTGGAGATTTATGCATTCACTCTGATTCCTCCAATGTTGCCTGACACTTCATTCCCTGAGGAAATGATTAGATGATAAACTTTGTGTGCAGAACTTTCAGCATCTGCACACATTAGGAAAGCCGCTGTATCTTGACATTGGAGGGGAGGAAGAATATGTTGGGGTGGCAGATAAACCAGTAAGGTAGAGTGAACAGAGCTCTCTAATTTAGATGCTACAGGACCTGGGTGCCATTTGTACTGATTTCTGCTGTGATTGTAAGCAATTTTCCCCCAAGGTTCAGTTATCTCCAGTGATAATGGTGTTTGCTGAATGTCCTATGAGGAACAGCCCTACCTTTGGGAGATAAATTAGTTCACATGTGTGGGTAGCAACTTCTAAGCCTGTGGGTTTTTTGTTTTGTTTTTCCCTCTTGGGCAACTTCTTCCATAAACAATGGAGAGAAGCACATTTCTCTGGAAAGGAGAAGGAAAGGGGTGGCTGTTGGGATAGGATTCTATTGTGGGCGCTTTGCAGGACATGGCTATCTTCAGAACTATGTCTGTCATATATAAATGTATTTTAAAATCCAGTAAGCATACACTGAGCAAAATACAGATGTGAGGTGGAAGGCAGGTACTGAGAGGGAATGGTCAGTCTAACTGGATGCAGCCACAGCCTGAAGCCCTGACAGAAAATGTCAGGGTTGTTGATGAGACCCTCAAGTAATCTGCCAATGGCTCCCAGTGGCCAATTAGAGATTTCTTTTCCCTTTTTATCATATCTCTGTAGCCTAGTTCCCTGTCTTCCTCCAAAATGCAAATTTCATTTGCCCTGCTGCTGCTACCTCTGGAAGGGTTATTTTTCAAGTACATAATAGTGCAGATGCTTTTCACAAAAGTCTTTTTGATGAGATTTTGGTAGAAGATAGGCTTCAAATCTAGCTGCATGGAATAAGCCTGCCTTAAGTAGACGTTTTCATATTGGTCTCGGTGTCTTGAATTTAATTACAGTTGTGGATTTCTTTGTCTTTACTTTGGGGGAGAAGTTTGCAACCACTTGACCAGATGC